>CATIWC010001045.1:0-368980 GCA_948472305.1 Vicia faba
TTATTTAGGATAAAATAGAAAATATGTAAAAACACTTCTCTTTTTATTTTTTATTTTTATATTATCTTCTGAAAATATTTTATATAAAAAATACTATTTTCTAAAAAAAAATTTTGAATATTATTATTATTTGTATATAGTACATATTTAAAATAATATAAATATACATATATATATATATATATTATATATATATATATATATATATATATATATATATATAATATATATATATATATAGTATATATATATATATATTATATATATATATTTATATATATTAATATACTTAGAGTAAAAATACCAAAAATGTACATATTTTATTTTTAATATTCAAATACTAAAAAATGACCTTTTTTACAAATATACCATGTTTTATTTATTTTTGTATGTAAATAATAAATATCATATGAATTAAGTAATTAATATCCATTTTAAATGAAATTAGGGTTTTTGCCCTAAAAGTTGAAAATACTCAAAAATAATACCCTTTTTATTTTCTTGTTTTATTTTACATAAACCATACTTTTTCATACATATAAAAACTTTCTTTTTGCATTTTGCATATTTACTTCATTTCCATTTAATTGTGCAATTTATTTACCTTATAAATATTCAAAAATGATGTAATAATTTAGATTTAAATTCTTGTCTAAATATCCCCCATTTGTATATTTGTACCCCCCTCCCTATATTATTATGTTGTAATAGTGTAGGAATTTAAATTTCGCACTTTATACGCTTTCTAATTATGCCATGTTAGAATTAGGGGTTTGCATGCGAAAAACGATAAAAAATAGTTGGACCTAATACAAGATGAATGAGCATGAAAATAAGCAACATCTCTCACACTAGCACCCCTAGGGTACTCCACTTTGTTGCCTTTAAATAAATGGGCCATGTTGCATGTTGAATTTCTTTGGGCAAAGCAAACAAATTGAATGATCATAGTCCCTCGATAAAAACTTTTTCAAAACAAAACAAAAACAAATGATCAAGTCCCTTAAATAAAATTGCCCAAAGACATTTAACGCCGTTGCAATTATGGGTCCAAACGATGACCCGCGCCCGTCCCCTTTCACATCCTAAGATAAGATTGTCCACCAAACATAATGGTGGAACAAAATTGTCAAAAGGTTTAAAACATAACAAAAAATCTTTGAGAAAACTTTAGGGTAGATAAACTCTTAAGTACTTGTCAACTTTCCAAGAAAACACTTGCCTAATTTCAAAACCCACTTCACAAGCACTTTCAAAACACAACTTTTCAAAAAAACCTTGAAACATCTTTTCAAAAAGATAAAAACCTTTTGTAAAACATTCGAGTAAAGAATTGTTACAAGGGTAGCCTATGCAAGGCATCTTTTTCAAAACCTTTTCAAAACCACACACAAAGCACCATTTCAAACAATTAAAAGGCAAGTTGATCTAAGCGAGTACCTAAGAGCCCATGGATAACCATGGATAGAAGGGGTGCTAATACCTTCCCCTTCTATAATCTACTCCCCGAACCCCAAGAAAAATCTCAAAGGTTTTTTGCTGTGCTTTTTAAACCTTTCCTTAGGATAAAATAAAAAAGTCGGTGGCGACTCTTGCTCAACCGAAACATTTGCGAAAACAAACGCGAAACACTAGTCAGTTTCTCCCACCGTATCACAGAACTGGCGACTCTGCTGGGGACTACTCTAAAGTGGAGAAACCTTAGGGCTTAGATCACCCTCTTGCATGACTAATTGTTTTCATTTGCTTGATTTATTACTTTGGCTCTATTGTTTGGGTTTACAATCCTCCACCCGGATTTTGGGGAAACATTCATAGATAGCAATACGTTGTGGAAACTGTGCGGGGTATACCGACACGGTCTAAGCAATAGCTATATTAGTGCGACATATTTGTGAGTACCGGTAACCCTTGAGTTCAATCAAGGAGAGTATGGGGCCACTGAGTGATGTCACTAAGCACTAATGACCTAGAACCTTACTTGACCATCTTGGCCTTTTATTAGGGGTAGTGAGATGACCGGCTTTGGTGCAGTCCGAAGTTGGTAGATACTCGATACTACACTCATTGAGGGTTGTTTTCTTGGAATATTTTGGTCGCTAGTTAAGTGGCTAAACCAAAACAATGAACATTGAAAACAATCCAGTGATATTGATCTCCTTAGAACCCGGTTACTATTTATAGGACGGGTTTTTAAGCCAACTACACTCAAGAGGGTACTTACCTATGAAACCCCATGCAAGCCTGAAATTAGGGTTTGGTGTGATTTGCTTGTACATATGTTTTGTGCATACATCATAAACATCATAAAACATCATATGCATTCACTAAACCATTTCAAGGGTTTTGGATCTTCAGCTTTGTTCTTGTTTTGTAGGACATGGAAATTCCTCGCAGAAATACCATTCAAGTCAACCTTGTGAGAATCTCTCCTCAACTCAAGGAGATCACTTCAAGAATTCCGGAAAATTCATCCTTCAGTGAAAGACATGGTAGACTGCTCAGCTTAGTCAACACCAACATTGAAGAAGACATGATGAAAGTGCTATTCCAGTTCTTTGACCCTCTTCACCATTGCTTCACATTCCCTGATTATCAGTTGGTGCCCACTTTGGAGGAGTTTTCTCAACTCCTAAGAATCCCTATCCTTAATCAACTACCCTTCAACGGTACGGAGAAGGAACCAAAGCCTGAAGATGTTGCTCGAGCACTACATCTACAGCCATCTGAAATCAAGGGGCATTGGGAAACCAGAAGCGGCGTCAAAGGATTCTTGGCAAAATTCTTGTTTGAGAAGGCACAAGAATGTTGGAATTCATTGGACCTACAAGCCTTTGAAGAGATTGTGGCACTCCTTATCTATGGGTATGGTCTTGTTCCCAAATCCTGACCAATTGGTAGATGTCAACAGCCGTCAAAATCTTCTTGTCCAGGAATCCAATACCAACATTGCTTGGGGACATCCTTCACTCATTTTACACACGAACAATGAGAAAGAGGGGTGTTCTCATGTGCTGTACTCCTATCCTCGCAAGGTGGTTTATTTCGCACCTTCCACAATCTGTCTTGAAGAAGGACCAAGGTACAAGGTGGTCCCAACGATTGATGACTCTTACTCATTCTGATGTGCATTGGTGTTCTCGGTCCAGAGAAAATGTCATCATCGTCGGATCGTTGCGGAGAATTTCCTAATATTCCCTTTACTTGGAATTAGAGGAGGTATCACCTACAACCCTTGCCTAGCTTTGAGGCAATTTGGATATGCACGGAGGGATGGCCCTCATGATATGTTGATTCCTAGCCTAGTTTTTGACTTCGACAACGATGCGCAAGGACTCCGCCAAAGATTCATCAGAGCTTTGGGGAAAACTCAACAAGGTTGATAGCAAGACTCTGGGGACACAAGAACTCCATCCCTCTTGAGCCCTATCTCAAGTGGGTACGAGCCCGAGCCCAAAGTCTGATGATGCCTTATCCTCATGTACTCCCAGTGATTATAGAGCCCGTCAATGAAGGAGAGGTTTCCCTACACCATCCTGCATCCAGACATGCCTACATCGTGGGAAGAAATGCAGAAAAGTTGGATTCAGCTCAAGGAGGAACATAACACTTTTGAAGCTAGCTACTACGCCAGTGAAAAGAAGGTTCTAGAGCTTACCCGCCGACTCCACGAGCAAGAGGACCTCAACACCTACATCGCACCGAAGAGGATGCGCAATATCTTCCTGCCTTGAGAAGTTTATGTTGTAACATTTAGCCCATGGGGAATTTATGTACTAACAAATTTCTTCTTATTAATATGACGTGCGTTCTTCTTTGTCTGAAACAACTTTGAATGTCCTAAATCCTTGAATGCATTGCATACATCAGCATACCATTCATCATGTGCATATGCAGGTCTCACTCCAAGTTTCCTTATCTATCTGCTGTTTTATTTCAGTAGGATGGATCTCGAGCAAACAGTCAAAGACCTACAAGCCCAGAATGCACAGTTCCAGCAACTCTTGATGACCTTGGTCAAGAGTCAAGAGGATATCAAGGCTCATCTGGAGAATAAGGACCCAGTGAAGAAGAAAAAGAGGGTCGGAGTGGCTACTTTGGGGAGAAGATTTGACAGAGAGGCTCGGAGGGTGCTTGAATTTCCTCCTACTTCTGATGAAGGGACTAGTAAAAGAGACCGGGTTGCGGCACCTTCTGAGTCTGAGGCGGAAGAGGAAGAAGTTGAAGAGGATGAAGACTATTCCGACCAGTAGTATCCTCCAGCTGATGACAAATATAAAGGTTTAGAAGACAGATTGGCTGCCATGGAATTGCAAAGAGTACCCGGGTTTGGATTTTGAAGACATGGGCTTGGTTGCCGGAATTGTGATTCCCTCGAAATTCAAAGTGCCAGTGTTTGTGAGGTATGATGGGCTGTCCTGTCCCAAAATGCATCTCAGGTCTTATGTGAGAAAGATTCAACCCTACACGGTAGATAAAAACCTCTGGATTCACTTCTTTCAAGACAGCCAGTCAGGAGCTCAGTTGGAGTGGTTTTACCAGCTAGAAGGGACCAGTGTCAGAAATTGGGAAGATTTGGCCACCGATTTTTACAAACAATACCAGTATAATTCTGATCTTGCTCCTACCCGTACCCAACTTTAGGGTATGTCACTAGGAACAAGTGAAGGATTCAAGGAATATGCACAAAAATGGAGGGATTTGGCTGGCAGGGTGCAGCCTCCTTTAACCGATCGTGAGCTCGTTGATATGTTTCTTGGGACCCTATCTGGGCCATTTTTCAATCATCTAATTGGTAACTCTTCCGCGGGGTTTACCGATTTAATCTTAACAGGCGAAAGAATAGAAGTTGGCATCAAGTCAGGAAAATTCAGAAGGGTGTTACTGCAAGTGTTGAGAAGAAGCCGTTTAAAAAAGGAGACAGCTATGGTATATTCTAGCTATGGTATATTCTCAGAGAAGAGCAGGGAAGATGGAGCGTCGACCAACTGTGGGGGGCCGTAATGATTCAAAACCCTCCAAGTGAGCAGCCTCGCTACAACCAATCCAGACCAAATCAGCAACGGGTGGAAAGGCCACAACGGCAGTTCACCCGTATTAATATGACTCCAGCGCAGGTGCTTCCCCATCTATTGAAGTTGAATCTTGCCACCATCAAGGAGGCGCCAAAGAATGTAAATACATCCTCTCCACATTATCATGCCAATGCTAAGTGCGCCTATCATTCAGACAGTGTTGGACACGACACCAATGATTGTTGGGCACTCAAGCATAAGATCCAGGACCTGATAGAGGCTAAGGAGGTAGAGTTTGATGCTCCAGAAAAACCCAATGTGATATCTGCACCTATGCCGAAGCACGGTCGGAATGTCAATGCCATTGAAGAGGACCTGTATGTTGCTGACGTTAGTGATCTGACTACTCCACTGCTAACCATTAAGTTGAATTTGTTAAGGGTCGGGATCTTCCCGGGATGTAAAGAAGACTGCTACTGTTGCCACTCTCTGCCGTTTGATTGTCCGCTGTTAAAGAAAGGCATCCAAGGCCTCATGGATAGCCGACAAATTTTGTTCGAAAAAGTTCCTGCTGTTCCAGTTCATGTTGAAAGTGTCTCAATCATAACCATTCACGCCAATCTTTCCGAGGCCGTCAAAAAGCCAGTTAAGATTACACCAGCTGCAAAGTCTATACCTTTGAAGATAACGATGCCGGGGCCTGTTCCCTATGTCTCCGAGAAGTCGATACCTTGGAACTATGGTGGTGACATCTACTACCATGGTATGAAGCAAATAGAAGTAATTAAAGAAAATTCAGATGATGAAGAAGCCAGTATTAGTAACATTGCGGGTACCAGCAAAATCACCAGGAGCGGGAGAATATTTTCTCCAGAGATTGCTCCTCCAAAAGCAGTCTTTGGACCCTCATCAGCTAAAGAAGTCCTCCCTGCACCAGTAAAACTCTCTGCTAGAACTCCCTTGGTTGAAGAAATTTTCGTTCCTAGTGCTGTCTCTCCTGCCATTGCCGATAAAGGAAAAGGAATACAAGATGAGCCCGTCAGGACGAGGGCTCAACCTTTGGTGATTCCGGAAGCCTCCAAGAAAGAAATGGACGAGATTTTGAGGATAATCAAGAGAAGTGATTATGATGTGGTGGAACAGTTGGGGCAAACCCCCTCCAAGATCTCCATGCTGGCATTATTGCTTTGCTCAGAAGCACACGCTCAGGCTTTGATTAAGTTTCTAAAGGCAGCTCATGTGCCCCAGGAAACCTCTGCAGATCAATTTCAACATTGCGTGGCTAGCCTGACTGCAGACAATGGATTAGGCTTTTCTGATGCCGACCTGACCCCTAAAGGCCGAAACCACAATGATGCGTTGCATATTTCAATCGAGTGTCGCGGAACCACCCTTGCACATGTTTTGGTCGATACCGGTTCATCGCTGAATGGTTTTCCTAAGAAGGCCTTGGACCGGCTAGATTGCGAAGGGTTGGAATTGAAGCCGAGTGATATTGTCGTCAGAGCTTTCGATGGATCAAAGAGAATGGTCCATGGAGAAGTTGAAATTCCTGTCAAGATAGGTACTGAGGTGTTTAAATCCACTTTCTACGTAATGGACATCCGTCCATCATACTCCTGTCTGTTGGGTAGACCTTGGATTCACCATGCTGGGGCAGTCACCTCCTCCTTGCATCAAATGCTGAAGTATCCTGTAAAGGGAAAGATCATTACTGTTCACGGCGAAGAAGAGTACATGATTAACCATTTAAATTCCTTCCGGTATGTGGAGGTTGAGGGAGAGTTTATTGGGACGCCATTTCAACATTTCGAAGAAGTTCTTCCTGAAGTAGCAGTGGTTAAGTTGGCGGCTGAGGCACCAAGACAGGTGGCCAGGATGGCATCTTTGAAGGATGCAAGGGCTGCAGTTAAAGAAGGGAAGAATTCAGCATGGGGGCAGTTACCCGATTTTCCGCATAAGACTGATAAGTTTGGGTTGGGTTTCACAGCTGCTGGTCAGAAGGCTATGCGCCAGTCAAAGATAGAAAGAGCGCCGGTCAAAATTTCTCCTTACAGAATCAACGCCCTGGAAGATGAAGACAAGGAAAGCAACATTGAAGAGTGGGTTTATCCAACTGTCGAGGGAGGATTGAGCAATTGGGAGGCAAAAGACTTTGTCCCCATCACTTTTATTCCTCAGTAATTTATCTATCGAACATTTCCTATTTGGTCTGTAATATTTTACTTTCAAACAATCCGTACACTATCTTTTTCACCTCCTGCCTTGCCCGGGGCATGTAGGTCCACTTGTAAGGGTTTTGATTATTTTTCATATTCATATGCCATGTTTAATGATTCATTGGACGCTTTTCATTGGATAAACTTCTTGTGTTCATTTTCTTTCCTTTTGCATTTTTGTTTAAGGATGGCTATCCCTTACACACACCCACACTCACCAATGCAGGTACCCATCCACTCCGGATTCCATGGGTGACTATTCTGCTATACCTTTCAATAACTCTGAAGATCTGGTCAATCTAGCCGAGTATGAGGATGACGAAGGTTGCGAAGTACCCGGGGAACTAGCCAGACTTCTGCAACAAGAGGAAAGGGCCATCTTACCGCATGAAGAGCCGTTGGAAACTGTTAACTTGGGAACCAAGGAGGACCGGAAGGAGGTGCAAGTGGGTGCCAATCTGAAACCGGATGTCAAGGAGCGCCTGATACAGTTGTTGAATGAGTATGTTGAAATCTTCGCTTGGTCTTATGAAGACATGCCGGGTCTAGACACAGACATCGTGGTTCACCGTCTCCCCACAAGAGAAGACTGTCTACCAATCAAGCAAAAAGTTCGCCGAATGAGGCCTGACATGTCCGAAAAAATCAAAGCAGAAGTAATGAAGCAGTTCGATGCTGGCTTTCTTGCTGTTACGTCCTATCCTTAATGGGTCGCTAACATCGTACCAGTACCAAAGAAAGATGGCAAAGTCAGAATGTGTGTGGACTACCGGGATTTGAATAGGGCCAGCCCTAAGGATGATTTCCCGCTACCTCATATTGACATCTTGATCGACAATACAGCTCAGCACAAAGTGTTTTCCTTCATGGATGGATTCTCGGGCTATAATCAAATCAAAATGGCCCCCGAAGATATGGAGAAAACAACTTTTGTCACACAGTGGGGCACTTTCTGTTACAAGGTGATGCCGTTTGGGTTGAAGAATGCAGGGGCAACGTATCAACGCGCCATGGTAGCTTTATTTCATGACATGATACATCATGAGATTGAAGTTTACGTAGACGATATGATAGCTCGGTCACAAACAGAGGAAGATCACCTTGAACATCTGGAAAAGCTGTTTGCCAGATTGAAAGAATACAAGCTCAGGCTGAATCCGAGTAAATGCACTTTTGGAGTTAGGTCTGGTAAACTCCTGGGATTCATTGTAAGCAACAAAGGCATTGAAGTCGATCCGGCAAAAGTAAAAGCAATACAAGAGATGCCTGCTCCCCGCACTGAAAATGAGGTTAGAGGATTCTTGGGGCGCATAAACTATATTGCCAGATTCATCTCACATCTGACTTCTACCTGTGAGCCAATTTTCAAACTCTTGAAGAAAGATCAGGTAGTGGAATGGAACGACGATTGCCAAGCTGCTTTTGATAGAATCAAGGAGTATTTGCTAGAACCTCCTATTCTGATGCCACCCGTCGAAGGAAGACCATTGATCATGTATTTGACCGTCTTGGATAACTCAATGGGGTGTGTTTTGGGCCAGCATGACGAGTCTGGTCGAAAAGAGCATGCTATTTATTACCTTAGCAAAAAGTTTACCGACTGTGAGACTCGCTACTCATTGCTCGAGAAAACTTGTTGCGCTTTGGTATGGGCTGCTCGCCGACTAAGACAGTATATGCTGACTCATACTACCTTGTTGATATCCAAAATGGACCCTATCAAGTATATCTTCGAGAAGCCCGCTTTATCTGGAAGGATAGCTAGATGGCAAATGATTTTAACTGAATATGACATCCAGTACACCACCCAAAAAGCTATAAAAGGGAGTGTATTAGCCGACCATCTGGCTCATCAGGCTATCGAAGACTATCAACCCATGAGATTTGACTTCCCAGACGAGGACATCATGAATTTGGACAACATTGAAGGCGACAGACCGTATGACGGACCCGAAAAGGGATCCCGATGGACTCTGTACTTTGATGGTGCTTCAAATGCACTTGGAAATGGTATTGGTGCGGTACTCATTTCTCCGGAAGGTTGTCACACCTCCTTTCATGGCCCGACTTTGTTTCAGCTGCACGAACAACATGGCTGAGTATGAAGCTTGCATCTTTGGTCTCGAGGCTGCTATAGACTTGGGGATCAAATCTTTGATCGTATTTGGGGACTCGGCTTTGGTCATCAGCCAAATCAGAGGAAACTGGGATACCAAGCATCCTAATCTTATCCCATACAAAGAACATGTCCTGACGTTGTTGCCTCATTTCGAGCAAATTACCTTCGAGCATTTCCCGCGAGAAGAGAATCAACTAGCTGATGCTCTGGCCACAATGTCCTCCATGTTTAAACTCAACTGGGATAACGAGGCTCCCCAAATCACCATCAAGCGAATGGATGAACCGGCGCATTGCCACGAGATTAATACCGAAGAAGTAGTGGAACAACCTTGGTTCCATGAAATCAAGAGGTATCTCGAGACTAGAGATTATCCTGAAGGAGCTTCCGTAAATGACAAGAAGTTCTTAAGGAAATTCGCTGCTAAGTTCTTTCTGAGCAACGACATCCTTTACAAACGAAGCCATGATTGTGTATTACTCCGATGTGTGGATAAAGCTGAAGCAGAGTTGATCATGACTGATATACACAGCGGCACATTCGGCACTCACTTGAGCGGGCATACAATGGCTAAGAAGATCCTAAGGGCAGGCTATTATTGGTCTACCATGGAGGCTGACTGCCATCAACATTCCCGTACTTGTCACAAGTGTCAAGTCTATGCTGACAAAGTTCATATCCCTCCGGTTCCGCTCAATGTCCTGACTGCTCCATGGCCCTTTGCAATGTGGGGCATTGATATGATTGGAGAGATCAAGCCCACGGCTTCCAACGGACATCGCTTCATCCTGGTTGCCATTGACTACTTCACTAAATGGGTCGAAGCAGCTTCCTTCGCCTCTGTTACTAAAAATGTGGTTGCCCGCTTTATCAAGCAAAATCTCATATGTCGGTATGGTGTTCCAGACAGAATCATCACAGACAACGGTACCAATCTGAATAATACAATGATCACTGCATTATGCGAACAGTTCAAGATTTATCATCACAATTCATCTCCCTATCGGCCGAAGATGAACGGTGCTATTGAAGCTGCGAACAAAAACATTAAGAAGATCATTCAGAAAATGACAGTCACTTACAAAGACTGGCATGAGATGCTACCGTTTGCTCTGCATGGATACCGTACGACGACACGTACTTCAACTGGGGCAACCCCATTTTCTTTGGTTTATGGCATGGAAGCTGTTTTGCCTATGGAAGTCCAGATCCCTTCTCTAAGGATTATGAAGGATGCAGGTTTGAATGAAGATGATTGGATGCAGACCCGACTTGATCAACTCAATCTGATCGACGAGAAGCGACTTGCTGCTATATGCCATGGTCAGACGTATCAAAAGCGGATGATCAAGGCCTTCAATAAGAAAGTCAGACGTCAAGTGTATCGAGTCAGGGATCTCGTAATCAAGCGGATTATCTTGCCGCAAAGCGATCCCAGGGGCAAATGGACTCCTACATATGAAGGACCATTTGTGATCAAGAGCATATTTTCTGGTGGTGCAATGATTCTGACCACCATGGACGGCGACGATTTGCCGCACCCTGCGAACGCAGACATAGTCAAAAGATACTACGCATAAAATAACCCGACAAGTCGAAAACCCGAAAGGGCGGCTTGGGCAAAAATGGGCATCCCGGTGAACCGAAAACCCGAAAAGGCGGTTCAGGCAAAAATGAGGGATAAAAACAAAAAATCGGTACACCCGGCAAGTCGAAAACCCGAAAGGGCGGCTTGGGCAAAAAGGGGTTTCCCGGTGGATCAAAAACCCGAAAGGGCGATTCAGGCAAAAGTTAGGGAATTAAAGCGTATGACTATGTCTCGTCGGATCACTTCAAAGACAATCTCTTCATCAACCGGTTCCAGGTTTCTGATCAATCCAGCCATCGTCAAACGAAGCATCGAATGGACAGATACTCAGAGTTGTGAAAGTTATAGCAGAATGGAATCCCATGGGATTATTTCACATAGCCATCCTTTATTTTGTATAAAATCTTTCAATATTTACGGCAAAATCCTCTTACTAGGATGATTGTCTCCTTTGTACAAATATACTCAAAGAAAATCAATACAAATACTCTTCCCGAAAATTTGTGTCATTTCCCTTTTCTTTTTCGCTTGCACTATTTGTTTTATTTTGAGAAACGTCCAATGTTTTGTTAAATAGGCATATGCATTTGAAACATAATCACTTCCCAAATGAACCTAAGAAAAAGGGTTACTGATAGGATGAAGGTACAGATGAATACCATGGCACCCTCTCAAAGGAAACCCCCGGGAGATTTGGAATCCGCATCCCTAGCAAACCCTGAGGCTTATCTCCAGCAGACCCTCGAAGCCTTTCCCCAGTAAGGTTCTGGAAGATATTTCCCCGCAGAGCACGAACGTCTCCCCCGTTTTTATTCAAAGTTATTCCTCACAAAAGGCTTATAACTGGGTTATCCTCAGCTAACAGCCACAGAAGATCGCCCTCGGCAGAGTTCTTCCCATTCCCAGCGGAGTTCCTCAAAATTCCCCAGTAGAGTTCGTCAAAGTTCCTCAACCATAACTTATCAATATAATCCCCAGAGGAGTTTACCTTTGCAAATCCCCAGCCAGAGAATCTTCCAGGGCTCATTTCCCCTCAGAGTTTGAGTTTCAGTATCCCCGGCAGATCTAAAACCTCAAACCTATCCTCAGCAGAGTCAGGCTTTTAAACCTTCTCCCCAAAGAGCCTTAGAAAAAGAAATCTTGAGTTCCCCAGTAAAATCTCCAGAGATCCTCCTCCCCAGGCTGAAGACTCTCAATCTTACCTCCCCAGCATTAAGTCTACTAGTCTGGTACTCCCCAGTAGAAGACTTCAGGAATTCCCCAGAAGATTGGTATACAACCCAAGCTCCAGGTTCCCCAGCAATAACCCAGGATTTATTTTCCCCGGCAGCAGTCAAGATGCTTTTATCTTCAGTCACTTCAGATTCATTTATCTTCAGCAAGATAGCTCATCAGCTTACATGCACATTCATCACGTTCATGTCATAAACATTGATGTCACGTATATTGCATCATGCATCATAACATTGCATACAACTAACTTTTTACCTTTTCAGGAAAGATCAGTCGACAGACTAAAATCATTCAATCTCAAGATTTCTGAAAACAGTTCACGGGTTCTCCAAGTAAACGGATGTTAACCTATCACTTGTTCAGATTCTTCTCAAGACTTCTGAAAACAGTTCATGGATTCTTCCCAAGTAACGGATGTTAATCTATCAACTTGTTCAGATGCAACTTTTGAAAACAGTTTACGGACGCTTCCCAACAACGGATGTTGTTCTATTGCTTATTCAACTTCAAGATTTCTGAAAACAGTTCCCGGGTTCTCCAAGTAAACGGATGTTAACCTATCACTTGTTCAGATTCTTCTCAAGACTTCTGAAAACAGTTCATGGATTCTTCCCAAGTAACGGATGTTAATCTATCAACTTGTTCAGATGCAACTTTCGAAAACAGTTTACGGACGCTTCCCAACAACGGATGTTGTTCTATTGCTTATTCAACTTCAAGATTTCTGAAAACAGTTCCCGGGTTCTCCAAGTAAACGGATGTTAACCTATCGCTTGTTCAGTATCTTCGCCAAACCACTGAAAACAGTTTACAGATTCCTCCCAACAACGGATGTCAATCTATTGCTCATTCAGATCCCCAGTTCAGAGATGGTCCCAAGCCTGGACACCTTCCTGATATTTCCTTCCAGATGGCATCTCTAAGCCCATCCCCGACAAGATTTCGGTCATTCTCCCAAATGGCATCATTAAGCCCATCTCCAAATGGCATCTCTAAGCCCATTCCCGCATCCTGTGCTTTGATGAGTGCAAATTTCCGGGCACTCTAGTGTCCAATCTCCTTTTACCCTCGAGTCGCGAAAGGCAAGCCTGCCAATCTAACTCTTCGGATTCAAGAAGATTGAACAGGGGCAACTGTTGTACCCCAAAATTTGCCCTCCCTTTTTCTCAACATTTCCCATCACAAAGCTCTTGAAGCTCAAGATCCAGTTAGGGTTTCATCTGCTCAATACTCCTCCTTGCACTGTTAACCCAAATTAGGGTTTGTGTTTGCACAAAGATGTTTTGACCTAAAGTGCCCAAGATGACCTTCTTGCTTCATATTGACCTCCCAAGTTTATCCATACCAAGTTTCAAGTCCTGATTCCAAATTTTGCCCAGTCAATTGGACAGTTGACCTAGAAATCAACTGTATTGGGGAAAAAGTCAATTGTGGCCAATTGACAGTCAAATCTCATGAAATTTGATCCACATTAACATTATGAACTCATATGAACCATTTGATCAGGTTTGGACCACAATCCCACAAGAAATTTGATCAGATCACCAAAAGGGCAAAATGGTCATTTTTAGGGTTTTGACTGTACAGAGGCAATTTTTGACTGTTTGACCTAGCCAATGGCAAACCAAGCTCACATATGGACTCAAGGACCCCATGGAATCATCTTGACATGCTCAACAAACTCAAAAGATCCCAAGTACACAAGATTGACAGTTGAATTTCTCAGTCAATTGATCAATTTTGACTGTATACTGAAAAGTCAAACTTTGACTTTTTGGTCAAAATCAAGAGTCAAGATTCATTTTTCATCAAAATATGCCAAATCATGAAACTTGTTCACCAAGAAATCACAAATTGCAAATTAGGGTTAGAAAATGGAATTTTTCATAACTTAGAATTTTTCTAAGTTATGAAAAACCCTAATTTTTTCCCAACTTTGCCCCACCTTTTCACCAAGATCCATTTGGATTCAAACAAAAGTCAAAACATGAAAGTTGTAGCTTGTTGCATAATCTATAACTTTTATTCACAAAGTTTTCTCATTTGAAGCTTGTATCTCAAGTTACAATTTTTTGAATAAGGGCACTAAACCATTTTTAACTTAGTGAAATTTTAACCTATTTTGACAAGGTTTTCTACCCCACTTCAAGGCCATTTTTCATACCCTTCCACTTGGAATTTCAATTTGCATTTTAAAGATGGATTGTAGTACACATTCCAAGCTTTCCAAAATGTCCAAGAACTCATCAAACAACCTCATAACTTGAGAGATTCGAATTTCACAAGTTGGCAAAAATTCACTTTTTGTTCTTAACCAAAACATGTTCATAACTTTGCAAATTTGAACTCAGCTTGCTTTAGGCTAGATTACAGGTCCTTAAACCAAGTTACACTCAAGAATTAAATGCAAAACCAATGTGCCAAGTTGTTATTCTAAGCATTTGGACATTACATGATGAACTAACCCTAAACTAGATAAAGTGAACTTTCCATTTTTGCAAAAGCTTGCTTTATGTCAATTGGTAAATCAAAGAGGTACAGATCAAATCTCTCTAGCACAAGATTATGAGCATAACACTCTGATCAATGAGGGATTATGCAGCACATTAGGAGGCCCCCTACATGCCTAGAAAGCCAAGTTGCATTTGGTTGCTTAAAGGTGAAGAAAGTCCCATAACTTGTAACAACTCTCATCTCAGCATAAGCACACAAGAACAAACTGATCAAACACCTTCCAAAGAACATAACCAAGTTGTGACACGAGCCATTGGCCCTTCAAACACTCTCCATCTCAGAAACACCATCAAACTGCTCAAACAGAGCAGGCCTTGCAGATTGAGTGCCATCTCTCAATCCCTTCAAGCTTTCTGGCCCAAACTTGTTCCTCTACCTTCCTTACAACATATGCAAGCTAACCAAAAGAAGAAACCTAACCTGTAATCCCTCTAACAGTTTCCACCATTTTCATTTTTTTCTTTTGCAGTTGAAGTTCCACAGCTCGATACAAGAAGTTTCAAGACAAAGTAAACATTGGAATAGTATCCCTGGACCTCAAGGAAGCTTTTCCAATCATTACCTTGCACTGAAAGTTCCTCATTCTCCAGATAGAAGTTCAACTGAATAGGTAAAATTTTGAACTCGTATCTCTCTTATTATGCATCTTTAGTCTTAAGTTTGTGAAGAAACAAGGTTCTACTCACAGCCCTGAACATGTACATATCTTTACATTTCATTTCTTTTGCCTGAGTTGAGAGAATTTAAGCCTTGAAAATGGCAGAAAAATTAGGTTAGGATTTGGGGGGGGGGGGGGAGAAATTCTCCCTCATCTTAGAGAGTTAGGTTAAGTTCTATACATGGTTAGAATCGTCTCTTCATGCTGAACGTTTGTTGTGTTATGAGTTTTTGCTAAAAAGCCAGGAATCGAGAGTTGGACATTGAAGAACAGGGCGCGCGCATTTTCAAAACTTTGTGCTGGAGGTTGAAGACAGTGGCATTGGGCTGGGCTTGCTTTGTATTTTCCTTTTCACACCCCATAATTACTCATGAACCCCCTGAGCCCATTTGCTTCATTTTTTAATATTTTTGACTTTTTCCTTTTTTATTTGACTCATTTATTTTTTCCCAACATGTTAAAATTTTGAAAATATTTTTCTCATCATTATTGGATTTTATTTGGTATTTATTTGATTTTCCTTTAGTTTATACATATATATATATATATATATATATATATATATATATATATATATATATATATATATATATATATATATATATATATATATATATATATATATATATATATATATATATATATATATATATATATATATATATATATATATATATATATATATATATATATATATATATATATATATATATATATATATATATATATATATATATATATATATATATATATTATTTAGGATAAAATAGAAAATATGTAAAAACACTTCTCTTTTTATTTTTTATTTTTATATTATCTTCTGAAAATATTTTATATAAAAAATACTATTTTCTAAAAAAAAATTTGAATATTATTATTATTTGTATATAGTACATATTTAAAATAATATAAATATACATATATATATTAATATACTTAGAGTAAAAATACCAAAAATGTACATATTTTATTTTTAATATTCAAATACTAAAAAATGACCTTTTTTACAAATATACCATGTTTTATTTATTTTTGTATGTAAATAATAAATATCATATGAATTAAGTAATTAATATCCATTTTAAATGAAATTAGGGTTTTTGCCCTAAAAGTTGAAAATACTCAAAAATAATACCCTTTTTATTTTCTTGTTTTATTTTACATAAACCATACTTTTTTCATACATATAAAAACTTTCTTTTTGCATTTTGCATATTTACTTCATTTCCATTTAATTGTGCAATTTATTTACCTTATAAATATTAAAAAATGATGTAATAATTTAGATTTAAATTCTTGTATAAATATCCCCCATTTGTATATTTGTACCCCCCTCCCTATATTATTATGTTGTAATAGTGTAGGAATTTAAATTTCGCACTTTATACGCTTTCTAATTATGCCATGTTAGAATTAGGGTTTGCATGCGAAAAACGATAAAAAATAGTTGGACCTAATACAAGATGAATGAGCATGAAAATAAGCAACACCTCTCACACTAGCACCCCTAGGGTACTCCACTTTGTTGCCTTCAAATAAATGGGCCATGTTGCATGTTGAATTTCTTTGGGCAAAGCAAACAAATTGAATGATCATAGTACCTCGATAAAACTTTTCAAAACAAAACAAAAACAAATGATCAAGTCCCTTAAAGAAAATTGCCCAAAGACATTTAACGCCGTTGCAATTATGGTCCAAACGATGACCCGCGCCCGTCCCTTTCACATCCTAAGATAAGATTGTCCACCTAACACAATGGTGGAACAAAATTGTCAAAAGGTTTAAAACATAACAAAAATCTTTGAGAAAACTTTAGGGTAGATAAACTCTTAAGTACTTGTCAACTTTCCAAGAAAACACTTGCCTAATTTCAAAACCCACTTCACAAGCACTTTCAAAACAAACTTTCAAAAAACCGTGAAACATCTTTTCAAAAAGATAAAAACCTTTTGTAAAACATTCGAGTAAAGAATTGTTACAAGGGTAGCCTATGCAAGGCATCTTTTTCAAAACCTTTTCAAAACCACACACAAAGCACCATTTCAAACAATTAAAAGGCAAGTTGATCTAAGCGAGTACCTAAGAGCCCATGGATAACCATGGATAGAAGGGGTGCTAATACCTTCCCCTTCTATAATCTACTCCCCGAACCCAAGAAAAATCTCAAAGGTTTTTGCTGTGCTTTTTAAACCTTTCCTTAGGATAAAATAAAAAGTCGGTGGCGAATCTTGCTCAACCGAAACATTTGCGAAAACAAACGCGAAACACTAGTCAGTTCTCCCACCGTATCACAATATGGTATTTGGGTTTGAATTCAAAAAGCTCGACTCAAAACGGCATAGTAGTTCTAAGATAGCTAAAGAAAGTTATGCATTGCCACAATTAGATCGAAGTCCGAACCTAAAGGGTGCAGATAAGTTGAGGTCAAAGAGTGGTTTTGGTCCGTAATGCAGTGATCTCAAACAGAAAGAAAAGCAGGATGTGGAAGGAAACATTCGGAACCGAGAAACTGCAAAGAGAAGTGGAAACGAACGCGATGAGCTTTTAAAACACATGTCTAATTTGCCAGGTTATCTCCTGCATAATGATAGATTGGAAAATGTTCAAGAGAAAGCATTCAATGTTGGTGTTCTAGATTGGTCTCGACTCGAGAAGTGGAAGCACAAACATATACCAGAAGAACTAACTAATCATTTCACATCTGTCAATAGAGATGAATCGTCATCAAGAATAGTCACTAAATCGTCCCTCAGTGTTGGTGGAAGGGAAAAACTTGACGACACAAAAAGTTTGCGAGATTTCGGACGGACCAACAAGGAATCAGTTGCTGGAGTCAGGTCCCGATAGTAGTTTTAAAAATGACCATAGCAAGCCAAGTAATATTGTGCTGCTCTAACCACATGAAACTTCCGACTCAAGTTCTTTAGATGATTTTCGGCTTTCTGAATTCAGAACATCATCAGATGAAAATTGTCCAGAATCAAGCCGAAGTAGTTTATCATATGTTTCCGTTCTTGAGGAGGATTACATTGGCAATGTAGGTCCAGAAATCCGACTTTCAAGTGGACGCCGTTCAGTGGTTGAGCATACATCTTTTTCTGGACCAATGCAACACAGTGTTAGTACTACTTATCTCAAGATGAATGTCTCCAACGCCAGACTGTACCGGTTTCCCACCAACATTCTCAAACAAATGAGGTTCAGAAGTCTGAAAAAGATCCTGTCTTTAACCATGAGGTAATCAAAACAAATAATCCCAACTGTGAATCACAGTATGCAAAATTTCAGCAGATGAGTAATCAACAGGCCACAGTAAATGAACAACCTAGTAGCCAAATCAATCGTAGTAAGCAGGTGCCATTTGGCTTATTGCTCCCTATCTTGATTCCCCAACTTGCCAAAGATAGAGCAATGCAACTTACAACATTATTTAACAAATTGAAGAAAGATGAAATACCCAAAGATCATTTTGTACGGCTTATGAAAGGGATTGTGGGGGATCAGATGCTTAGAATAGCATTGACGAAAGTGCAACAACAAACAAAAGCCAACGCAGGTTCTTCTGGACAGCAACACCCTGTAAGGATGCCAACGGTTACTTCCAGTGGAACAAAATTTAATGATCCCCATGCATTAGCACAACTGCATCAGAGAAGTATGAATCCTGCTGCAGACCATTCTCATAATACTTCTTCAGCTATCCAAGTGAAGAGTGAACCGACCTATTCAACTATGGAAATTGGTGCTAAAAAGTCTCTGGAACATGATGTTCGAGTTGTGCAACCAAATCAATTACCATCATCAGGTTCTAATGCCGTCAGTCAAGAAACTGAAAGATCCTCAGTTCACATACAAGGCCTTAATAAGCAGCAACAGCAGCATATACATTTCCCATCGACATATGGAAGCCGTGGTGGTAACTATAACCATTTTTCCGGTACAGCTACTGGTTCGTCATCTCTCAGACCACAACCTCATCCTCATGATTCACACATAAGGCAAATTCCTCATCAGAATATTGGTTTAAATCACTTGGGTGTAGAACGACAAAGTTATTTCACTGATCCTAAGAGAATGCCAGGTGGATCTGTGTCGACTGGTGTAAACAATACAGCACCACAACAAACTTCAACTTCTTGGCAACCTTCAGCAGAACAAAATTCTGGCTTGTTTTCATCTGTTTCATATGTAAAAAAGGAACCTAACGACCTTTCTATTGAGCAGCAACATGATAAAAGCATCAATTTGGCAGAAGATGGCAGGGAGAGCTATAATCTTGATATTGAGATTGATCAAGGGACTGTTGGCACATCTCAACAAGCTGAAAGTGGATTGCCAGATGCATTTGACATATCTCTGTCTCACTTTGCTCTCGTTTTAGCACTTGAAAATGAATCTGGTGGTATCCAAGAAATTGTACTGGAGGTTGACATCCGTCTAACATTTAATTTGAGAACTACTGGGATGAAATTGACTGTCGAGCTTTCTCGTTTATTAATCCTCTCACAAGTTATCCACGAGAGAGTGGAAAAAGAAATGATAATTCCTCATTTTTCTTCTGTGACATCAAAAGGTTTGGCATCTCACCTTGCATCAGCAGATCCTTTTTCAGGATTTCCAAACTTCAGTGAATTGAACTCAGATATTGACGCAAGTTCTTCAAGAGACCCTACTCCTATTCAATTAAGTCGGCAGAACCAAATTTTACAAAATTTAAGAGCTTCTATATCACTAGAGAAGCCGGATAATGATTCTTTGCATTTTTTCGGGTATTGGTTTGGTGTTGGGCGTCTCTCAGGTTTCGATATGACTCTTTCTGTATATGAAATCCAGATGATTTCCTCAATGGCCTCCTCATTTTCTGGGACATCCAGCCACAACACAACAGAAGCTTGAAGAATGGGAAACAGAAGATTAATTAACAGCTCATCAATTTCCTCCTAACAACTTTATAACTCTCTAACTACCTCCAAACAGAATTCCCAACTAGCATAACCACCTTGTAACCAACTCTCAATCTCACCCTTCAATCCCTAACAAACTCTATCCAAATCAATGGTCAGATTGATTCCCACATAACCGTTTCCTCCCTCAATTACCTATATAATCCAAACTCCCTCCAAGTTTGAGGGGACGGGACGATACTTTCTCTTTTCCAGTTTCAAACTTCATCCTCTCTCCACCATTTTTTTCTATCCTCTTCCATCAACACGCTTCATTTTTCACCCAGAACTCAAAAAGTTTTCGGAATTCTCTCTCTTTCTTCTCTAACCAATACTCTTCACCCTTCAAGCCACTCTTCATTTTTACTTACTTCTGAAACCCTGCTTCATCTTCATCAAATCATCTCTCTGTAAACTCAAATCACACTCCTATGATCTCACTCAAACACAACTCACAACGACAACCGCAACAACGATTTTCACAAAAGAAATAGAAGAAAAAGAAGAAGAAGTCGTGCAAAGAAGTTAAGAGATATTGTACCTGAAACTTCTTCAGATTTTTCGTTGTCGGCATCACCCTCGAAGAGACACCGGGTGCCTTCTCCGGTTGGTAAGCCTTCTTCAATCTTTCATTCTACATTTTATGCTCTTTGTCGAAGAATGAAACTTGAATTTTAGTCCGCGAAGAGGTTGATGGAAGAGAGACGTGTGAACCGAGGCGGATCAAAAACAAACAATGAAGAGAGAATAAGAGGTTTGAGATACGAGTGAATTGTGAAACCAAAGTAGAAAGAACGAGTCGGAGGTGTGATTCGGCACCATTGAGGGAAGAGGAAGAGGACTTTGTTTCTCTTGAAGTCTAACCGTCACACGATTTGGGAACCCTGGGAATAAAATCACGCCATTCATTTGTTTGTTGTGTTTTTCTAATTCCTTTTATTGATAACAGTGGAGATACACAAAGCTGAATAAAAGGTGGATGGATCTTGGTATGATCTTAGTGGACCGAGGTATACACCATTCAGGTCCATGGCCATTATTTTCGGGAGTTGGTTTTTGGTGAGGTATAAAATATTGGGTTGGTCCTGCGAGTCAATGTTACTACAATACACACCCTGCTTCAGACTCACACACCCCTGTGTAGAGTTTTTCTAGCTTTTCTTTAGCCTTTTCTTTTCATAGTCGTTAGATAACAATTTTGTTAATAAAAATATTGATATAATAAAAACCTAAAAAATGTTAGATTGTAAGAGATATTTTTTAGAAATTAATTCTTGATTATCCGATTACTCGAGACTCGTGATTCACTTTTGTTTTTGAAGATTTGAGTCTTATGCATGCTTATTGTGTGATATACGGATATGCTTGAGGTTCCGATTGTGATTTATTTTCACATCAATGATGCTTCAACACTTATTCCGAGCATTGGATTTCTAATTATTTTCTTTGTTGATGCTAGCAGCTCATGAGATCATCAAGTTTCTTTGCTTTTTACTTTGCTCTACGAGCTAGTACTCGTTTGGTATATTTTATTTCCACTCTCACCCCGCATTTATCACTTCCCATAGATTGCATGGTATGATGACTTTAGGTTTAGAACTAGGTTAGTCTCCCTGTGACTTTTCTTTTTTTCTTTTTGCATATGCAGTTAAAACAAAAAACTTTTTTTTACAAACTTCAAAAATACATAAAAATTTACTGACAAAAACCATGTCTTGGCTAAGTTTGAGAGATGGTGAGCGGGTTTCTTCTCGACATTATTATTATCTTGTTCTAAGCTTTGGTATGATTCAAGTCTCAAAGACTCATTTCATAAATAAGTAGAGAAATGGCTAAAATCTCTCTCTTGAGGTTAACTAGCTATTATCTACAAGCAAAAACACCAACAAACATAAAAATCTTTTTGCCCTCGGGCCTTTCTTTCAAATCTTTTTCAAAAGAGCGTATTAATTCACTTCTGTGCTGACGCATAAATCTCCAAAGGTCGAGTTGCGGCAGAAGGCGAGATTAATACTGTTCGTTAAAGAAAATACAAACAAACAAAAACACATAAGCCGAACTACGGCTGCTCTGATTCCTTAAAAGGGATACGCAGGCATCGGGGTAGGGCCCGAACGAGCACAATTTTATTTTCCCTACATTCTTTTTCCCCTTTCATTTGCATGCATTTTCCCTTAGCAGTAATAGACAGTAAGCATAGATTGAACACACCCATAAGATATACAACAAGAGTGGATACCGTAGAGTACTACAGGCGTGTGGGGTGCTAATACCGTCCCCTCGCGTAACAGACTCCCTTACCCTTATCTCTTGGTCGTTCGACCTTGATTTCATCCTTCTCGGGTTTTCTCGATGTTTACCTTTCCCTTCATGTGGGATAAAAGACGTTCGATGGTGACTTCATTGTTTTGATGATTTTTAGCCGGTTGTTTCAGTTCCTACATATTTTTATTGCGGTATAAGTGGCCATACACCTAATGCTTTCTATGTTATAAATATTAGTGTGGCAAGTTGGAATTATGTGTGGATTAAGAAGGGAACTAACTATGATGGACCCAAATAACATTGGGTACGAAATCAAACTTAATTTGTTTTGTAGGTTTGCATGAGGACCACTTTAAATCTATGATGTTTTGATAAGTGGTGTCTCTAAGCATTTGATAGAAGACATACACTAACTTTCAAATCTAGTTCATGTCCAAGGATTATTTCACATATGGGAAATACCTTAAAGGAAGAATTCTTAGCATTGGCAAAGTTCATACACTAACTTTCATATCCATTTAAGATATACTTTATGTTGAAGAACAAAAGACAACTTCCAAGTAAAAGACAACTTTGTTGAAAAAGGCTTCAAATTCATCAAGGATGAATGGTTTATGAAGTCACTCTTGAGGTAAAACTCATAGGTAAAAATTGTTTTTATGTTTATAATTTCATTATATATTTTAAGTATTTCCCCATTCGTTTTTTCTAATGGCAAAGGGGGAGAAGGTTTAGTATATGTATGTATGTATATATGTATGTATATTCTTATTGCATCTTTCCCTTCTTTTTGATAATGTCAAAGGGGGAGAAGGATGTTACACTTTATGCTTGTGTATTTCCTTGTATTAAAATTTTAAGGTACAAAGAATCCTTCAAGATGAGCAAATCCAAATGATTTCAAAGCTTCTCATACAAAGGGGGATTTATACATCTTAGGGGGAGAAGTCTCTTTCTGGAAATAACAAAGCTTCAAGAAAGATTGTTTGTCATCATCAAAAAGGGGGAGAATGTAATATCAAGCTTCTCAAATGATTCTCAATGCATTTTGTTTTGATGAAGATAAACTATATTGGCAAGAAGGAAAAGATTATTGATCAAGCTAAAAGCATCTTTGGATAAAGTCTTTGGTTCAAGCACTTAGCAAATTTCAAGGTATAATGATAATACTTACTTTGAACTTAAGACATAGATGCTCAATGGTTAAAAGAAATATTTTATCTTGTTCAAAAATTTTCTCAAGTTTTCTAAGAAAAAAATCAATTTTTACTTATGTGCAACCGATTTGCATATTGGTGAAATCGATTACATGCTTCACATTTTCAAAATGTTATCTACTGTTTCTAAGTGCAATCGATTTGCATGTTTGTGCAATCGATTGCTCTCAATCAATTTTTGCAACTGACTTCAAGTGAAATTTATTTACACACTTGTGCAATCGGTTGCTCACTCAAAATATTTGAAATTTTTAGCTATCAAAACCCGTGCAATAGATTTACAAAAGGGTGCAATCGATTTCATGCTGAACGATTTTGAAAAACAACAGCTTTACTCATGCTTGTTCATAACACCATTTCATGGAAACCTTTCACTCAATCTTCGCAATTGTTCATGATTCACTTACAGAATTATATGTTTTTTCAAAAGGGTGCCATGAACATATAAATACTCATTTTCAAAATCATTTTAAGTACCTCTTCCAATCATATTTTCTGAATTTTCAAAAATCAAACTCAAGCTTTTATACACTTTCATACACAAGTTTTCTGCACACTTTCACATATTGTCAACCAGAAAACTTTGAGCATTATATATCTTGAGTCATTGTATACTATTGTTATTGGAAGATAAGATCAAGTCATTGATAAAATCACTCAAAGTGATCATTGCTACACAAACCACTCAAACCAAATATTGTTATACTTGCTTATTTTTCAGGATTGTTAAAAATAAGTTCAAGTGATTTTGAAATCTTGTTTTTCCATGATTGTTGGATACAAGTAAAGTCAATTTGAGAGGATTGTTCTCATTGTTGACATAGTGAAAAATGCAAGATGATTGTTCTTGGTCCAAGAGGATTGTTCTTGGTGGTTTTATTGGTTAGAGTCTTGTATAGAAGGACTAGGGTGTCTTGTCTAAAGATCTAACAATAAGGAAATCTCTTTCATGTTGAAAGGGGACTGGAATACTCTCGGACCATGAGGGGAACCAGGATACATCTTTGTGTTCTTTACTTTTCTGCATTTACTGCTTTCATCACTAGTCATAAACCAGAAAAGAAAGAAACACATTTGTAAACTCATGCACTAAACCAGAAAAATAATATCCATCGTCACTAAAACCATAAAAAATTTAAAGTTCCTAATTCACCCCCCTCTTAGGCGCACTTCTTGCTTACAATTGGAATCAAAGTAAGTTATAAGTAACATGTTCCTAAAAGATCCAGAATGGCTTCCGTAAATCAAAATCCCGTTTTTAGAGATGGTGGTAGTAATAACAAGCCTCCTCTATTTTGTGGTGAATATTTTTACTTCTGGAAAATACACATGAAGGCACATCTAGAAGCACAAGGAGAAGAAATATGGGATGCCATCGAGAATGGTCCATTTATTCCTATAACGGTGATCAATGGTGATGGCTCATCAAATCCTAAAACTGCATGGGATGAAGATGATGATAAGAAAAAGGTCCTCTATGATAAAAAGGAAATCAATCTTCTTCAAGGTGCACTTAGCATGGGTGAATTCTTCTGTGTCTCAGCATGCAAAACAACGAAAGAAATATGGGATACCTTGGTAGAAACTCATGAAGGAACCGCTGAAGTTAAAAGATCGAGATTAAATACATTGAGTCAAGAATATGAACTATTCAGAATGCAGCCCCGAGAATCAATCCTCGACTTGCAGAAAAGATTAGTGCACTTGACAAATCATTTGAAAGCACTCGGTAAGACATTAACTAATGATGAACTTAATCTTAAAGTGCTTAGATCTTTATCCAGCGAATGGCAACCAAAAGTAACGGCAATTTCGGAAAAGAAAAGTCTTTCTTCAATGACTTTCGCAATGTTGTTTGGAAAACTTCAAGAATACGAGACAAAACTTACAAGACTTGAAAAGAATGAAATCCAAGTAAAATATTCAAAGGACATTGCTTTAAATACAAGGATAAAAAATCATGATAGCAATCAAGAGGATGAATCCACAAGGTACTTTTAAAATGAGCTAAGCATTTAAGAGCCCATATATAACTACGGATGGAAAGGGTGCTAACACCTTCCCTTTCCATAATCTACCCCCCTTACTCAGAAAATTCTCGAAAAGGTATTTTTCTGTTCTTTTCACCCTTTCCTTTGTTGGATAAATAAAAAGTCGTTGGCGACTCTTGCTTACCACAACACTTGCAAACACAAACGCAAAACTAGTATAACACTCGGTTCTGCCACCGTATCACAGAATTGGCGACTATGTTGGGGAAATACTTATAAAAAAGTGGGGTTACCTTAGAGTTAGATCATTTTAAATTTACCTTAAATTATGTGTTTTATATGCTTTACTTTTGAGGGTTGTCGTATCCCAAAATTTGCCCTCCCGTTTTTCATATTCTAGGGTTTCTCGAATGCTCAATTTGTCTCAGAAGTTGGTCAGACAGATTTTCCCTAAGCAGCAAATCAACAATTAGGGTTTGGTATTTCTCATAAAAAATTGAGTTTTCAAGGTTTCAAATGGTCTTCATAGGTCTTCTGATATCCTCAAGGATGTTTATGCCAGTTTTCAAACGTTGCATTGCAATTTTTCTCAACCGATGGCTCAGATAACTGAAAACGACTACATTGACCCAAAAATCGACCTTTTGCAAGAACAAGTTCAAACGATTGTAACTTCTTCATTATTCGATATTTTTGAGAGGTTTTTCTTGCGCATGATTCTCCTTGATTTCATCTCCAATTTCTCTTCACAAATCAAGAGCTGATTACATGTAGAAGATCGCCAAAATTCGAATACGTTAGAAGTCGCATTAGGGACTTTGACCTAATCTTAAATAACCGTCGTCTGATTTCTAAGAATTGTGATTTCCTCAAATTACAAGATCTTAAGACGATTATTTCTGCATATGTTCATAAGTGATGTCGCTCACGAGTTTATCTTCAAAGATTGAAAGAAAATTGTGTTTGGAAGACTTTGAAAGTTATCGAACCGTCGCAAGTCATTTGTTTGATTTCGAATGTTCTTAACCATAATTTGTTGAAGTTTGTTAATTCTATAAGATTTACAGATTTTCTTAAAGCATGTTTGTTTGACAATGAAGTCCCATTTTAATCGAGTGTGGTGTGCGAGTTCATTTTGAATGCCAATTTGACTTGGACAAGAGGTGAAGATTAAGACTGTCATTTAGATGACAATGGTTTTGGGTTTGAGTTAACCAAATTGGAATTGAATTCATAAACATTTATTTTGTTTAAGAATTTTATTGGAGTACAAGGTGCATGGTTTATTTGATCACTTTGTGATTGCTTGAAGTTCAAGTTACCAAACCAAGATGTTTTATTCAAATCATTCAATTGAGAATTGCAAAGTTTAAGTTAAAACTCAAAGTTTTGTACAATAAATTTCATCATTTACAAATTTATTCAAGGCTTTGTGTTTATTACATTACAATTGAAATAAATTACAAATTTTTGTCTTGTTACAAAGAATTACAATTTTCTTGTTTACAAAGAAAGAAATTTTGTTCTATTTCTTCAATTCTTCTTTGCTTAATCTTCAAGAAATCCATCTAATCCTCGCTTGTCATCCATGCCTCATGTTCATGAAACAAAGAAAAGAAAGTTAGCAATTCAAGCAAAAGTGGTGTGTAAAGAAAGGAAAAAAGATTCATCCCTAGGGTTTGTATGTAGGAATCAGATTTAAAGATTATTTGTTTTATCATAATCCATCTTCTCCCATTTTTGCAAATCACAAGGTTGGGCCTTGGTTCACAAAAAGGAAAAGAAAATATGCAAGTCCAAGGCTGTCAAAACAGCAAGAAAATATGCAAGCCCAAGGCTGTCAAAACAATAAGAAAATAGACAAGCAACAAAAGGTCAAAACATGCAGCAGGGCAAACATACGGCAGGATGCAAGAAGCATGCAGCAGTTGTTGTAAACATAGCAACAAGAACAGGCTGCAACATAGCAAGCAGCATAAACCAAGATAAGCGCCCCAAGCAAGAGAAAAAACGAAATAGCAACACAGCAGAACATGTAGCAGTAGGCTGCAATTATGCAGCACAAGCTGCAAATAGAGCCAACAAAACATGCAACAAATACACAAGCCAACAAAGCAGAACAAATACATCATAATCATAGCAGCAACAACAAGGCAAAACAGCAAGCTAGCTTGCTCAACAATCCATTATGTCATCACTTTCCTAATTATACAAACCCTTCAGAATTGATTTGCATCATTGAAAGATGAAAGAGGAAAGATGAAAGACATATCACCTAGCAAACAACAGTCCAAAATCCTGCAAAATGCCAAAGTCAGCCCTGCCCAAACTCAGCCCAAGTGTTGCATAAAAGAGGCAACTCAAGGCCTTCACCTCAAAAGGCCAAAGTCAGCATATCAGAAAATATTCCCCCCCCCCCCCCCCCCCACTTTTCACCCTGATTTTTGATATAATATACACAGTCAGAAAACCAAAGAGAAGATAACAGAACCAGTGAAAAAACAACAGCACAATAGCCAGCATAAGCAGAAACAGAGAGGGTGAGGCAACCAAGCAAAAAATCCAAAACATTTATGTTCCAAACATTAAGTCAAGATATCAAAAAACCTTTGTTCCTATTCATCATCTTCTTTAAAACTAACCCCTTCAGAAAAAAAATTCTATTGAAGAATACAGAGAGTATAACGAAGGATTAAGAAGTGAACCTCCCTGTGAAACAAATCACCAACAGCAATATCAAGCCCAACATTTTCAGAAGAAACTGATCCATACTGGTAAAGTTTTCGTCATTGCTCTGCATTCATCATAAAATTTCCTGCATGCATTATTTTACTGTTATAGTCAAATAATATATATGAAAAATACAATACAGTAAGATTTTTTAACAGAGATAACATCCCTTCATCACCATCAGTAACCCGTTCACCATGAAACCCCTTTGATTCTACACTAAGCATCCCATCTCCCTCCCTACACCCTCCATCATCACCCAATGCTAAAACAACCTCGGTATCCTCCAAGCACTTGTCTGTAATCACCGACCGTAACCATCACCTTTACGAATCCAACAACAACATCTGAAAACGAGGAAGCTAACAGAGAGGGAAAGATCATTACATCAAGTTGATGAGAGGTCATAGAGAGAGGATCCGTCGCTGTTACAAAATCAAGAGGGGTTTTGTTTTTGTTTACAGTGAGGCATAAAAAAAAGAGATGAAGTGCGATTCTGAGGAAGAGGGTTTGAGATCAGGGAAGTCTTAGAGATGGAGTTTGTTTCTTTAATCTATTTTATAGTAGTGTTAAGAAAAAGAAAGAACAAAATCTTTGGAACTAACAATAACGTTTTGCCTTCCCAATAGCAGTATTAATGTTTAATCTGATTTTTCCTTCCCAACACAACAACCAACCACGACGCCCTTTACTCTCCCATTAGGGTTTTTCAACCTTTCCTTGTCTCTTCCCCAAACCGGGTTTGGGCCTGTTTGGTTTGGCCCAACCCATTTCTTAAATTTTGCTTTTTATATTAATAAAAATGCCATAATAAACGAAGGGTCAGTTGGTGTAGTGGTCAGCATGCATTTGTGTGATGTAGAAGTCCCGGGTTTGAGACCCCCTAGGACAGTTTGTTCTTTTTTTTCACTTTTTTTTATTTCTTTCTTCATTTTTGTTGGACAAAAAATTAAGTAAAAGAAATGATTAGGCCTTACAATTACCCCAAGCCCATCCGAAATTCATCATGCTCACCCCATTATGTTGTTTACACACTTTGATAAATCAATTTAATTTATTTTGCCAATTTTTTAGTTTTCATTAATTTAATTTATATTTAAATTAGTTTAGATTTTATTTAATAATTCTTAGAATTAGTATGGTTTAGGTATAATTTAATAACTTGGAATTTTAAGTTATCTTCAAATATATATATATATATATATATATATATATATAAGTTAATTAATTTAGGACTTTGTGAATAATTTTGTTAACATTTTAGTTTAGAAAACTTTCTTTTATATTTTATTTAGTTTCTACATAATAAAAATCCAAACAAAAATGTTATACAAATGATTTAATTTCTTTAATCAATTATTTTCTTTAATAGAATAGAATTTTATTTTTTCTTTCTAATTTTTCAAACAAAATAATTAGAAGTTTATACTTTGTTAATTAATTTTTACTTCATAAACTTGTTGTAATTTCGATTAATTGCTTGATTCGATTTGGTTGTATTGTTTTCCTATTTGGACATTTAATTGTATTTATCCATCCCCATTTGTAAATTTGTACCCCCATTCCTGAAAACTATGTAATAGCGTAGAATTTTAATTTCCGCAATTTACTGTTTTCCTTATATTGTTTAGTAATTAGGAATGCATGGCAAGATTCAAAATCAATCGCTAGATAACCTAATTTCAAAGACAAAATAACTTGAATCAAACACACTTTTTCACACGTGCACCTCTAGGGTAACCTCACTCGATGCCTCGGAAACACAGTCATGTCCCTCGAATATGGGACGCTTTAGCAAAGACCCTTGGATAAAAAAAAATATTGTAGTCCCTCGATGTTGCCTTCGGTAAAACGATCTAGTCCCTTACGAAAAATTGCTAAAGCGTCTCACAAGTTTCCTTCTATGACTGTACAATTGACCCGCGCCTGTCCCTTCACATCCAACGATGGGACTTCTTACCAAATCAATGGTAAGATAGAAATATCTAAAGGAGGAGGAAAAGAACATTAAAGACCCTTTGAGTAGGTAGATTCGCTCCCAGTGGCTCGCTTTCTCACAACCAAACATTTTACACCAACACTTTCATATTGAAACATTTTCAAAAGACAAACACTTTGTACGCGTTCTTATAGAAACGAGAGCCATTACAAAAAAGACCCATTTTCAAAATCACCTTCAAAAAACACATTCCACAAACACATATTTGAACTATTTTTCGAAACAATACTTTGTACGCGTTCTTATAGAAACGAGAACCATTACAAAGACATTATCAAAATACTTTTGAAACCCACACCACAAGCACATTCAAATAAAAGCAAGTGATCTAGCAAGAAATTAAGAGCCCGTAGATAACTACGGATGAAAAGGGTGTTAATACCTTCCCTTTTCATAATCTACCCCCCGAACTCAAGAAAAATTCTCTAAAGGTCTTTCCTGTTCTTTTCAGCCTTTCCTTTTGGATAAAAGAAAAGTCGGTGGCGACTCTTGCTATCTACACAATTGTGATCAAACGCAAAACAACCAAGTTAGTTCTCCCACCGTATTACAAGGGCTTGTTGGGGTTATTTGTTAATAATCCTACACCCGGATCTAAGGCATCTTTTAGGTAAGTAGCAATAAATCATGGAAGTTGTACGACATATACTGATATGGACGAAGTGATAGCTACGTTAGCGTGATACTCTGACTTGTACTAATGTTCCTTGAGTCAATCAAGGATAACATTAGGCTTCCTTATAGTGTCATTAAGTGCTAACTGACCTTTAGAACCTTTAATTGACTGATCCTAAGCCATTAGAAAGTAGTGAGATGGACGACTTTGGTTCCGACCGAAGATTGGTTGATACTCGTTACCACACTCATTGAGACTAGACTTTTGGGATATTCTAGCGGCAATACTTTGGTGCTTGAGCTAGAACAATGCCTAAAATAAAGGTCAGTGATATGAGATTCCCTAGAACCTGGTTACTATTACTATGACAGGTTGAACCAACTAAACTTCAAGAGGGTACATACCTATGGAATCCATGCAAGCCTGAACCTAAGGCTACTTGTGTGATTTGTTTTCTTTCATTATCTAAAATACCTAAACTCTTTGCAGGGTTTTATTTATTATCTAATGATATGAGTCATTGCCTAATAACTTGGATTTCTAGCAAGACATATTTGTCTTCATCACCTTACATTTTTACTTGACGCATAGCATACACATCATAGCATCATACCATAGCATTTCCTTAACCATTTCAAGGATATCAAGGGCCTGTGATGCAGGTTATGATAAATCAGACGTCTAGAAAGGGGCAATGGGATTTATTTTCCTCTAACTAAATGCCTTCAAAAGACCAAAACACAATAACTTGAGTCAGGGGCTATGACCCACTCGATATGGTGAGCTTGATTCTTGTAGAAGGAAATTCAACAATATGAAATTATTCAATCAAAGCTGCAATCAACTCCTAACATCTTCTTGTGTTTACCCCGTGAGATCCTTAAAAACATTTACACATCATGCTTGTCATTACATGACAGATCTTCAGTACAGGTCTCTCATGTTCTCGCTGTTTATTTCAGCAAGCAAGAGAAATGGATCTCAAATAGAACGGCAGAGATCTCCAAACTCAAGAGTCTCAGTTCATGGAAATGTTCCTCAACCTATCCAAGGGGCAAGAAGAGTTGAAAGAACTCCTCAATAGGAAATTGACCAAGAAACATCCTGACAACAATAAGCATGACCAGATGGAACAACTGCAAGCTGAAATGGAAAGGATGAGAATACACATGAGTAGTCAGATAGCCCTTATCCAAAGTTTAGCTCGGGAACAAGAAGAATTGAGGATTCTCATCAACAAACTTCTTCAAGACAGATATGATAGTCTGGGGAAAACTGCTAGAGCTTAGAGCCTAATCAATGATCAATATCTCTTGGTAGATAGGGAATTGGGTGACATGTTCATACAAAGGCATGTTGAAAATAAACACAGGAGCGGTGGCATTCAAGGGACTGCATCTTCAAGTACTCAGAAGAGACCATACAATGGGAAGAAAGAGTCCAATGCTGTGTACGACCAGAAGGGCCGCAATAACAGTAATCTCAACCAATCTGTGGGGGTAATGTAGACTTCTATTCCAGCACCAATGCAAAAACAACGACAAGGCAATCAACATAAGCAGGACACACCCAAAAGGAAATTCACCAAAATTAACATGCCCTTGGCTCAGATATTGCAACACATGTTGAAGATGGAGTTGATTATGTTAAGGGATCCTCCTCGAAATCACAATGTCTCTGCTCCTAGCTATCATCCTGATACAATGTGCGCATACCATTCCAATAGTCCTGGACATGATACGGATGACTGTTGGGCATTGAAAAATAAGATTCAAGACTTGATCAACGAAGGAGTGTTGGAGTTCACACAAGATGGCCAGACTGAATTCTTTTGCCATCCCTCAAAGGCACATCATATGAAGTGACAAGTTCAGACAAAGAGGCTTTTATTCATTAGAATTTTCAAGTTGTAATTTTCTTTTGATTGTTTGAACATTTATTTATGCCAAACTTTGTTATTTCATCAATGCATTGCATATGTTTGTATTGAATTATTTCATTCGTTGTCACTATACCTAAATTGTGCTTTTACTTCCTGTTTGTGATATTAAACTCTTGGTTAAAAGCTATAAGCTTTTAGAGGGAGGATGACGAAAACGATACCATAATCTTTACAATATGCTTTTGAAAAGATCCCGCTGACGATGTACATGCGTTGTTTCAAATCCTAAACAGTGGAGTTATAAGGAAGATAATCCCTAGTCAATCCCTTTGAGCCTAATAAGTAGGAGTTTTTATTTTCACACAAATTAAAACCCTTAATCATAACCTTGGGCAGGGTAGTTTTCTCGGTTAATTCAGATATCCATTCAATCGCAAGCTCTACCTTCATACACGACAAATAGTGTAGAATATGCCCTCAAAAGATGGTGATGGTTCCACATAATCGTCAAGACAGGAAGTCATTATCTCTCAAAATAAAACCCCATTAAGTCAATAACCTGTGAAGGAGACTTAAGAAAAACTGGGACAGCCCGCTGACTGTAATCGCAAAGGAAACAGTTCAGGAAAAAGCATGGATAACAAAATCAAAAAAAGAGGTCCTACAAATCCTCAACAAAAAAAGAAAAGGTTACAAAAATGACTGCCTTCTCAAACAAACGTTCAATTTCTGAACCATCACCAAGTATCAGAGCAAAGATTCAAGACTCAATTGGAATCTAAACGTACAATTAGCTGAGCATAGTGTTGTACCCCAAAATTTTCCCTCTAATTTCTCAAAGGATCATCTTGGACCCTTAGGTCTGCTTCCATCTAATTCCAAGCCTTGAATTACAAATTTTCTAAGAAAGTCGTTCACAAGGGCAAAATGGTCAATTGCGTGCTGAAAAATCAAACTTTGACTTTTGGATAAAAATCAAGTTTCAAGAATCATATTTCATCAAGAAATGTTGGAATATGAAGTTTGTTTCATCAAGAAAAATCAAAAGTCAAGATTATGTTGAAAAAGTCAAAATTCTAAATACTTAGAAATTTGTTTAAGTGTTTAGGAAATATGATGAGTTCAGAACTTCTGGCCAAATTTTCACCATAATGCAAGTTGATTTTGGAAGAACTTCTAACATAAAAGTTGTAGATTTAAATGAGATCTAAAACATTGCAGAATAAAACTTCTCCTAGAAATACTGGAATTTCAAGTTATACATCTTCAAAGACACGACATTGAAACTGAAACATTCAGTAAATTCTGGATCTTACCAAAATAGGATTTGGTTAGAACTTCTGAACCAGTTTTCATGTAGGTCCAGTCATAATTTGCAAGAGAAATTCAAAGAGGATTTACAAAGCGTGTTACAAGCTTTCTAGAAAGTCTGAGAACTCCTTCAGAACATGCTGGAGCAAAGAGATTCAAAGATCAAAAGTTGGATGTTTATTCTAAGTTACGCTGATGCTGAACTTCTGACCCATGATTAAGCTATGATGCATAATCTTATATTGCAGGATTTCTGGTTTAATAAATCTCATCATCATTTAATGCTCACAACCACTTTTGAGTTTTTATCCAAAGGATTTCTCCACGTGTGACATAGAAGTACATTGTTGTCCTTGAAAAAGAAAACTCTTGTACAAAAGTATGTTTGGCCCATGCTTTGCTTTTGCCTCTGAGGGTACTTTTCCTTAATTCATGCTTACAAATCCAGCTTAGGCACGGCTAAAAGCTGCTAACCACCATATTTTGTATCTTGCTTCAAGAACAAGCCAGCACACTAGCATGATGTTGGTACTTTTGACTTCTCCAAGATACAAAGTTCTTGCCTATAAATTGAACTTCATTGGCAACTGTGAAGGAGGCCGGTCAAAAAAATTAAAAGGAGAAGCTTTGAAACCTTGCTAAAAATTCCAGAAATCCGAAACTGCAAACACAAATACAAAACCTGCTAGTTTTTTATTCTTGCATTCAAACACCAATTTCCCTCAAGTGTTTCTTAACCAAATCATCCATACACCATTCATTACCCAAGTTAAAGGTTATTCTCGTCTACTGAGCACGTGAGGTAGTTGATCAGAACATTACAATCAGTCAGAACCAGACTCCAGCTCACAGGACCTTTTCCAGTTGCAAGGTAAGCTTCTGCTGACTCTCATCATATTACTTAGTCATTGTTAGATTTGAATGTTCAAAATACAATGTAGACATCCTGGCTTTGATTCTGTACATATTCACAGATTGCATGTATTTTTTATCTAAGTAGAGAGAATTTCAGTTTAGAACTTATTGAGGAAATTAGGATTTAGAATTAGGATTAGCAAAATTCATACTTGCTTCTGATGTACAGTTCTGATACTTTATATTTCTGAAACCATGATGGAACCTTCCATAACTGCTATGTGTGCATTTTCTGTTTTTGTTGAGAAATGACTAAGCTGCAGATGCTCTAACTAGCATGGAGAAAGAGTTGGAATTTATTATCAGAGTTTACTTTATGATACATGTTTATTCTTTTGCTTCTAATACCGGATGTACAGCCACCCCAGTGGTAGAAAGCATGCGCATAAGATATTAGTGCTAAGGGTCATGGGTTCTAACCCCAGAAACAACCTTACCTAACAGCATTATCACCTCACTCTCTCAAATAGCCAGAACATCTGGCTTGCCAGTGATATATGAACTTCTAGGTTCCCAGTTACACTATAGCTTCTGAACCCCTTCAATAATCAGAACTTCTAGGTTTTCCTTTATTCCCAGCAACCTCGGAACTTGGTGTACCCAGGCCCAGAACTTCTGACTTTTTACTTGCCTACTAACATTTTCTCTCTTGCAGTGTATCAGAGTCAGAACTTCTGTTCCTCCTCGTTTCAGCAGTGTGCTGATTTTGACTCCTTTTTCTCTTATTTATCTTATTTTTGCTTTTAATAACCGAAAACACCAAAAAAACATTTTTTATATCTACATACTTTATTTTATCTCTTTTTAAACCAAAAGATCAAAAATATTTTCTTAAGCCAATTTATTTCATTTTTTAACAAAAACAAAACAAGTCCATTTCAATTCTTGTACATTATTTCAATATGGTTGTAATAGATAATTAGGACTTTAATTTCTTATAATCCTCATTTGTAAAGTTATACACCCCATCCCCCTAATGATTGTAATAGCGTAGAATCTTTACTTTCTGCACTTTTATTTCTTTTGTATATTGCTAGTTAATTAGGTGTGTATGTGTAGCGGTAGAAAAGTTATCATCTTCCGAACAAGGTTTTAGAGGTTCCCAGAGTCTACATCCTTCCTTTGGATGTTACCAACTTCCCGATTAACTCGGTAATTAGTAATATTCTCAAGAAAGACTCGTCCGAGCGTAGTATCACGTGAAAACTATTTCTGGATTACTCCTTCATAGCTTCCACACTACACCTAAAAGGCCAAGATGGGTTTGGTATTCTACGATCCTCAGTTTCAGCAGGCTCCCAGGTTGAAAGCAGTACGTCTTCCCGATTACTCGGTAAATGACACTACAGCCAAAGGGGCCTCCACTGAGTGGGGGATCTCATGCCTCCTTTTTTGGGATTAATCCCTCAAAGTTAACATGACTATATCGCCCGTCCTATCTTAAAGTTTGCCCAAGTCTGGGTATAGGACTTATGAGTAATCACCAAGCACCCTAAAAACCAGGAAAATCCAGACAAACATATATACAACATATAACACAAAAAACAGTAATAACACATATACAGATATAAACAAAGATAGGCTTAACCCACTTAGGGATGGACTAGCAAGAGGTCAATCTTTCCCCAGTGAAGTATCCATTTTTCTGTAATGGTAGAAATATTCAAGACTAAGCCATTGGATTGACTAGACTTTATACAAATCAAAATAAAAATCGCCACTGCGCTTTATTGTTTCCAAAGGAATGGGAAAAGAGCGAATAACCCAAAAAGAGGGGGAAAGATTCAAGGTAAGGGGGTTGGTTATGCAAAGGGAAGGTATTAGCACCCTAAACATCTACGGTACTCCGTAGGAGCCTCTTTGTAAAATCTGTATATTTTGGCTATAAAAAATGTTGTATATATAAAAAAATGGATGGTGGAGGTGAGGAAAGAAATATATATTTTTTTATGATTTTGGCACCCGCGGCGGTTGCGAACCTTTAGTGTTTTTGTGTTTTTGTATGTTTTTGTGCAATAGGGAATCAGGGTACGCGTAGTTCCTCTTTTAAAAATTTAAAACACAAATGCGTTGGTTAATTTTATGAGATGAAAGATCATTATCATTGTCTGTATGGAAAACATACCTACTACCCGCAATCATGAGAAAGGAGAATTTTCATCATCTCAAAGTGGAGGATATGGCTTGGATTTTAAAAATCAACAATGCCTCACTCATCACCTAAGTGGAAAATATCGCTCTTTACTACATATTATAGAAGTATAGTTGTTTGCATCACTACATGGATTGACAAGAGTTCAACCTTTTTTGAGAAAAGTTTAAAGATAAAAGCCAAAGTGGCAAAATGGTTTGAAATGATATTGATTGACTTTTAGTCTTCTCACAAAAAAAAGTCAAGGCATTATTAAGTTGATTGGAGTTTATTTATGAAAAATGTTTTGAAGATGCATGGACATGAGTCCAAGTTTATTATGAAAGTGGTTCAAGTTCAAAAACAAGAAGAGTTTTCAAAAAGGGAAAGAAGATTTTTGAAATTAAAGAAGACGAGAGGAGAAGAAGGGAATATTCTAAAGCATAAGGTAAAAGCTAGGGATAAGAACCATCTAACCAACAAGAAACCAATACTTGACATTATGAGCCAAGATAGAATTCTCATTCCTTAGATTGAAACCAATCAAGCAAAGAAATACTAGACCTCTTGAGAGAACAAATTTCAAGTGTATTAAGTGTTCACAAAAAAATTGGGCAGAGTAACGACTGTATACGGGTGAATTCCATATTACAAACAAAGGGTGTAATCACAAAAACTTGCACACAAAAACAAACAAGCAACCCAATGGCTTGAAGTAAACCTCAAGAACTCCAGACAAAATAATCAGATAAGATCTCCAAGATAGGTCAACGTTTCTAATCCTAAGTCCAAGAAAAGTCCCATGCTCCATAATGCCAAGGATAGTAACCAAATAGTCCAAGCACCATTAAAGATTCTTTAGGGTTTATGTTGATTATTAAGTGTTTTAAGAAAGGAAAAGAAAAGCTCAAGTGAGCAAAGTAAAAATGGCAAGAAAATAAATGCTCAAATGAGCAAAGATAAAAATGGTTGAAATGTAAATGCTAAAGTAAATAGTACATAAAACATAAAAAATAAAAGTATAAGGTAAACAAGTCAATAATTAGTGGTTAGTTGGATGACCATCTTGAAGCTTGCATTTGGAACTCATTAGAGGATTGGTAGAACCAAAGCCTCCACACAACAAGTTGCATTTGCTTTTTGTCAAGTATATCATCCATTTGGAATTCTCATAAGTACCATTTAATGATCAACGATGTTTAAGTAATCCGCATTGACCAAAGGTGTTGTAGATCCATTAGAGGATTGGTAGAACCAAAGCCTCCACACAATGAATCTCAAGGTTATTGGATCAAAGAGATCAAATTAACATACTTGGGCTTGCAATTATAAGTTTGGTCCACGAATGATCATTTATTTGAATCGGGACAAAATTTAGCGCTATGTTAAGCAATCGTAAGTGGACTTATATAGAAGTCGCACCTATTTTGAGGCCGGTCAATAGCAATCTATGCACCATTTGTTTTGAGACATGATATAGAGATCATGCTCCAACAACATCTAATGTAATAACAAAGGGATGAGATGAAGAGGGATGGGGAAAATATACAAACCACATTTGAATTAAATTTTAATCAAACTATTATTAAAATCATTCATCCATTTTTATGGATTTAAACTCAACACCATGGATCCAATGATGTTAATAAATTTCATGATCCAAAATCTAACCCAAGATCAGCCAGAAAATAATCATAAAATAATATCACATTTAATATACACAAAAAAGGATTTTTAAAAATGTTTTAAAAATAGAAAATAATGAGAAAAATATCAAATATGTTCAAATTAATAAAGAAATGAAAAGTAAGACTATAGAAAAATCAAAAAAAGGCCCAAGTAATTTTACAAATTTTTTGATAATTTTTTCAAGTCTGAAACTATTTTTAAAATTAAAATAAATGGGTCAAATAAACAAAAAATGGTAAAAAATAATAAAGTCAGAAACAAAAATAAAATGAGGTCACCAATATTTGTCACAAAATCATTGGATCATTCCATAATTTTTTCAGAATTTAAAAATGTATAAAAGTATTTTTAAGCATTTAAAAACAAATCAAATAAGTGTAAAATTTGTAAAAAATACCAAAACACAAAATTAAATTGTGAAAAAATAAAAATCAGAAAGAGAATAATCAAAAATATTTTTCATAATTTTATCAGATTTTTTGGACTAAAATGAATTTTCTATGATTTTTTGAAATTTAAAACAATCAAAATATAAAAATCAGAAAAAGAAAATAAAAGTAAAATATGTGGACCATTGGATGAAAGTCAAAACGCGTTAGTAATCAAATCCAAGGGATCTCACGTGTTGTGCATATCATGGTCATTAGTGAATATTGTACAGAATCATTAATTAAATCAGAATTTGAAAAATACAGATGATGCGCCTTCATTGGTTAGAAGATGACATATCGGTCATCTTCAACCTCCAGCCATCACGAATTGCAGGTCTCTCAAACTGTAAATCAGAAGCTCAGACCTATGCCATTTGCTTCGTCTCTTCAAGACGAAGACAACCACACCCTCGCGCCAAATTTATATAAATTGTAGCTCAAGCAATTTGGAAGGAAAGTTTTGAAAAGGGATTTGAAATTTCATGGTCAAAATGTGTTTCCAAAAAAGGTAAGTGTTGCGACTAGAACCTGGGCAATGAGAGCAACACAATGATATCAGAGTTTTAAAGAATTGATGAAGGAATCCACCTATTGAAGTTGAGTTGCAGAGCTCTGAAACTGGAGTTCTATGGAGCAGTATAGGGCACGATTCTTGAATGTAATTATATGGTTAGCTTCAGGGAAGAACAAGGAAGGTGAATTGATGGAAAAATTGGATTGAAAAAGGGTCGAGAATGGATTTTGAAGTTACATAAAATTGAGTTATGGAGCAAGTTTAGCAGGGTGATTCTGGCTATCCAAGCTTGGGAAATTGAATGGGATAGTTCATGTATTTATAGGAGAAGCAAATGGGATCAAAAGGAAGAGTGAATGATGTGTTTTATGAGGGAATTCGTGCAAACTTGATGCACGAGTGAAGTGTGATCCAAACTTCACCAAAACTCATCCAATTCTTGCGTTTTGATGCACTAATCCACTTGGGAAAGTTGGCTAATCATGTTTAGACCCAAAACGCGTGTTAATTTGAGGTTTAGAGGTTGTAACATGAAATTCAAATTCTGACTTGCAAGGAAACTTCAATTCTAAGTTACCATTTTTGAAACAATGGCATTCTCAATCAAGAGGTATTAAGGCATGATTCTTGATGCTTTAGAAAGATGAGGTTACAAGCTTTGCAATGGAAAAAGAATGGAGTTAAATGGATGCTTGAGATGAAAGTTGCATTGAGTCAAAGTTGAAGAAAAAGGGTTGACTTTCCATACTTAGAAATATTTCACATTCTTCTTCAAAAATGACCTATAATGTCTTGCATCCAAACATGGCCTTCCACTTGGAATTTGCTCTTGACCAAAAAATATGGAAAGAAGTGGACCTCTTGAATGACCCTTTGAAACTTGTATCATTCAAAATCTCCAAAATTTGAGTAAGTTATAACTTTTTGAACTTGGAAAAAAAATCATGAAATGACCTATAATATTTTGTTTCCTTAAGGCAACTTCCATCCATTTTCTCACTTTGCATATAGAAGAAGGAATAAAGTTCACATCTTCAAGATCATTATGGAAAAGTAATGGACTCAATGTGATAAAAATTGACCAAGTTAGGACCATTTGAAGTCACTCATGTAAAATTGTGGATTCATCTGGATGACTTGTAATCTTTCTTCTTCACCAAGTTCCTTCCACATGAAAACTCCTTGGAACTTTTGAAGTGATTTGTTGATAACCCTTTGAAGAGGAGGATATCTTTGGAATAACTCAAAAATACCAAAGGGTGAACAAGATGTACTCCTTTGAAGTTCAAAACCCTAGCTCCTAGATCAAGAAAATGCTTTGAGGAACTTTGACAAGTTTGAACAAACTTCTTGTACCAATATTCTTGCTTTGTGAATATAAGTTGTTGAGGATGATAATGAGGACTCATAGATACCAAAACCACTTCCATATCTTGAAATTTGAGAGAAATATGCTCTTCTGACCAATGGGAATAAAACCCTGTCCAAACATGACAACTTCTCCAATCAAACCCCTTATACTTTTGAGTCAAATCTAATAATCTTGATATGTAATGAACCAAAACAACCTTGCCATGCCAATTCTTCCAAAACCAATCCAATGATGAGGTTTGAACTTCTCAAGCTATATTTACTAGGGCATGGAAATATACTCATGAACCCATGGGGTAGCTTGTTAAATCTCATTGCCTTTTCCTACATGGATAACAAGCAAGACAAACCAACATTGCATTTTATTAGTTAAATTAATAAATCAAAACAATATTCATGATCACAAAAGGAACATAAGTCAAGGTGCTTGGTAATCCCTCAACAAGGGAAAAACTAAATGTAGGGAGGAGAACCAAGAATCCTAATGTTATCTTGTTGTGAGTGAATCAACATGGTATGATGAAGGGATCTTAGGGGCAAAAATTGGGGTACAATAGCTGCCCTTATTTAAGTTTCTTTTATCCGGAGATAAGAAGGTTAAAAATCTTCGTGTCGGCGCGATCAAAGATACTTAAATATAAAACAAACCCTATTTTTGGCCCTAAGATACCATGCAAATGCTTATGATCATGAATGCATATGAACAGGACCAAAGAGACATAAAATAAAATCGGGGATGTAACAATAGTAAAGAAACAAAGGAGCACCCCCACCAGGAAAATAAATCACTGGTGGACCTAGAGAAATGAATCAGAGAAGATGGTAGGATGGTCAAAGGACACACCAACTTCTACTGAAGGCGAAGCTACCGACATTTACTGAAGGCAGAGAGAAAGATAACAAACATCGACGTTCACTGCCAATGTCCTACCAACTTTCAATGAAGGTAGAAAGAGAATATATCATATCACTACCGTTCACTGACGATGAACTACCAACATTCACTGAGGGTAGAAAAAAGATAACAAACACCAACGTTCACTGCCGATGGTCTACCAACTTTTACTGAAGGTATAAAGAGAATATATCATATCACCATCATTCACTGACGATGAACTACCAACATTCACTGAGGGTGGGAAAAAGATAACAAACACCGACGTTCACTGTCGATGGTCTACCAACTTTTACTGAAGGTAGAAAGAGAATATATCATATCATCACCGTTCAATGACGATGAACTACCAACCTTCACTGAGGATAGCAAAAAGATAACAAGTTTCTCCAAGATTCTGGTGTTTCACCTAGAACGGGTCTCAATTTCTTCTTTAACCAAGGCACTCCGCCTGGAAAGAATAATATATAAGTTATCTCAAATAAAGAGACTTGCTACCTATTGTCATAGAGGGTTGTAAAAAGAGATGACTTTTTGGGAAGGAGGTATGACTTCCTAGGGAGATGCCACGATACTCTTGCTGAGGGGATAAAGTCTTCTTGTGCAAAATAAATGCACCAACCAAAACTTGGGGTTTTCAGCAATCCAAAGTGAATAGCATTGCCGGGGAACCACAAATCCAAACCAGAAATAAACTGGAATGAAACAGTCAACCATAATTCATCCTTTGAGATATAAACTCAAGAAGGAAAACCAAATTTATACAAACAAGGAGCTGTACCGGGAGGCTTAAAGCAAAAATCTTCTATGAGGGACAATTCAGTAGGGAAATTGAAAGAATATACGTTTTTTGCTTAAGTCCAACACTCTATTGAAAAGGGGGCAACGTAACTCTGCAAAACAGGGTAATATGTCAACAAAAATATTATTAAATGTCAATGAACAATGATATGCTAAATTTAGTTATGCATGATGTATGTATGAATGTATGAGTGTTATCGTGTGTATGCTAACAAAATAGATACACAATCATTGGGAACAAACAAGCAAAACCGCCTCAGGCACTAACAACACTCGGCTAAACTTCATCCAAGATGATCATTCCAAGAAAGGTAAAGGCCAACTACATAAACAAAACCTACTTCCTGCTTTAACTTTACTGGGGAGAAACATAATCCGGAGGTAGACAAATCAAAGTGATGAAATAAATGGATACCGGGATAGAACATTCTTCTTCAGGCTTCATCGGGGAAACCAGTGTTTTTTCAAAAGTAACATGCCTACTGGAGATTGCGATACTAGTCTCAAATAAAGCAGACTGACACGGAAACATCCAAACTTCGTTGGGGAATTCAAGCCTACTTCATTGGAGAAAAATGCGGATTGAAACTTCTCATCATGAAAAACTCAGAAAAGTGGAGAAATGAACCAAACTTGACCGAGGATACCAGAATCATGAACCCAATATGGTGAAAACAACCCGAGTAGACCTTCCCGAGGGGAACAAAAGCTTCTCAAAACAACTGGAGTTTGTCCATTCTTGGGATCACCATTTTTGTTGTCATTGCTTCATCACAACTCTCAAAGTAAAAGTAAATTGTAAACATATTTTTTTTTTGAAAAATAAATTTTGTTATTTAATCTCTTTGCTTTGAAAGTTATTATCAGTAATAAATGGAGTCTTTGTAAGCTAAATAAAATAAGAAACACAAAGAATTGGGTAAAAGCTAGAATTTCATTAATAGAATGGTAGTCTGCGAATGTCGAGACTCCATAGATGATTACAAAGTTTGATAAATGGTAATACATAATGGAAAAGATACATTGAGATACAATGACCACTATCCCTCCTAACAACTTTTGAAATCCTGAGCAGCAGCTTTTGTTAAAGTATGGTGAGGATCCGAGAAGATTGTTTCTTCAATGATCAAGTCTTGTCTGACATAGTTACTTGCCAAGAAAATCCCTAACTTTTGCCTAGGATGCCCTTGCGGGTTTTCAACTTAGCGGGAAATTTATTCTTTTTATGTCTCTAATTTTTTCCTAGACCGCCCTTTCGGGTTTTCGGCCTACCAAGACGCTCCTTTTTTGCCTAAGCCGCCCTTTCGGGTTTTTAACTTAGCGAGTTGTTCTTTTATTTCTTTAGGCGAAGTATTTCTTGATTGCGTCAGCATTCATGGGACGTGGGAACTCCTCGCCATCCATAGTTTCAAGAATTAATGCACCACTAGAGAAGGCTTTCTTGACAACATATGGGCCTTCGAAGTTGGGAATCCACTTGCCCCTAGAATCGGTGTTGAAAGACATGATCTTCCTGAGCACGAGGTCGCCTTCTCTGAGTTCACGAGGTTTGACCTTTTTATCAAAAGCTTTCTTCATTCTTTTTTGATATAACTGGCCATGACACAAGGCTGTCATTCTCTTCTCCTTAATCAAATTCAATTGGTCAAACCTATTCTGGACCCATTCAGCCTCCGTCAACTTGGTTTCCATTATCACACGCAACGAGGGAATCTCTACCTCGACTAGGAGTACAACTCCCATTCCATACATTAAGGAGAACAGGGTTGCTCCTGTTGAAGTGCGGATAGATGTTTGATATCCATGCAGAGCAAAAGGGAGCATTTCATGCCAGTCCTTATAAGTAATAACCATTTTCTGGATAAATTCTCTTGATATTCTTATTAGCAGCTTCAACAGCCCCATTCATCTTTGGCCTGTATGGATTTGAATTATGATGGAAAATCTTGAATTCTTCACACAGTTCTGTCATCATCTTGTTGTTCAAATTCAAGCCATTGTCAGTGATGATTCTACTCGACACACCATACCGGCATATAAGATTATTCTTGATGAAACGTATAACCACCTGTTTAGTAACATTGGCATATGAAGCAGCCTCCACCCATTTGGTGAAGTAATCAATTGCTACCAAGATAAAACAGTGCTCATTCGAAGCTTTAGGTTCTATCATCCCAATCATGTCAATACCCCACATAGAGAAAGGCCACGGGGAGGAAATCACATTGAGGATTGTCAGAGGCACATGGACCTTGTCTGTGTAAATCTGGCATTTATGGCACTTCTATGCAAATTTGTAACAGTCAGATTCCATTGTCAGCCAATAATAACCTGCCCTTAGCATATTTTTAGCCATCGAATGTCCATTGGCATGAGTGTCAAATGAACCTTCATGAATCTCATGCATCAACATGTCTGCTTCGTGTCTATCCACGCATCTGAGCAAGACCATGTCATAATTTCTCTTGTATAACACATTTTCACTGAGGAAGAAACTGCCTGCCAATCTTCTCAATGTTTTTCTATCTTTCTTCGACGCATCAATCGGGTATTACTGAGTATGAAGAAAATGCTTGATATCATAATACTAAGGTTTTTTATCTGTTACCTCATCTGTTGTAAACACATGAGCGGGCATATCCAGCCGTCGAACCGTAATTCGGGGTATATCATTCCAAGTATTCACTTGGTACATAGAAGCCAGAGTTGCTAGAGCATCCGCCATTTGATTTTCATCTCTAGGTATGTGATGGAATTCAACTTTATTGAAGAATGGTAATAATCTTCTAGCATAATCTTTGTAAGGGATCAAGCCATGGTCACGAGTATCCCATTCTCCTTTTATCTGATTTATTACCAAAGCTGAATCACCATACACATCTAGAATTTTGATTCTGAGATCAATAGCTTCCTCGAGACTAATGATGCAAGCCTTATATTCTGCCATATTATTAGTGCAATCAAATGTTAACCTTGCAGTAAAAGGAATGTGCGATCCATGAGGAGTGACAATCACAGCACCAATTCATTTACCATAAACATTCACAGCTCCATCAAATATCATACTCCAACGAGATTCAGGGTTAGGACCTTCCTCATGTAATGGTTCATCACAATCCTTCACTTTCAGGAACATCAAATCCTTATCGAGGAATTCATATTCTGCAGACTGGTGATCCACCACTGGTAGGTGAGCAAGATAATCTTCCAACACACTAGTTTTAATAGCTTTTTGAGTGTGGTATTCGATATCATATTCAGATAACAACATCTTCCAGTGGGAAATTCTCCCAGTAAGAGCAGGTTTTTCAAAAATGTACTTGATTGGATCCATTTTGGAGATCAACCAAGTGGTGTGATTCAACATATACTGCCGCAAACGCTTTGCCGCCCAGGCCAAAGCACAACATGTTTTTTCCAGCATGGAATACCGCGACTCACAATCAGTGAATTTTTTACTGAGATAATAAATGGCGAACTCCTTCTTCCTTGTTTTATCATGTTGTCCCAGAATACAACCCATGGATTTATCTAACACTGTCAGATACATAATCAACGGTCTTCCTTCTACGGGAGGGAGCAAGATAGGAGGTTCAAGCAGATATTCTTTAATACTTTCAAATGCCCTTTGGAAGTCATCCTTCCACACACAACCTTAATCTTTCTTTAACAACTTAAAGACTGGTTCTTATGTTGCCGTCATGTGGGAAATGAATATGGAAATATAATTCAAACGCTCGAGGAAACCTCTGACTTGCTTTTCAGTTCGTGGTGCTGGAATTTCTTGAATTGCTTTGACTTTATCAGGGTCAACTTCAATTCCTTTCTGGCTAACAATGAAACCCAACAGCTTCCCCGATTGAACATCGAAAGTGCATTTATTTGGATTCAAGCGGAGACGATACTTCCTCAAACACTGAAACAACTTCAACAAATCTTCTATATGCCCATCTTCAGTCTGGGATTTGGCAATCATATCATCAACATATACTTCAATTTCCTTGTGCATCAGATCATGGAATAGGGTTGTCATAGCCCTCTGGCACGTTGCACCAGCGTTCTTCAACCCGAAGGGCATCACTCTATAACAGAATGTTCCCCAGGGTGTGATAAACGTTGTTTTTTCCATGTCCTCTGGAGCCATTCTTATTTGATTATACCCGGAAAATCCGTCCATGAACGAGAATAATTTGAATTTTGTTGTGCTATCCACTAACATGTCGATATGTGGCAATGGAAAATCATCTTTTGGACTAGCTTTATTTAGATCTCTTTAATCTACGCACATGCAGACTTTTCCGTCTTTTTTCGGTACTGGGACAATATTGGCAATCCATTGAGGATACACTGATGTCACGATAAAACCAGCATTAATATGCTTTAGAACCTCCTCTTTAATCTTTACTGCCATATCTGGGTGAGTTCTTCTCAACTTTTGTTTAATTGGCGGACACTCTGGCTTCAACGGCAAACGGTGCTCGATAATATCTGTATCTAGAGTAGGCATATCTTGGTAAGACCAAGCAAAGATATCCACATACTCCTTCAACAACTCAACCAACTTTCTCTTTACATCGGGATGCAGCGATGCTCCAATCTTGACCTCCTTCGGATCTTCTTCTGAACCCAAATTGATCACTTCAAAAGGCTCTTTATATGGCTGAATGGTATTTTCCTCGTGCTTAAGCAACCGTGAGACCTCTTATGGAATATCATCATAATCTTCTTCTTCATCCCAAACACAGGACATTCAAAGTTGGGAGAGGGTGCAGGGTCATTGTATTCAACGGGTTTTTTAGTTAATCTGCACATATGATTTATGATTGCTTTTAGAAACTGACACATATAACAAGTGATTATGCAGATTGAATTTCAATTATTATTTATTTTGAAAGGGTTTTTTATTACCATTTTCCAAGAAAAAGCAAAAAATAAAGACATAATTCGGGAAGCAAAGATAACTTTTATTAATGATCTTAAAAGTCACAGCAAACAGATAAGCCCCACAACATTAATACTTCCACCTTGGGCAGAGTGAAAGCTTTTCAAGAAAAAAATATTAACAAATCAAATCACTTTGAAACATGTATGCAAGAGGGAACATCAATGGTGACCCAGTTCTGAACCCTGACTCCGTGCGTCACATAACTCGGCATTTCCTGCTCTGCTTCATCCTCCTTAACATCATTAACTCCATAATCAGTTGGATGGAGGTAACCTCCGCTGCGGAAAACATTATAATAGCTGCTCATAGTAGATTTTGACTTAAAAATTTCGCCTTTGCTATTCTTCAAAGATAACCCCAAGCCAGTTTTGTTCTTGTTCATGGATGGATCCACAATTTGTCCCCAGACTTCATTATGACCCTTACGCACAACCTGCCGCGCATCCTTTAGCGAGACCATGGAATTCTCTTTTCTCCTTATGTTGTCAATGGATAAGGCTTGGAACTGGGTTCCAACAACAGCTTCATCCGCTTCTACAATGCTGAAAGAGGATAAATAAGATATCAACAATGCCTGCTCCCCATTTATGATCACTACCTTCCCTTCACGCACAAACTTTAGCTTCTGATGTAAAGTTGAAGTGACAACCCCTGCTTCATGTATCCACAACCGTCCTAGTAGACAATTATAAGCGGGAATGATGTCCATGACCTAGAAGGTTATCTGGAACAAATGTGGTTCTATATTGATAGGTAAGTCCACTTCACCGATGATAGATTTCCTTGACCCATCAAATGACTTCACAATGATGCCAATCGGGCGCATAGGCGTTCCTTGATATTTCAACTTCATGAGAGTAATCCTTGGTACAACATTTAACGTGGATCCATTATCAATTAGCACATTGGATAGTGAATCATTCTTGCAGTTCATAGAGATGTGGAGGGCCAGGTTATGATTCCTCCCTTCATCTGGCAATTCGTCATCGCAGAAACTCAAGTTATTACATGACGTAATGTTTCCTATTACGCTGCTGAATTAATCTATTGGCATATCACTCTACACAAAAGCTTGGTCCAGTACCCTCATCAAGTATTCTCTATGAGCAGAGGAGTTCATCAATAAAGCTAAGATAAATATTTTTGAAGGAGTCTGCAGTAGCTGATCTATAATTCTGTAGTCGCTCATCTTAATTATCTTCAAAATATCATCCATTTCTTTCTCTAATGTATCTCCACTAGTATCTCCTATAGCCTTCTTAGGTTCGTCATTCTCAGTAATTTTCTTTCCAGTAGCAACATCTCTCCGAACAACCGGCACAAACACACGACTGTTACGGGTCACCCTGCTATTTTCAGCTATATTTCCAATATCAGGCATTGGCTGGATGGGAACTTCCACTCCATCTTCTAAGATTGCAGCGTTGTATTTGTAAGGCACAACCTTATCTGATTTGTAGGGGATAGGACCTGGTAAACTAGTCACCAATGGGGTAACAGCTGGCTTGCTATGATACTCCACTTCAAAATGGGTGGGTGCACCAAAACAAGGCACGATGACATTTACCCCTTCTTAAACACAATCAGTCATCAATAAGTCATTTCTGGAAAACAAATCTTTGTCTGAAGAGAAATACTCATCTGCATAGGCATACTCTTCATCTGACTCTTCTTCCGTTAAACAAACCTCAACCATATCAACCTCATGATAATCATCCCTCTGACCCGTAATCTTGATAGTTCCATTGTCTAACAACAACTGAACACCCTTCCTCACGATTGAACATCCTCGGGGATCTCGATAGCAAACTAGGCAAGATCCATATTGGTGTCCCACCTGACCAGCCGTATGGCAGAAGGTAGCATGCAACTGCACGAGATCCTCATTGATATCATCCACATCTAAAATTATGAATTCACCAAGACATCTGGAAACCATGTTCACTTCCTCTTCATACTCTTCCTTAGGCCTGATTATGTGGATGAGGCCCTCATCCATCATCTCCTGTAAATCAGCATTTATCTTCTCGCAACCCTGTATGTTTGTACTGCAAATAGCACAACCAGAATGGTCATGCTTATAATAGCTAAATTCACAGAGGTCTGTGTGCATTTTCACCAAATTTCCTCTAACCTAATTAATATCAAAAATCCGGAAGTCGCCTGGACAACCGGCCACCATATTCACAGCATTTACTCCCCCGTGCTTGGGTAGAGGGTTATCTTTCACATTAGGTCCCACGTCCTTGAAAGATAGAACACCATATTTTTACCAATTTATGCACCTCAGTCTTCAAAGGATAACAATTCTCAACATTATGCCCTGGTGCTCCTTGATGAAAAGCACATGTTTGGTCTGCCTTGTAATACCAAGGCAATGGTCATGGTATGGTGGGAGGTGGTCGTGTCTGGACCAACTTCTTTTGAATCAATGTTGGTAATAGCTCTGTATAACTCATGGGAATAGGGTCATAACTCTCCCTTCTCTGATTATACCCTTGATTCCCCTGCTGGGACGGTCTCTGATAAGCAACAGTAGTTAGAGCGGCATTCATAACAGGAGTAACTGAGGCGACTTGTTGATGACGCTGATAATCCCTTCTAGGAGAGTTTACCCTCCTCTCTTTTATAAAAGCATTTGCATCTCCTTCTTTCTTCTTGGTAAACCTATAAGATGGCTTCTTTACACCTCCGGATCCTTCACTCTTCGTTAAAGGTCTTCTCTTACAGCCTCTTCTAAGCGGATACCCATTCCTACCATCTCAGTAAAGTCACTTGGAGAACTTGCTACCATCCTCTCGTAGTAGAAAGCACCCAGCATTTTCAAGAAAATCTTAGTCATTTCCTTCTCTTCCATGGGAGGAACCACTTGGGCGGCTACCTCACGCCATCTCTGTGCATACTCTTTGAACAATTTCCTGTATTTCTGAACCTTGGCCCTAAGTTGGTCACGGTCAGGTGCCATGTCCACGTTGTACTTGTATTATTTGATGAATACTTCTTCCAAATCATTAAAAGTATGGATATTGGCGTTGTCCAAACTCATATACCACTTCAACACAGCACCAGTCAAATTATCCTGAAAAAAGTGAATCAGCAGATGCTGATCATCAGTATGGGTAGACATCCTCCTTACGTACATCACCAGATGAGTACGAGGGCAAGTGTTGCCCTTATACTTCTCGAATTCTGGGACCTTGAACTTAGCAGGTATCTTAACATTCGGGACCAAACATAGCTCATTCACATTTTTCCCAAATATCTCTTTTCCCCTAAGGGCCTTCATCTCTCTTTTTGCATCTTGTCAAACTGCTCTTGAAAATCATCCATTCTGTCATAAAGACCCAAGTCTTCACTCAGTGGAGGGAAAAGACGACACACATCATCATTAACAAATGGAACCATATTCACCGAAGGAGGTGCAGCAGGAACAACATGCACCACCAGAGGTGTTGGAGTAACAATAGTCTGAACCACTGAAGTATCTTGAGGACCAAGATTGAAACCTTTGGATGTGAAATTCTCTGGCATTCCTCATGGATTACCTTGAGGCATGCGATTCTGAACAACGACCGGAGTAGCAGATATGGGAACAGTCGGAGCTTCAATAGTTGCCCTTGTTGGTTGAGGTTGAACACTCGGTGGCTGATTCTGAGTATCCACCAAATCTTCCATCAGAGTAGTCAGATTGGCCATGCCGACCTTCAAAGCAAAAACTTCTTCACGCAGCTCGCGATTCTCTTGTTTTAAGTTGTCCATCTTCTTTTTTGAAATTAGCCCGAGTGTTGTAGTGATGAGTCAGCTTGCTAAACGAGGTAAAGAAGCTTGGTAAGACACCTGGATATGCATAACAAATGCAATAAATATGTGCAATATGATGCATGATATGCAAGTTACATGATTATTTTTACTTTGTTATTTAATATTTCGAGGGATTTATAGATTTATAGACATATTGCAAACATCAAAGTAATAACGCTTTTGAAATACTGAAATTTTTTTATTATAATAACTCCAAAATGGATTACAAGTTTCAATAATCCCAAGTACAAGATGAAAATAAAATCTAAAATCCTGAGAAATAGAACTCGGTGGAGATCACTTTGTACGCTGGCGCTTCCCCGTGAGCCTAGCAATCTAAGCCTTCAACCTCTGGTTTTCTTCCGCATATCTGGTGGCAACCTCCTTCCAATCATCTGAATCAAGAAGTGAGTGATCAAGACCTGATTGAGGCTTAGGAGAAAATAAATCCCCTTGCCTCCCCATAGACTCTACCGCTCGACTCTCAAGGATCTCAATCAAGTCGTCTTTCTCCTTCAGGTCTACTCTGTAGGAACTCTCTAAAGTTTGGAACTTGTTCTTACAAGCATCCCTTTCCTGTTGCATCCTAACCAAAGCAAGTTGTAGCTCTTCTAGATCATCTAATAAGGGAGGAGTGGTATTCACAAATAGATCAGGCATGGGTGTCTCCCGGGTATATGGCATCTTTAACTGAATGGTTGTCGATCGGATCCATTGAAGATATGGCTCCAAAGAAACAGCACCCCTAGGTCCCAAATGCTTCCTACTCTTCTTATGAATGTGATGCCAGGCCTTCGCAATCTGCTCTCTAGCTTCCCTATGGTCTTCCCCTTCCTTCAGAAATAAACTACTCAAATGAATACTATTCGGTTTATCTCTCATCGGATAACCAAGTTGTCGCCGTGCAAGAACAGGGTTATAGTTAATTCCTCCCTTTGTACCAAGAAGAGGTACATTGGGAAAACTACCAAAACTGTCAATAATATCTACATCCTGGTAAGCTCGATGATACCAATCAATGTATGAGTGAGTAAGTGCCATGATCTTAGGAGCCCAACGGGGTTCCTTCTTGATATCCCAAAAAGCATCAGACTAAGGCATATGAGTGATAAACCATCGGTACAACAGAGGCGTGCAACAAATAATCATCCCCCCATGATAAAAATTCCGAAGATGAATAGAGTAATAAACATCACCCAATAATGTAGGAACTGGGTTTCCAATCATGACAATCCTGATAGCGTTAATGTCGACAAACTTGTCCATATTAGGAAATAAGAACAACCCGTAAGCAAGTAGAGCAAAGATGGCCTCAAAAGCAATTGTACACTTCATTCTGGCAAAGTAACGAGCTTTCTCCAATAAGAATTGAGCTGGTAATCCTCTAATTCCCCCTTTAGTAGTCATATGGGCTTCCACCTCAGATTTCCCTAGATGAATCAAAGCAGCAATCTCCTGTGGTTTTGGCTCACCCTCTATACCAGTAAAAGGAATACGATCGGTAACAGGTAAATCCAATAGATAAGAATACTCCTCCAGTGTAGGCATCAACTAATAGTCGGGAAAAGTAAAGCAATGATACATCGGATCATAGAACTGGACCATGGTTGAGAGAATACCCTCCTTCATCTTCAGCTTCATGAGAGGAATAATGGACCCATACTTCTTCCGAAAGTCTTCAGAACACTCGATCTCGGGAACTAGACTGATCAACTCATCTATCTTGGGATCCTTGAAACTGTATTTTCCGGTCTTTCTCTTTCCATAATCCATGGTTAGAAAGTACCTGAGATATTCAGAAATAGTCAACCTTTAAATCCCTTGAAATATGGTTTCTTCAAAATATGCTTATGAGTGCATGGATGCATGATGCAACAATCACACACAAGATCACACATATAGGGTTCATAGGTTCAACATCACGAGCACGAGGTCGAAGGTACTACCTATAAGGTATTGGTCTAAAAAGTTATCACCTGCCGAACAAGGTTATAGAGGTTCCCAGAGTCTACATCCTTCCTTCGGATATTACCAACTTCCCGATTAACTACGTAATTAGTAATATTCTCAAGAAAGACTCGTCCGAGTGTAGTATCACATGACAACTATTTCTGGATTACTCTGTCATAGCTTCTGCACTACACCTAAAAGGCCAAGATGGGTTTGTTATTTTACGGTCCTCAGTTTCGGCAGGCTCCCAGGTTGAAAGCAGTACGTCTTCCCGATTACTCGGTAAACAACACTACAACCAAAGGGGCCTCCACTGAGTGGGGGATCTCATGCCTCCTTTTTTGGGATTACTCCCTCAAAGTTAACATGACTATATCGCCCGTCCTATCTTAAAGTTTTCCCAAGCCTGGGTATAGGACTTATGAGTAATCACCAAGCATCCTGAAAACCAGGAAAATCCAGACAAACATATATACAACATATAACACAAAAAACAGTAATAACACATATATAGATATAAACAAATATATGCTTAACCCACTTAGGGATGACCAACAAGAGGTCAATCTTTCCCCAATGAAGTCTCCATTTTTTTGTAGCGGTAGAAATGTTCAAGACTAAGCCATTGGATTGACTAGACTTTATAAAAATCAAAATCAAAATCGCCACCGCGCTTTATTATTTCCAAAGGAATGGGAAAAGAGAGAATAACCCAAAAAGAGGGGTAAAGATTCAAGGTAAGGGGGTTGGTTATGCAAAGGGAATGTATTAGCACCCTAAACATCTACGGTACTCCGCAGGAGCCTCTTTGTAAAATCTGTATATTTTGGCTATAAAAAATGTTGTATATATAAAAAAAAATGGATGGTGGAGGTGAGGAAAGAAATATATTTATTTTTATAATTTTTGCACCCGCTACGGTTGCGAACCTTTAGTGCCTACTGTTGTACCCCAAAATTTGCCCTCCCATATTTCTCAAGACATGTCAAGAATCATCTCCAAGTTGTTCAAGATGGCTCAAGAGTTGGACAGTCAAATCACCTCCTAAGGCAGTCAATTCAAAATTAGGGTTTTGTGTTGCATCAAGGTCCTCACATCCAAATGGTATCAAATGCTCTCCAATGTCCTAATATGGTCTCAAGTTCATCCATGTCAAATTTCAAGCCTTGCAGAGAAAGTTTGGTCAGTCAATTGCTCAAGAAGTCCAAAAATCGACTGTGTTAGGGCAAAAGTCAATTGTGACCTAAATACAGTCAAACCTCAAGTCTTTTTGCCAACATTCTAATTTTGAAGGATAATTCATCATTTGATCAAGGTTTGATCATGATTCATCAAGGATTGCTCAAGATTCATCAAGATTCAAAAGATGCTAAATTAGGGTTTTATAGGAAAAGTCAACTCAACTTTGACCAAGCATAACCTTTTCATACTTTATGAGAAATGACCCATCAAAATCTCATTTTGAAGAGGATGCAATTTCCTACAATCCATCTTCACATCCCAAGATCAAGAAATGCTCTCACAAAAAGTTACAAATTTGGACATTATAGGTCATTTTTGAAAGTCAACAAAAACACCTTTTTTCCAAGGCTTCTAACTTGAGAATGGAATATCAAAATGAGATTAGACCAAAAGGGTTGGTTAGAGAACATATCAAGGTTTCTAAAAAGTCCAAGAACACCTCCAAAAGTTCAAAATTGAAGAAGTTATGCATTGTTGAAGTTGGGCATTTTTCCAAAATTGCCAAAAGTAAACTATCCTCAAAACTCCAATTTTTGACAAAAGGGCCCACTTTTTTCCACTTGATATGATCTTTTCACACCACACACGTGTCCTATATTCAATTTCATGACCAATCATTTATTTTTCTATTTTATTTGGTTTTTTATTGATTTAATTCATTTTAAATCAATATTAATTCAAATAAAATCCAAAATTAATGGAATGAGATTTTTTTGATCATTACAGGTTTTCATTACCAAGATACACCTAATCAAATTCGTATCAAGCATTGTTATGCACAAAATATCAGATTTGGTACAATTTTGGAAACTTTATCAATGGTGATCATATCAAATCCCAAACCTTGAATGCACATGGATTGAAAGCCCAACTCTTAACCTAATTCATTCCCTTATACACACATAAGCTAGGCATACAAAGAACACGACCTGAGCACTGCAAAAACGGCCAAACAAAATTGAAAAAAAACCTTGAAAAAGTGGAGATCGAATTCTTGTTTGGAGATCAATTCAACCAAAAATCTCAACGTGGTGTTCTTGCTTGCAAACTCCTGAAGCTATAGCAATCAGAACCAAGTCCTCTCATCGCCTGAAACGCCCTGTAAGTCGTCATGAACATAGCTCTGAACATGAAATCTTGAATCCCTGTTCTTGCATCTTTTTGCCATTTTTCTATTACCATCATGCTTAACGTTTGATTTCCAACATGTCTACATTATTTGATTTTGTTTTCATGGCCTATAACCTTAGATCCGAAGCTAGGGTTTGTGTTCTTATTTTTTAGGCATTTTCGATACAGATAAAATCAGGACAAATAATTGGTACAGGGATGCTCAGGGAGGAGAGACGAACACGTTGGTGTTCTTAGTTTGTGTTTATAGGGCCTGGAATCCATTCTAGAACCGAGCCATGGATTTTGATACGGAATCAAATCCGCAGGAAAAAAATACAGTTTTTATGAAGAAGATGAAGATGTGGCTTGTCTTCATTGGTCGGTTCAAACAGCACGCCACTTTTTTTCCCCAGCATAATAGTTGAGTTTTCAATATAATATTTGTTTTGTATTCTAACAACAATTAAGCAAGCCAGCTGGGTTGGTAAGCGCGCTATGTCAAAGTCTCTTGGGACCTGGGTTCGAATCCCAGGTCCCCCAAAACATTTATTTGATTTTTCTTCAGGCACTCTCATGCAACGCTCAAAACATGGCCCACCATATGCCTCAAAGATCCAGGCGCCATATGGCCTACTGGAAAAATCTGAAGGCCAGGATTGAAGGTTCACCATGAACTCAAGTCAACAAGCATGCATTGGATGGGGAAAGTCAAACGAGGCTGGGACGTTTTGGGCCTCAGAATTGCGAAACATACACCCAGATTCAGGCCCAACACCCCTTGGTTTTATTTCTTTTACTTTCTATTATATTTATTTATTTGTCTTATTATTTTAATTAATTATCTTATTATCACTAATTAATAATTTTCCTAATAAAATCAGAAAACATAAAAAATATTATTTTTATTAATTTCATTATTTTTGTAAATAAATAATTTAATTGACTTAGTTTTTTTTAATTAGGTATAATTTTAACATTTTTGCAATAAATTAAAATTAATTAGAATATTAGGTTTTAACAATTTTGACCATTTTATTTTTATTTCCTTAAATATAAAAATCCAAAAATATCTTTTTTTTTATTATTATTAATTAATTAATGATTAGTTTAGGTTTAATTTCTTTAAATTCAAAAAAAAAACATGCTTTCTTTCAAAAAAGGGTCTAAACCCTAAAAATGCGCCGATCTAATTTTCTCGCACGCGTCTTATTTTTATCCAATATTGTAATTGCTTCCAGTATGTAATAGTTTCAATAGGACTTTTAATTATCTGTCGCTTTTATTTACTTTCCGCAATTTAAATTAAAGGCTTTGTCTTTGGCGATGTAAATACCCGACGCCTTGTAATACTTTAGATTTACTTTCAGCAAATTTAATTTCGGCAACTATTAACTGTTAGATGTTTGATAAATAGGCAATGCATGACAAGATCAATCTTTAACCTAAAATCAATATAGCTCACCCATGACATGTACAGATAAAATTAACCGCACTAACACACTTGCACATGCCACTCTTAGGGTACACCTCACTTGGTTGCCTCGAACATGGTCATTGAGTATAGGAAGTTTTAGAGGTTGCCCTCTTGTCCAAAGATCATAGTTGCCTCGAAACGGTTGCCTCGGAAAAATGATCTAAGACATTAGGGTTACCGCTAAGGCGTCCTAACATTGCTTTAGTGACCACACGTCCCTTAATCGAATTGACCCGAAAACTCCAACGACGATGCTACCTATTCCTCAATAGTGGGATAGCATTGTCTAAAGGATATTATCACAGTTTAATTCCTTTTTCGAGTAGGTAGATGGTTCTTAAGTACTTGCTCCTTTTAAAACAAAACAAAACTTTTCGCACCTACACTCTCTTCAAAACAAAAACTCTTTTCAAACCCACAAACACAAAGAAAAGCAAACTTTTGAAAACACAATTTGCAAGTACCTAAGAGCCCGTGGATAACCACTGATAGAAAGGGTACTAACACCTTCCCTTTCTATAATCTACCTCCCAAACCCGAGAAATATCTCAAAAAGGAATTTTTCTGTGCTTTTGTCCTTTCCTTGTTGGATAAAATAAAAGACGGTGGCGACTCTTGCTTACCGCGACATTTTGCAAAAACAAACGCAAACGCGAACCAGCATTCCAAAACAGTCAGTTCTCATTCCCATCGATCACAGATCTGGCGACTCTGCTGGGGAATATTCTTAAGTGAGGTGTACCTTAGGATTAGATCATTGTGTTTTCAATTGTATGTTTTGTATGCTTTAATTTTGTGGGCTTGTATTGGAGTTATATAGATCCTAACCCGGATCTGGGGATACCCTTTAGGTAAGTAGCAATAAACTGTGAGGGAACTGTCCGGCGTAGACCGACACGGTTGAAGCAGTAGCTACGTTGGTGTGGCACTTTAGTCTGTACCGATATCCCTTGTATTGGAACGAGGAGAATATGGGTCTTCTAAGGGGTCATTAAGCACCAACTGACCTTAGAACTTTAAATTGACCAACTTGGCCATAGAACAGTAGTAGTATGCTACACTCATTGAGAATAAACTCTCGCGATGATTCTGGCCGCAAGAAAAGGTTGCTAAATTGGAATTATGATCGATTGAGGGTAGTCAGTGATATTGAGATCCTCTAGAACCCGGTTACTATTTTTATGACGGGTTTAAACCAACTGAACTGAAAGAGGGTAGTACCTAAGCTCCATGCCAGCCTGAAATCTAAGGGCTCTCAGTGTGACTTGTGTGCCTTTACCATGTTTGCTATTTGTGGATACTTGTGGTGTGCTTACTATCATGACATCATGACATCATAACATTGCATACATCTTGCATAAGGACTAACCTATTTCAAAGACAGGAGGGTTTCATCTTTGCTCTGTTTTGTAGGTCATCATGATGCCTATGCGTAAGAATACCATCCGGATCAACTTTGTCCAAGTCCCTACCTTGCTTAAAGAGTTGGTTGCCAAGATGCCTGACACTACTTCCTTTATCAAGAGGCATGGTTCTCTTCTCAGTTTGGTCACCTCCAAATTGGACGAGCAGATGATGAGTGTCCTGGTCCAATTTTATGATCCGCTGTACCATTGTTTTACTTTCCAGGACTTCCAGCTGGTTCCTACCCTAGAAGAGTTATCTGAGCTGCTCGGTATCTCTGTTTTGGAGCAGACTCCGTTTACTGGTTGGGAGAAGACTCTTAGGCCTGAAGAAATTGTTGCGGCCCTTCATTTGACTAAAGAAGAGGTAATGTCTAATTGGGAGACTAGAAGTGGAGCTAAAGGATTTCTGACTAAGTTCTTGGTTGGCAAGGCTAACTACTTCTGGGATAGCCTGGACTTTAAGGCGTTCGAGGATATTCTGGCTCTTCTAATTTATGGCCTGGTATTGTTTCCGAATCCTGACACTTTTGTTGATGTGAATGCCATAAAGATCTTCATTTCCCAAAACCCGGTACCCACTCTCTTGGGTGACATTCTTCATCAGCTTTATGCTTGTACTGCCCGAAAGCGGGGAACCTTGATATGATGTGCTCCTTTATTGTCGAGGTGATTTATTTTGCACCTCCCTAAGTCAGTGTTGAAGAACAAAGAAGGAATAGGCTAGGCTTATAGGGTGATGTCTCTTTCTCATAATGACATTATCTGAACTCTCAAAGGTATGGATGAGGTGACTATCATTGATCGCTGTGGAGAGTATCCTAATGTTCCATTGCTAGGAACCCATGGAGGAATTTCTTACAACCCATGCTTAGCTCTCCATCAGTTTGGAATAGCCAGGAGAGAAGGACCTCATGAGATGCTAATGCCTAATATCATCTTTGATTTTCAAGGGGATAGCGACGAGAAGCGTCGCAGATTCATAAGGGATTGGGATAGAGTTCACCAATCTGATCCACATAAGCTGGGCCCAAAGACTTCTCTGCCAATGGAGCCATATCTCAGATGGGTCTGCATCCGTGCCCAAAAGCTGGGTATGCCTTATGAAGCTGTCCGGCCTGTCACTTTTGAAGTTGCTAATGAAGAAGGGGTTCTTCCAACCATTCTCCATCCTTACATGCCCACTGACATTGGGGCACTGAAGAGATCTTGGATGCACCTGCGGGATGAACGGGATTCTTACCGAGAGAAGTTCAATGAACAAGAGCAGAAGATCCATAGGTTGACTAGGCAGTTAGAGAACGAGCGGATTCTCAACGACTATGTCCGCACTGATAAGAAGAGACCATGGGAGCATTGATGGACCTTTGATGATTTCCTTTCCAGTTTTTTGTTTACTTTTCAGTATTTCCATTCTTGTAACGCCTTAAGGGCAATTTGTTGAACAATTTAAATTTTGAAGTTTAAATCTAATAAAGTGTGTTTCCTTTATTGTTTACAAATTTGAATCTCGATTGTCTTTGAAATCATAAATCATACGCATTTCATCCCATGCACTTCATAAACAGGTACCCTTTACAGGTCTCTTATCTTCTTCGCTGTTTATTTCAGCGATCATCATGTCTACTGAACCTTCAACTGAGCAAGCTATCAAGGCCCTCCAGGCCCAGAATGCCCAATTTCAAGAGTTGATCATTAATCTAGCTAAGGGTCAGCAGGACCTGAAGACCTTGATTCTGAAAGAGAAGAAGAAGAAGAAGAAGAAGAAGAAGAAGAGGACAGTCCTGTTCAACACAGGACACAGGTTTGGGAACAGGTTGCAGAATGAAGTTGATCTGACCACCTCATCTGGAGGGAAAGATAGTTCACAATAAAGGAGGGCTCCTAGCCCTGTGGTCTCCGACAACGAGACGACTACGATGAAGAACATTATCCTCCTGCTGAGGATAAATACAAACAACTGGAATACCGTTTGAACGCTATGGAAATTTAGAAGGTGCCCGGTCTGGACTTCGGGGATCTAGGTCTATCATCTGGGGTGGTGATTCCCCATAAATTCAAGGCACCAGCCTTTGCCAAGTATGACGAAGTTTCCTGTCCGAAGCTGCACCTCCGGTTATATGTGAGGAAGATCCAGCCTTACACTGCTGATAAGAACTTATGAATCCATTTCTTTCAAGACAGTCTCTCAGGGACTCAGCTTGAGTGGTTCTATCAGTTAGACGGAGCCAGTATCCGCAGCTGGGAAGATTTGGCTACTGCATTCTACAGGAAATATCAGTACAACTCCGACCTCGCTCCTACGCGTACCCAACTCCAGGGTATGTCAATGGGAACGGGTGAAGGTTTTAAAGATTATGCTCAGAAGTAGAGGGACCTCTCCGGAAGAGTGCAACCACTTTTGGCTGATCGTGAGCTTGTTGACATGTTTCTGGGGACCCTGTCTGGTCCATTCTTCAACCATCTAATTGGAAGCTCTTCAGCTGGGTTTACAGATCTTATTTTAACTGGTGAGAGGATTTAGGCTGGTATTAAGGCTGGGAAGATACAGAAGGGTGCCTCATTGAGCACCTAGAAGAAGTCGTTTAAGAAAGAGTCCAGTGCTGTCTACAGTGCAAGAAGACAGAATAGACTTGAACACCGCCAAGCTGTTGTGATCCGTGGATTTAGAACTGACTGTTTTTAGCTGGTTTCGCAAAATGTCGTGGAAGCAAGAGTCGCCACCGTCTTTTATGTTCTCCAACAAGGAAAGGACAAAAGCACAGCAAAATTCCTTATGAGATATGTTTCTCGGTTCGGGAGGTAGATTTATAGAAAGGGAAGGTGTTAGCACCCATTATATCCATGGTTATCCATGGGCTCTTCGATACTTGCTCTTTATCTTTTCAAAATGTTTGCTTTTCAATTGTGAGTGAGTTTGAAAAAGTTTCGTTTAAAGATTTCTGAATAACTCTTGTATCAGTCCTCAAGAGTGTTTGAAAAATTGTTTTGAAAGCTTTTTGAAAGTGTCGGTGTGAAAAGAATTTTGATTTGTTTTTTAATAGAGCAAGTATCTATGAGTCATCTACCTACCCTAAAGAATTAGGCTGTGTAAATGTCCTTAAGGTAGTGCCATCCCACCATTGAGAGGTAGGTAGCACCACCGTTGGAGGTGTTCGGGTCAATTCGTTTTTAGGGACAGTGTGGTCACCAGAGCAACAGTAGGACACCTTAGAAGCTACCCTTATGCCATTGATCCTTTTTTTAATCCGAGGCAACCATTTCGAGGCAACTGGATCATGGACATAAGGACTTGCTAAAACGTCCTCTACTCGACGACCACGTTTCGAAGGTAAGGCAACAGGTGAGGCGTACCCTAGAAGTGGTGTGTGTATTTGTGTGTTGTTTTCATGTTAAGTTTATCTTTGATCATGGCACGGTGAGCTACGCTTGTTTTTAATTAGCATGCATTCTTTCATACAAGTTAACAGTTAAGGGGTGCGGAAAGTAAATTGCGGAAACGTAAATCCTACGCTATTACAAGGTGCGGGTCTATACATCGCCAAAAATTACAAAGACCCGTTTTTTTAGTAAATGAGTACGAAAAATAAAAGAAAAAATAGTAAAAGTCCTAATTACTATTACATGTCCGGAGCAATTACATAATAATCAAATAAAGTAAAATGCGCGCGAATAAATTAATCGGGAATGTCTAAGGGTGTTGACCCTTTTTAGAAAATAAAATTGATTTTTTGGTCTTTTGGTAATTAAATGAAATTAAAAACTAATTAATGACTAATTAATTATTTTAATTAAAAGAAAATATTTTTTTGTTTTTTATGTTTTTATGAAATAAAATAGAAAAGGAAATAAAATTCTAGGTTAATCTAAATCTATTTTAATTATTAAAAAGAAGGTTAAAATGGCCTAATTAAAAACTAATTCAATTATGGTTTATTTTACAAAATAATAATAATAATAATAAAAATGTTAATTCTATTTTTTCTTGGTTTTTTTATGAAAATGTATTAATTAGTTAATTGCTAATAATAAATAAAATAAAAAAAAGGTTAGAAATTTGATTGAAAAATAAAAATGAAAAGAAAATAATAAACCAAATGGAGGTGTGTTGGGCTGAAATGGAGGTGTGTTGTTGAAACTGTGGCCCATTGACATCTCCAGCTCGTTTGACTTTTTGACCTCTCTATGGCACATGTTGACTAGATGCACGGTGGTCATCTGCTCTAAGCCATTGGATTGCTGTTGAGAGACACATGGCATCTTGGCGCTGGAGTCACATGGTGGCCTGTTTTTGACTATGCTGCCTGGATTCAAGTTGAACAAAATAATAGAAATTATTTGGGGGGACCTGGGATTCGAACCCAGGTCCCAAGAGTCAATGCCTGTACGTCTTAACCAACCGAGCCAGATGTTTCAATTGATATAACAATAAACACTTAATATTATATGGGATAAGCAAATAAATCCTGGGAATTAAAAAAAATGCGCGCGTGCAATTTGAATGGACCAACCAAACGTTGACACACCATCGGCTTCCCCAATAGTTTGCTGGTTATTTACTTGCGGATTTTTATCCGCAGGTAGTTTCGTAGCTTAACTCAAAAAACGTCCCTAGGCCATAAAAACTCCATCCAATCACATGGGCATGATCGTCTCTGTCTCCTCTTTAACCCTGTAACCATCATTCATCCTGATTTTGCCTATATGGAAAACACCTAAAATACAAGTGTATGAACCCTAGGTTTGAATATCATAATACAGGGGCCAATAACAAAATTGAATAATGCAATTGTGTTAGAAATCAAATGATAAACATGAATATACCATTTTTTTGAAGAAAAGGTGCAAGGATCGGAGGTTATGCTTTCGTGTTCAGAGCTGAGTTTAGGACGACTTACAGTGATATGTAGGAGGTCTTAGGGCTTGGTAATGGTCGCGTTGGCTTCAGGGGATTGCCAGGAAGAAAGCTACGTCCTCAGTTTTGTATGAGAAGGCCTGCAAGATAGCTTTAGATCTCCCACTTTTGACAGTTTTTTTTTTAATTTCTCTCTGGCCATTTTAGGAGTCTCTAGGTCGTGAATAAATCTTGTGATAGCTTGCACACTTGTTATGTAAAGAGTTTCAATCAGAATTAAGAGCCTTGAAGCCTTGCATTCATGTTTAAGATTTTGCCATAACCTCCATTGAAACACTTTCCATTTTTGTGTCAAAATTTGAATTCTTGCTTGGAATAGCCCCTTGCACGAATTTGGAATGTGTTTGATGATGTATCAAAGCATTTCAATACAAAATATATCCCCTAATTAACTTCTTTGATTTTTATTTGATTTTAAAAGATTTAAAATGAATTAAATCAAATAAAATTAAATAAAAATGGAAAAATTAATTTTAAATCTTGAAATAATTTGTGGGACACGTGGGAAGCATGGCCAAGCTGAAACAAGTGGAAAAAGTGGGCCCCTTTTGTCAATAATGAAGTTTCAAGGATAATTGACTTTGGCCATTTCACAAAAATTTCCCAACTTCATCAAAGCATATCTTACTCAATTTTGAAGCTATGAACATGTTCTTGGACATTTTCGAAAGGTCTTGAAGTCCTATAACCAATGTCTTTGGTCCCATGTCATTTTGATTTACCAATCTCAAGTTATGGTCTTTGACTTAAAGTGCCTTTTTGTTGACTTTTGAAAATGACTTATAATGTTGAAATTGATAACTTTTTGTGAGAGCATTTCTTGGACTTGGAATGTGAAGATGAGTTGTAGGAAATGTCATCCCCTTCAAAATGAGCATTGGATGAGATTTTTCTGATGAACCATGAAAACGTTATGCCTTGGTCAAGTTACAGTTGACTTTTCAGCTGTCCAAAAATAGAAACTTTTGACACCTTGATGATTTTTGAGCCATTCTTGTGGAATCATGATCAAGACTTGATCAAATGATGATTGTGGCTTCAAAACAAGATGTTGACCAAAAAAATTGACTTTTGACTGCCAAATGACCATTTTGCCCCTACAGTTGACTGTTGAGCAATTAGGGTTTTTGACTGTGCAACTTGACCTTGTGAGCCTTGAAACATGACATGTAGGTGCTTGACAATGTTTATGAGCATATGGGACTTGATTGAGCCCTTGAAAACTTCAACTTCCTTTCAAGAACCAAAACCCTAATTTGACTGGCTTAGGAGGGTGGTTGACTGGGTAGCCCTTGAGTAGACCTTGAACCAATTGAGGTGATGCTTGGAAAAACTTTGAAGATTATGGGAGGGCAAATTTTGGGGTACAAAAGTTGCTCCTGTTCAATCTTCTTAGACCTGAGGATATAGATTGGCTTGTGTGCCTTTCGTGATCCGAAGGTGGAAGATGATTGAACACTAGAGTGCCCAAAAATTTGCACTCACATAGTTGAGTATCAGCAGTGTGATGGCGGGAATGGGCTTACAGATGCCATTTGGAGAGATGATGGATAGGAGGATGGGCTTATAGATGCCATATGGAAGTGTGACAGAACCTTGTCGGGAATGGGCTTATAGATGCCATTTGGAAGGATGATGGATAGGAGGATGGGCTTATAGATGCCATCTGGAAGTGTGACAGAACCTTGTCGGGAATGGGCTTATAGATGCCATTTGGAACTGTAATGGGAGGATGGGCTTATAGATGCCACCTAGGTGTTGATCGCGTAAGGGATTCCTTAGCGAGAACTTGCGTACCTGAGAGAAAAAGAAAGATAATTACCTGGCCTGTTACAGGTGCTGATCTTCACTCAGTCGTTCACAGCCATGCCCTGGCTAGATACAGGTGTCGAATCTGGAACTTCAAAAGGTTGCTTACAGACGTGCCCTGGCTGGATACAGGAGTCGAATCTCAAAGCTCTTCGTGCAGACATGCCCTGGCTGGATACAGGAATCGAATCTGGAAATAGTCGTCAACAGATACGCCCTAGCTGGATACAGGAATCGGATCTTCGAACTCTTCAGACGTGCCCTGGCAGGATACAGGAATCGAGTCTGGAATTAGTTGTCAACAGATACACCCTGGCAAGATACAGGAATCGGATCTTCGAACTCTTCAGACGTGCCCTGGCAAGATACAGGAATCGAGTCTGGAATTAGTTGTCAACAGATACACCCTGGCAAGATACAGGAATCGGATCTTCGAACTCTTCAGACGTGCCTTGGCAAGATACAGGAATCGAGTCTGGAATTAGTTGTCAACGGATACACCCTGGCAAGATACAGGAATCGGATCTTCGAACTCTTCAGACGTGCCCTGGCAAGATACAGGAATCGAGTCTGGAATATAATCGTCAACAGATACACCCTGGCAAGATACAAGAATCGGATCTTCAAACTCTTCAGACGTGCCCTGGCAGGATACAGGAATCGAGTCTGGAATTAGTTGTCAACAGATACACCCTGGCAAGATACAGGAATCAGATCTTCAAACTCTTCAGACGTTCCCTGGCAGGATACAGGAATCGAGTCTGGAAATAATCGCTCACAGATGTGCCCTGGCTAGATACAGGTATCGAATCTGGAATTGCGACAGTTGATAGTAACCATCTTTGTATTGACTTTTATCCTGAAAAGACAAAATGTTAGTTGTATGCAATGTCATGATGTATGAAATGCGTGATGTTCTCAGAATAAATGAGATTGTATGTTCATGATGCGTATGTGCATGCTATAATGTATGAAGATGTGATGTTTATGAAATGTGTTTTTGTCTAGGAAAGTAAATCCTTGACGGGTGCCAGGAAGTTAAATCCTGAGCTTGATGTTAAAGGATAATGCTTCGTTTCCGTTGGGGATGATGATTGCAAGAATACCGGTAGGAGATGATGACTCCGTTGGGGAATAAACTTGGAGAATAGATTACTCTGCGGGGGAATACTCTGTGGGGAAAGAGAGGTACTTTGCTGAGGTTGATGATAACCCCGCTGGGGATACCATTGTTAAGTTCTGTTGGAAGATTGGATGAACTCCGCTGGGGATGGGAAGACTTCACCGGGGACGATCTTTCCGTGGTTTTTAGCTGAGGATAACCCAGTTATATCCTGGTGGGGAAATAACCTTTGAATAAAGTCGGGAGACGTGTTCGTGCTCTGCGGGGGTAAGCTTCCAGAATCTACTTGGGATAAGCTTCCTGCTGGGGAGATGGATTCCACTTTCCTGGGGAAACCTTTGGACTGCACTGGGAAATGGCTCCAACGGGGTGTCTGGTATTCCGCCGGGGAACAATCTTGGATCAAGATTGTCGAGGATGCTTGCTGAGGAACATTTGTATACTCCGTCGGGGAATGTTGAGATCTGCGGGGGGATAATCCAACTTCCTTATGGCTGACAGTATATTAACTCTACTTGGGGAGTAAATTGCTGACTTGCTGGCTCACTCTCTGGGGAATTAAGATATCTTGGTTACATTCTTCAGTCGAACTTACCTTGGTACCTAGGTGGACAGAGCAATTAGATCGCTTAGACAACTCATTATTGCCCCTGTTTCTAATGTTACCTGTAATTAATCCTTTGTTTCGAATGAAAATATTTATGAGTTAGCAATTATTGTCAAATGCATATATCAAAATTGAACATTGGACGTTCTTCACAAAACAAAACAGAAAAAGGAAAAAATAATTGGCAATTGGTCTGAACAGTGAATTTGTATTGATTTTTGAATTTGCCTGTGAATAGGCGTTTATGTACAAGAGGCTGACGTCCTAGTAAGAGAACGCCGCCGAACAACAGAGTTTATACAATTTGTCCAAAGAAAACAAAACAGCTGTGTGAAAAGAATAATCCCACTGGGTTTCAACTCTGCTATCGCCTTTATATCTTCGAGAGTCTCATCACTTCGATGCTCGGTTGAAGATGAAGCTGATCGATCTATGCCGTCTGAACTTGATGTTGATACCGGATTCTGGATGCAAGGTGATCAAATGAGACATAGTATTACACTTTATCCCTAAATTTTGCCTGGACCGCCCTTTGGGGTTTTCAGTCCACCGGGATACCCATTTTTGCCCAAGCTGCCTTTTCAGGTTTTCGACTTGCCGGGTGTACAGATTTTTTCATTTCATCCCTCATTTTGCCCGAACCCTTTTGGTTCGCCGGGAAGCCCTAATTTTTGCCTAGGTATGTCAACCTAGCGGGTCTTTTATCATGCGTAGTATCTTTTTACTATGTTTGCATTGGCGGGGTGAGGAAGGTCGTCACCATCTATGGTGGTTAGAATCATGGCTCCTCCTGAGAACACATGTTTAACCACAAATGGCCCTTCATACGTAGGGGTCCATTTTCCCCTGGGATCACTTTGAGGAAGGATGATGCGTTTGATTACCAGGTCCCCAACTTGATACTCTCGTGGTCTGACTTTCTTGTTAAATGCCCTGATCATCCGTTTTTGGTACGTTTGACCATGACAAATAGCAGTGAGTCTCTTTTCGTTGATTAGGTTTAATTGATCAAGTCGAGTCTGGATCCAGTCATCTTCGCTCAGCTCTGTATCCTTCATTATCCGGAGAGAGGGTATCTGGACTTCAATAGGCAAGACTGCCTCCATGCCATAGACCAAGGAAAAGGGAGTTGCCCCGGTTGACGTTCTTGCTGAGGTACGGTACCCATGAAGAGCAAACGGTAGCATCTCGTGCCAATCTTTATAGGTCACTGTCATCTTCTGCACAATCTTCTTGATATTCTTATTAGCTGCTTCTACAACCCCATTCATCTTCGGCTGGTAGGGAGAAGAGTTGTGGTGATGTATCTTGAATTGCTCGCAGAGCTCAGTGATCATCTTGTTATTAAGATTGGTGCCATTGTCCGTAATAATCCTTTCCGGGACGCCGTATCGACAGATCAGGTTATGCCGAATGAACCGTGCCACAACGTTCTTGGTTACCGTAGCGTAGGAAGCTGCTTCAACCCATTTTGTGAAGTAATCAATCGCTACTAGGATGAAGCGATACCCGTTGGATGCCATAGGTTTAATCTCACCGATCATATCAATGCCCCACATTGCAAAAGGCCAAGGTGTTGTCAAGACATTCAGAGGAACTGGAGGAACGTGCACCTTATCTGCATATATCTGGCACTTATGACATGTCCGAGAAAGTTGGTAACAGTCGGCTTCCATTGTGGACCAGAAATATCCTGCCCGAAGGATTTTCTTTGCCATGGTGTGTCCACTGGAATGTGTTCCGAAGGTACCTTCATGTAGCTCTGCCATGATCCTTTCTGCTTCAGTCTTATCCACACAACGCAGTAAGGTCGAATCATGGTTTCGCTTGTATAGAATGCCATTGCTGAGGAAGAACTTTGCCGCGAACCTTCTCAGAAACTTTTTATCATTGATGGATGCACCTTCAGGGTATTCTTGAGCTTCTAAGTACCTCTTCACCTCATGATACCAGGGTTTTTCAGTTACTGTCTCAGCCTCAAGATCACAGCAATATGCAGGTTCGTCCAGTTTCCAGATAATGATCCGGGGAGCCTCATTGTCCCACTCGACTTTGAACATAGAAGACATTGTAGCCAACGCGTCCGCCAACTGATTCTCCTCTCTTGGAAAGTGTTCAAAAGTGATCTCTGTGAAATGGGGGATCAATGTTAATACACATTCTCTGTAAGGAATAAGATTTGGATGTTTCGTATCCCACTCGCCTTTGATCTGATTGATCACGAGAGCGGAATCTCCGAAGACACTCAGAAACTTGATCCTTAAGTCAATTGCAGCTTGAAGACCCATGATGCATGCCTCATACTCCGCCATGTTATTGGTGCAGTTGAAACATAGCCGGGCAGTGAGTGGAGTATGAGTTCCTCGAGGGGATATGATCACAACGCCAATGCCGTTACCCAAAGCGTTGGAGGCTCCGTCAAAGTGCATAGACCATCGGGATCCTTCCTCAGGTCTTTCATCCGGTCCAGGTACTTCGCAATCAGTCACTATCATGATGCTCTCGTCTGGAAACTCGAAGTTCATTGACTGGTAGTCATCTACTGCCTGGTGTGCCAGGTGGTCTACCAATACACTTCCTTTGATAGCTTTCTGAGTTGTATACTGGATGTCGTATTCTGTCAAGATCATCTGCCTTCTTGCTATTCTTCCAGACAGAGCAGGCTTTTCGAATATGTACTTTATTGGATCCATTTTTGAAATCAACAGAGTAGTGTGAGTCAGCATATACTGTCTCAGCCGACGAGCAGCCCATAACAAAGCGCAGCAAGTTTTCTCGAGCAGTGAGTATCGGATCTCACAGTCGGTAAACTTTTTGCTAAGGTAATAAATGGCGTGCTCTTTTCGGCCAGACTCGTCATGCTGCCCCAGCACACACCCCATTGAGTTGTCAAGTACTGTCAAGTATAGTATTAGAGGTCTCCCTTCAATCGGTGGCATAAGGATGGGTGGTTCTTGGAGATACTCTTTGATTCTGTCGAAAGCGGCCTGACATTCATCGTTCCAACGTACTACCTGATCTTTCTTCAGCAGCTTGAAGATTGGTTCACAGGTGGCAGTTAGATGCGAGATGAATCGGGCAATGTAATTCAGACGTCCTAGAAAGCCTTTGACTTCTTTCTCTGTCTTAGGAACTGGCATCTCTTGTATGGCTTTAACCTTGGCAGGGTCCACTTGAATACCTTTGTCACTCACGACGAAGCCTATCAACTTTCCAGATCTTACCCCGAATGTGCACTTGTTCGGGTTTAACCTCAGCTTGTACAACTTCAGACGGTCAAACAACTTTTGTAGGTGGTCAAGGTGTTCCTCCTCAGTTTGGGACCTTGCAATCATATCATCGATGTACACTTCAATCTCATGATGGATCATGTCATGAAATAAAGCAACCATGGCACATTGGTAGGTTGCCCCAACATTTTTCAACCCGAATGGCATGACCTTGTAGCAAAAGGTGCCCCACTGAGTAACAAAAGTGGTCTTCTCCATGTCTTCAGGAGCCATCTTGATCTGATTATAACCTGAAAAACCATCCATGAAGGAGAACACCTTGTGCTGAGCAGTATTGTCAACCAGAACATCAATGTGAGGTAGGGGGAAGTCATCCTTGGGGCTGGCCCTGTTCAAATCCCTGTAATCGACACACATTCTGACCTTACCATATTTCTTTGGCACTGGAACCACGTTGGCAACCCACTGAGGGTAAGAAGTCACTGCAAGAAAACCAACGTCAAATTGCTTTATAACCTCAGCTTTGATCTTCTCGGACATCTCTGGACGCATACGGAGGACCTTTTGCTTAACCGGAGGCAGTCTTCCTTGGTAGGCAAATGATGAACTACGATGTCGGTATCCAACCCAGTCATGTCTTCGTAAGACCAGGCAAAGATTTCCATGTAGTCATGCAGCATCTGGATCAGCCGTTGTTTCACATTGAGCTCTAGATTAGCACCAATCTTGACTTCCTTTCTGTCTGTCTCAGTACCCAGATTTACCGTTTCCACTGGCTCTTCATGTGGCTGAATGGCCCTCTCTTCCTGGAATAACAGTCTCACAATCTCACCAGGCACTTCGCAATCATCTTCACCTTCGTCTTCGGCTAAGTTGATCGGATTTTCGAAGTCATAACTGGCAGTAGTAGAGTCGTTACCAGTGAGATCCAGAGTGGATTGGAACCTGTATGAGTGAGTGTGTGTAAATACAACTGTTTTGCAATATATAAAAGAAAGAAAGAAAGAAAGGGAGCACAAGATTCGAAATGCAGAAAACGTCCAATGTTTTTATTCATGATATATGGAAGTGACAAACAAAAGCCCTCACAAATAAAACCGCGGTGCCCCGGGTAAGACACCGGGCCATAAAGTTTCAAATTATTGTTTATTACAAATCCAAAACAAAGAAGTTCATTACTGGGTGACAAAAGTAATAGGTGTAAAGTCTTTTGCAGTCCAGTTGCTAGGTCCACCGTTGGTTGCCGGGTAGATCCAGCTGTTGAATTCAGACTCCTCCACTTCGTCACCATCCCTGATAGCATTCACTCCATGGTCAGGTAGGGGAGCTGTCACCACATTAGGCTTCTCAGGCGCCTCAAACTGTACCTCTTTAGCATCAATAAGGTCTTGAACCTTATTCCTTAGGGCCCAACAATCATCTGTGTTATGCCCCAGGCTATCAGAGTGATAAGCGCAGCGGGCGTTGGGGTTGTATTTCGGAGATGATGTGTTTACCATCTTCTGATCCTCTTTGACAGTTACCAGGCTAGTTGACAGCAGTTGCGGCAGGATCTGAGAGAGAGTCATGCTGAGCCGAGTATACTGCCGTTTGGGCCTCTCAGCTCTGGGTTGGTTGTACTGTTGTGGAGCAGCAGCAGGCTTAGAAATAACCAACGCGTTGACAGCTTGGCGGCGTTCAGGTTTGTTTTGCCTTCTTGGACCATACACAGCACTAGCCTCCTTCTTGAAGGGCTTCTTTTCAGAATTGGAGGAGGTACCCTTCTGTATCTTTCCCTATTTTATACCAGCCTCGATCCTTTCACCAGTCAGGATCAGGTCAGTAAACCAAGCAGAGGAATTACCAATGAGATGATTGAAGAATGGACCGGATAGGGTCCCCAAGAACATGTCCACTAGCTCACGATCTGTTAATGGTGGCTGCACCCTGCCAGCCAGATCTCTCCACTTCTGTGCGTACTCCTTAAAACCTTCACCCGATCCTAGCGACATACCCTGGAGTTGGGTACGCGTAGGAGCGAGGTCGGAATTATATTGATACTGCTTGTAAAAAGCAGTGGCCAAATCCTCCCAGTTACGAATGTTGGTTCCATCCAACTGAAAGAACCATTCGAGATGAGTCCCTGAAAGACTCTTCTGGATGAAGTGGATCCATAAGTTCTTGTCTGCTGTGTAAGGCTGGATCTTCCTTACATAAGAGCGGAGATGCATTTTAGGACAGGAAGCCCCGTCATATTTCACAAAGGCAGGCGCCTTGAACTTGTGCGGGATCACCACCCCAGAAGATAACCCCAAGTCTCCGAAATCCAACCCAGGCACACGTTGAATCTCCATAGCATTTAACCTGTCCTCCAGTTGTTTGTACCGGTCCTCAGCAGGAGGGTACTGTTCATCGTTGAAGTCTGTCTCGGTGTCAGAGACCACAGGACTAGGGACCTCTCTCCCTTGGTGACTGCCTTCCCCCACAGATGGAGTAGTCCTCTCAGCTTCATTTTGCAATGTATTCCCGAGTCTGCGCCCAGTGTTGAATAGCACAGTCCTCTTCTTCTTCTTATTCTTCTTCAGGAGCAAAGCCTTCAGCTCTTGTTGTCCCTAGGCCAAGTTCATGACCATCTCCTGAAATTGGGCATTCTTGGCCTGGAGGGCCTTGATAGCTTGCTCGGTAGTGAGTTCAGGATTCATTATGCTTGAGTGCTGAAATAAACAGCGAAGAAGATTAAGCAACCTATAGAAAAAGGGTACCTGTAATGCATATGATGAATGAAGTGCGTATGAATTATGTTTTCAAAGACAATCGGGAATCAACTTTGTAAACAAAAGGAACACACTTTATTAGATTTAAACTTTAAATTGTTCAACAATTTTCCCTTAGGCGTTACAGGAATGAAAATACTGAAAAGGAAATAAAGCTGTAAAAGAAACATCCAAAGCCCATCAGTGCTCCCATGGCCTCCTCTTCTCAGTACGGATATAGGCGTTCAGGGTTCGCTCGTTCTCCAATTGCTTGGTCAGCTTCTGGATCTTCTGTTCCTGTTCGTTGAACTTTTCCCGATAATAATCTCACTCTTCCTGTAGTTGCGCCCAAGACCTCTTTAGTGTATCAACATCAGTGGGTATCTGAGGAGGGAGAACAGTTGGGGGGATCCCATCTCCATCAGGACTTTCAAGAATGATGGGCCTGGCAGCTTCATATGGCATACCTAACTTCTGAGCACGGATGCGGACCCATTTGTAGTAGGCTTCCATAGGTAGAGAAGTCTTTGGTCCCAACTCTTGTGGGTCAGCTTTGTGAATTCTGTCCCAAGCCTTGATGAATCTACGACGCAGTTTGTCGCTATCTTTCTGAAACTCAAAACTGATGTGAGGCACCAGCATCTCATGAAGCCCTGATCTTCTGGCTCTTCCAAACTGACGAAGAGCTAAACATGGATTATAAGAAATTCCGCCCTGAGTGCCAATCAATGGAACATTAGGATATTTTCCGCAGCGATCAATAACAGCCACCTCATCTAAACCTCTGAGAGTCCAAATGATGTCATTATCAGTGAGAGACATTAACCTATGAGCCCAGCCTCTTCCTTCTTGGTCCTTTAGCACGAACTTAGGGAGGTGAGAAACAAACCACCTCACTAACAAAGGAATACAACACCACAGAGTTCCTCGTCTTCGGGCAGTACGAGCATAAAGTTGTTGCAGAATATCACCCAAGAGAGTGGGCACAGGGTTCCGAGACATGAAGATCCTTATGGCAGTGACGTTAATGAAGTTATCAGGATTAGGAAACAGAACCAGACCATAGATTAAGAGAGCCAGAATGTCTTCATACGCCCTAAAGTCTAAGTCATTCCAGAAACTGTTAGCTTTACCAATCAGAAACTTTGCCAAGAAACCCTTAACGTTGCTTCTAGTCACCCAGTTGTCCATTACTTCCTTGTGGGTCAAAGGGAGGGCTACAGCAATCTCCTTAAGCCTAAGAGTCTTTTCCCAACCAGTGAATGGAGTCTGATCCAAGATAGGGATGCCAAGAAAATCAGAGAACTCTTCCAGGATAGGGACCAGCTGGAAGTCTTGAAAGGTGAAGCACTGGTACAGAGGGTCATAAAACTGGGTCAGGACACTCATCAGTTGTTGGTCCCACTTTGTCGTGACTAAACTGAGAAGAGAACCATGCCTCTGGATGAAGGAAGTAGTATTTGGAATTCTGCTAACCAGCTCTTCAAGCAACTCAGGTGGGTGGACAAAATTGAACCGGATAGTGTTCCTTCGCATAGGCATCATGATGTCCTACAAAACAGAGCAAAGGTGAAACCCTTTTGTCTTTGAAATGGTCAGTCCTTATGCAGGATGCATGCAATGTTATGATGGCATGATGTTATGATAAAGCACACCACAAATATTCACAAAGGCAAACATGATAAGGCACACAAGTCACACAAGACAAGCCCTTAGAGTTTAGGCAAGAATGGGGTCTAGGTATTACCCTCTTTCAGTTTGTTGGTTAAGACCTGTCCTATCAGAAGTAACCGGGTTCTAGAGGATCCCAATATAATTGACTACCCTCAATCGGTCATAACTCCAGCATCACAATCTTTTCTTGCGGCCAGAACCATCGCGAGAGTTTAGCCTCAATGGGTGTAGCATACTGCTACTGTTCTATTGGCCAAGTTGGGTCATTTTAGGGTTCTAAGGTCGGTTGGTGCTTAATGACTCCTCAGAAGACTCATATTCTCCTCGTTGCAACACAAGGGATATCGGTACAGACCAAGGTGCCACACCAACATAGCCACTGCTTCACCCGTGTCGGTCTACGCCGGATAGGTCCCTCACAGCTTATGCTACCTAACAGGGTATCCCCAAATCTGGGTTAGGATCTATGTAACTCCGATGCAGCCCACAATAATAAAGCAAACAAACACAGCAATTGAAAACACAAGTAAGAGCTATCCTAAGGTACACCTCACTTTAAAATTCCCCAGCAGAGTCGCCAATTCTGTGATCGGTGGATTTAGAACTGACTATTTTTAGCTGGTTTCGCGAAATATCGCGGAAGCAAGAGTCGCCACCGTCTTTTATGTTCTCCAACAAGGAAAGGACAAAAGCACAACAAAATTCCTTATGAGATATGTTTCTCGGTTCGGAAGGTAGATTTATAGAAAGGGAAGGTGTTAGCACCCTTTCTATCCATGGTTATCCATGGGCTCTTAGATACTTGCTCTTTATGTTTTCAAAATGTTTGCTTTTCAATTGTGAGTGAGTTTGAAAAAGTTTCGTTTAAAGATTTCTGAATAACTCTTATATCAGTCCTCAAGAGTGTTTGAAAAATTGTTTTGAAAGCTTTTTAAAAGTGTCGGTGTGAAAAGAATTTTGATTTGTTTTTTAATAGAGCAAGTATCTATGAGTCATCTACCTACCCTAAGGAATTAGGCTGTGCAAATGTCCTTAAGGTAGTGCCATCCCACCATTGAGAGGTAGGTAGCACCACCGTTGGAGGTGTTCGGGTCAATTCGTTTTTAGGGACAGTGTGGTCACCAGAGCAACAGTAGGACACCTTAGAAGCTACCCTTATGCCATTGATCCTTTTTTTAATCCGAGGAAACCGTTTCGAGGCAACTGAATCATGGACATAAGGACTTGCTAAAACGTCCTCTACTCGACGACCATGTTTCGAAGGTAAGGCAACAGGTGAGGCGTACCCTAGAAGTGGTGTGTGTATTTGTGTGTTGTTTTCATGTTAAGTTTATCTTTGATCATGGCACGGTGAGCTACGCTTGTTTTTAATTAGCATGCATTCTTTCATACAAGTTAACAGTTAAGGGGTGCGGAAAGTAAATTGCGGAAACGTAAATCCTACGCTATTACAAGGCGCGGGTCTATACATCGCCAAAAATTACAAAGACCCGTTTTTTTAGTAAATGAGTACGAAAAATAAAAGAAAAAACAGTAAAAGTCCTAATTACTATTACATGTCCGGAGCAATTACATAATAATCAAATAAAGTAAAATGCGCGCGAATAAATTAATCAGGAATGTCTAAGGGTGTTGACCCTTTTTAGAAAAGAAAATTGATTTTTTGGTCTTTTGGTAATTAAATGAAATTAAAAACTAATTAATGACTAATTAATTATTTTAATTAAAAGAAAATATTTTTTTGTTTTTTATGTTTTTATGAAATAAAATAGAAAAGGAAATAAAATTCTAGGTTAATCTAAATCTATTTTAATTATTAAAAAGAAGGTTAAAATAGCCTAATTAAAAACTAATTCAATTATGGTTTATTTTACAAAATAAAAATAATAATAATAAAAATGTTAATTCTATTTTTTCTTGGTTTTTTTATGAAAATGTATTAATTGGTTAATTGCTAATAATAAATAAAATAAAATAAAGGTTAGAAATTTGATTGAAAAATAAAATAAAAATAAAAATGAAAAGAAAATAATAAACCAAATGGAGGTGTGTTGGGCTGAAATGGAGGTGTGTTGTTGAAACTGTGGCCCATTGACATCTCCAGCTCGTTTGACTTTTTGACTTCTCTATGGCACATGTTGACTAGATGCACGGTGGTCATCTGCTCTAAGCCATTGGATTGCTGTTGAGAGACACGTGGCATCTTGGCGCTGGAGTCACATGGTGGCCTGTTTTTGACTATGCTGCCTGGATTCAAGTTGAACAAAATAATAGAAATTATTTGGGGGGACCTGGGATTCGAACCCAGGTCCCAAGAGTCAATGCTTGTACGTCTTAACCAACCGAGCCAGCTGTTTCAATTGATATAACAATAAACACTTAATATTATATGGGATAAGCAAATAAATCCTGGGAATTAAAAAAAATGCGCGCGTGCAATTTGAATGGACCAACCAAACGTTGACACACCATCGTCTTCCCCAATAATTTGCTGGTTATTTACCTGCAGATTTTTATCCGCAGGTAGTTTCGTAGCTTAACTCAAAAAACGTCCCTAGGCCATAAAAACTCCATCCAATCACATGGGCATGATCGTCTCTGTCTCCTCTTTAACCCTGTAACCATCATTCATCCTGATTTTGCCTATATGGAAAACACCTAAAATACAAGTGTATGAACCCTAGGTTCGAATATCATAATACAGGGGCCAACAACAAAATTGAATAATGCAATTGTGTTAGAAATCAAATGATAAACATGAATATACCATTTTTTTGAAGAAAAGGTGCAAGGATCGGAGGTTATGATTTCGTGTTCAGAGCTGTGTTTAGGACGACTTACAGTGATATGTAGGAGGCCTTAGGGCTTGGCAATGGTCGCGTTGGCTTCAGGGGATTGCCAGGAAGAAAGCTACGTCCTCAGTTTTGTATGAGAAGGCCTGCAAGATAGCTTTAGATCTCCCACTTTTGACAGTTTTTTTTTTGAATTTCTCTCTGGCCGTTTTTGGAGTCTCTAGGTCGTGAATAAATCTTGTGATAGCTTGCACACATGTTATGTAAAGAGTTTCAATCAGAATTAAGAGCCTTGAAGCCTTGCATTCATGTTTAAGATTTTTCCATAACCTCCATTGAAACACTTTCCATTTTTGTGTCAAAATTTGAATTCTTGCTTGAAATAGCCCCTTGCACGAATTTGGAATGTGTTTGATGATGTATCAAAGCATTTCAATACAAAATATATCCCCTAATTAACTTCTTTGATTTTTATTTGATTTTAAAAGATTTAAAATGAATTAAATCAAATAAAATTAAATAAAAATGGAAAAATTAATTTTAAATCTTGAAATAATTTGTGGGACACGTGGGAAGCATGGCCAAGCTGAAACAAGTGGAAAAAGTGGGCCCCTTTTGTCAAAAATGAAGTTTCAAGGATAATTGACTTTGGCCATTTCACAAAAATTTCCCAACTTCTCCAAAGCATATCTTGCTCAATTTTGAAGCTATGAACATGTTCTTGGACATTTTGGAAAGGTCTTGAAGTCCTATAATCAATGTCTTTGGGTACCATGTCATTTTGATTTACCAATCTCAAGTTATGGTCTTTGACTTAAAGTGCCTTTTTGTTGACTTTTGAAAATGACTTATAATGTTGAAATTGATAACTTTTTGTGAGAGCATTTCTTGGACTTGGAATGTGAAGATGAGTTGTAGGAAATGTCATCCCCTTAAAAATGAGAATTGGATGGGATTTTTCTGATGAACCATGAAAAAGTTATGCCTTGGTCAAGTTACAGTTGACTTTTTAGCTGTCCAAAAATAGAAACTTTTGACACCTTGATGATTTTTGAGCCATTCTTGTGGAATCATGATCAAGACTTGATCAAATGATGATTGTGGCTTCAAAACAAGATGTTGACCAAAAAATTTGACTTTTGACTGCCAAATGACCATTTTGCGCCTACAGTTGACTGTTGAGCAATTAGGGTTTTTGACTGTACAACTTGACCTTGTGAGCCTTGAAACTTGACATGTAGGTGCTTGACAATGTGTATGAGCATATGGGACTTGATTGAGCCCTTGAAAACTTCAACTTGCTTGAGGGAACCAAAACCCTAATTTGACTGGCTTAGGAGGGTGGTTGACTGGGTAGCCCTTGAGTAGACCTTGAACCAATTGAGGTGATGCTTGGAAAAAATTTGAAGATTATGGGAGGGCAAATTTTGGGGTACAACAGCTGTCAATGCGGTTGTTATTTCAAAACCTGCTGGTGCGCCTCAGTATAACAATCAACTAAAGGACGAGAGACCTAAGAGGCAATTCACTCGTCTCAGCATGACCTTATCTCAGATTCAGCCACAGTTGCTGAAGAGTAATCTGGTGACTCTAAGGGAAGCCCCAAAGAATTCAAATACAACGTCACCAAGGTATAACCCTAACGCCCGCTGTACTTATCACTCCGATAGCCCGGGGCATAATACAGATGATTGTTGGAGTCTGAAAAGTAAGATACAAGACTTAATTGATGCAAAGGAGACTGAGTTCGAGGCGCCCGAAAGGCCTAATGTTGTGACTGCTCCCATGCCCAAGCATGGAGTGAATGCTGTAGAGGAAGACTTGTTTGTAGTTTCTGTGGATGACATTGTTACCCCCCTGATGACTGTCAAGAAGACCCTGTTGCTAGCCGGTGTATTTCCAGGTTGTGACGAAGGTTTCCATATGTGTTCTGTTTTACCTACCGTTTGCCCATTCCTGAAGTCAGGTATCCAAAACCTGATGGATAGTAAGGAGATCCTGTTTGAGAAGACTGTTGTTCCTTCCATTCCTACTGAAGAAGTCGCCATCATTACCATTTTCGACAATTCTTCCAAGGCTCCCTCGAGGAAGCCTGTTAGAATTACATCTGTTCCGAAAATCGCACCTGTGATCATCACTGTTCCGGGGCCCATCCCATACACCTCTGATAAAGCTGTCCCTTGGCACTATGGGGCTGATGTTTATGTTCATGGAGTTAAGCAAGAGTTGGATACTGTTATTGACATCGGCAACATTACTGGACATGCTAAAGTCACGCGCAACGGTAGACTTTTCTCACCTGATATTGTTCCACCAACTGTCTGAAGACCTGTTGTCATTACACCTGCAAGTGCACCTGCCACTATTCCTGATCAAGTCCCTATTCTTACCCCTGTCGCTGAGTCATCTGACGCTCGGGGCAAAGGGATCACCATTGATGTGCCTGCCCAGACGGAAGCACCAAAGACAATTACTGTTGAAGCTTCCAAACAGGAGATGGAAGAGATTCTGAAGATTATTAAGAAGAGTGATTACAACGTAGTTGAGCAACTGGGGAAAACCCCATCTAAGATTTCTATGTTGTCACTATTGTTGTGCTCAGGGACCCATGCCAAGGCTCTGATTACCTTTCTGAAGACTGCCCACGTGCCACAAGAAACGTCAACTGATCAGTTTACAGATTGTGTGGCCAATTTAACTGCTAATAATGGTTTGGGTTTCTCCGACGCCGATTTGACTTCCAAGGGGAAAAATCATAACGATGCCCTGCATGTCTCCATTGAATGCAGGGGCACTACTCTTGCACATGTATTGGTTGATACTGGTTCCTCATTGAACATATTGCCTAAAAAAGCTCTAGACCGGTTGGATTGCAAAGGGTTGGAGCTAAAACCAAGTAACATCGTTGTCAGGGACTTTGATGGGTCTAAAAGGATGGTGCGCGGTGAAGTTGATATTCCAATTAAAGTTGGTTTTCAGGTCTTCAATTCTACGTTCTATGTGATGGACATTCAGCCATCCTACTCTTGTTTGTTGGGTCGTCCATGGATCCATAAAGCTGGGGCCGTAACCTCAACGCTCCACCAGAAGTTGAAGTACCCGGTCAAAGGGAAGATTGTGACAGTACAAGGGGAGGAAGAGTACATGGTCAGCCACCTCAACTCGTTCAGATACGTAGAGATAGATGGGGAGTTCATTGAGACCCCATTTCAGCACTTTGAAGAGGTTCCCCAGACACTGGCACCAGCTGAGACTGTGGTTGAGGATTCTCCTATGAAGATGGCTTCCTTAAAAGATGCCCGGGCTGTTATTGAGAAGGAAGCTCAAAGGGTTGTTTGAAGTGCAAGGATCGGAAGACCTCCTGTGTTCATCAGAACTCGGGAGTAAATGCCCTTGAAGATGATGTGGAAGAGTCTGAATTCGACAGCTGGATCTATCCTACAACCGATGGTGGACCAAGCAACTGGACAGCAAAGGACTTCATCCCTATTTCTTTTGTTACCCAGTAATGAAACCTTTTGTTTTGAATTTGTAATAGACAATGTTTCAAACTTTATGGCCCGATGTCTTACCCGGGGCATCGTGGCTTCATTTGTGAGGGCTTTTGTGTGTCATTTTCATATATCATTAATAAAAACATTGGACGTTCTTGCATTTAAAATTTTGCGCTCCTTGTTTTTATTTATAATATATTGCCAAACAACTATTTTACACACACTCACATATACAGGTCCACATCCATTCTGAATCTCACTGGTAACTACTCTGCTACTGCCAGTTATGACTTCGAAAATCCGATCAACTTAGCCGAAGACGAAGGTGAAGAAGATTTCGAAGTGCCTGGTGAACTTGCAAGACTACTACTCCAGGAAGAGAGGGCCATTCAGCCACATGAAGAGCCAGTGGAAACAGTGAATTTGGGTACTGAGACAGACAAGAAGGAAGTCAAGGTTGGTGCCAATCTGGAGCCTAATGTGAAACAACGGTTGATTCAGATGCTACATGACTACGTTGAGATCTTTGCTTTTTCTTACAAAGATATTCCTGGTTTGGATACCGATATTATGGTTCATCGCCTTCCTACCAAGGAAGACTGTCCTCCCGTAAAACAGAAGGTTCGCCGAATGCGCCCAGAAATGTATGAGAAAATCAAGGCTGAAGTTATGAAACAATTTGACACGGGTTTTCTAGCAGTGACTTCTTACCCTCAGTGGGTCGCCAATGTGGTTCTTGTGCCAAAGAAGGATGGGAAGGTTCGAATGTGTGTTGATTACAAGGATCTGAACAGGGCAAGCCCCAAGGATGATTTCCCTCTACCTCATATCGACGTTCTGGTTGACAATACTGCTCAACACAAGGTCTTCTCCTTTATGGACGGTTTCTCCGGTTATAATCAGATAAAAATGGCTCCCGAAGATATGGAGAAGACGACCTTTGTTACTCAGTGGGGTACCTTTTGCTACAAGGTCATGCCTTTTGGGTTGAAGAACGCTGGGGCAACATTTCAGTGTGCCATGGTTGCTTTGTTTCATGACATGATCCATCATGAGATTGAAGTATATGTTGACGATATGATTGTAAGGTCCCAGACTGAGGAGGAACATCTTGACCATCTGCAGAAGCTATTTGACAGGCTGAAGTTATACAAGCTGAGATTAAACCCGAACAAGTGCACCTTCGGGGTGAGATCTGGTAAACTTCTAGGTTTCGTCGTAAGCGACAAAGGTATTCAAGTTGATCCTGCCAAAGTGAAAGCTATACAGGAGATGCCAGCTCCCAGAACATAGAAAGAAGTCATAGGTTTCCTGGGACGATTGAACTACATTGCCTGATTCATCTCGCACCTAACTGCTACTTGTGAGCCAATCTTCAAGATGTTGAAGAAAGATCAAGTGGTACGTTGGAACGAGGAATGCCAGGCCGCTTTCGAAAGGATCAAAGAGTATCTCCAAGAACCACCTATCCTAATGCCACCAGTTGAAGGGAGACCTCTGATTTTATACTTGACAGTACTCGACAACTCAATGGGGTGTGTGCTGGGTCAACATGACGAGTCTGGACGAAAAGAGCATGCTATTTATTACCTTAGCAAAAAGTTTACCGACTATGAGACCCGATACTCACTGCTCGAGAAAACTTGCTGCGCTTTGGCATGGGCTGCTCGCCAGTTGAGACAGTATATGTTGACTCACACCACTTTGTTGATATCAAAGATGGATCCAATCAAGTATATCTTCGAGAAGCCTGCCTTGTCCAGAAGAATAGCAAGATGGCAGATGATTTTGACTGAGTGTGACATCCAATATACGACCCAAAAAGCTATCAAGGGAAGTGTATTGGCAGACCATTTGGCACATCAGGCAGTGCAAGATTACCAGTCTATGAACTTTGAATTTCCAGACGAGAATATCATGTTGATAACTGATTGTGAGACACCTGGACCGGATGAAGGACCTGAGGAAGGATCCCGATGGTCTATGTACTTTGATGGAGCTTCAAACGCTTTAGGTAATGGCATTGGCGCTGTGATCATATCTCCTAAAGGCTCTCATACTCCATTTACCGCCCAACTATGTTTCAACTGCACCAACAATATGGCGGAGTATGAAGCGTGCATCATGGGTCTTCGAGCTGCAATTGACCTAAGGATTAAGTTTCTGAGTGTCTTCGGAGATTCCGCTCTCGTGATCAGTCAGATCAAAGGTGAGTGGGATACGAAACACCCAAATCTTATTCCTTACATGGAGTATGTGTTGACGTTGCTTTCCCATTTTGAGGAGATAACCTTTGAACACTTCCCCAGAGAGGAGAATCAGTTGGCGGACGCGTTGGCTACGATGTCTTCTATGTTCAAAGTCAATTGGGACAACGAAGCTCCCCAGATCATTATTGAAAGATTGGACGAACCTGCACATTGTTATGATCTTGAGACTGAGGGGGTAACAGAAAAGCCCTGGTATCATGAGGTGAAGAGGTACCTTGGAGCTCAAGAATACCTCGAGGGTGCATCTGTTAATGATAAGAAGTTTCTGAGGAGGTTCGCGGTGAAGTTCTTCATCAACAATGGCATTCTTTACAAGCGTAACCATGATTCGACCTTACTGCGTTGTGTGGATAAGATTGAAGCAGAAAGGATCATGGAAGAGCTGCATGAAGGTACTTTCGAAACTCATTCCAGTGGACACACCATGGCAAAGAAAATCCTCCGGGCAGGATATTACTGGTCCACAATGGAAGCCGACTGTTATCAGCATTCTCGAACATGTCACAAGTGCCAGGTCTATGCTGATAAGGTGCACATACCTCCAGTTCCTCTGAATGTTTTGACAGCACCTTGACCTTTTGCAATGTGGGGCATCGATATGATCGGTGAGATCATACCTACGGCATCCAACGGGCATCGTTTCATCCTGGTAGCTATTGATTACTTTACGAAGTGGGTTGAAGGAGCTTCCTTTGCTACTGTAACCAAGAACGTCGTAGCACGGTTTATTCGGCACAATCTGATTTGTCAATACGGTGTACCAGAGAGGATCATTACGGACAATGGTACCAATCTCAACAACAAGATGATCACTGAGATCTGCGAGCAATTCAAGATAAATCATCATAACTCTTCTCCCTACCGGCCGAAGATGAATGGGGCTATAGAAGCGGCTAATAAGAACATTGAGAAGATTGTGCAGAAGATGACAGTGACATACAAAGACTGGCACAATATGTTACCATTTGCTCTTCATGGGTACCGTACTTCAACACGGACGTCAACAGGGGAAACACCCTATTCCTTGGTTTATGGCATGGAGGCAGTCTTGCCCATTGAAGTACAGATACCCTCTCTCCGGATCATGAAGGATGCAGGTTTGAGTGAACATGACTGGATTCAGACCCGGCTTGATCAACTGAACCTAATCGACGAAAAAAGACTTACTGTTATTTGTCATGGTCAGACATACCAAAAACGGATGATCAAGGCATTTAACAAGAAAGTTAGACGACAAGAGTATCAAGTTGGGGACCTGGTAGTCAAGCGCATTATCTTACCTCAAGGTGATCCCAGGGGCAAATGGACCCCTATGTACGAAGGGCCATTTGTGGTTAAGAACATTTTCTCAAGAGGAGCTATGATTCTAACCACCATGGATGGTGACGACCTTCCTTACCCCGTCAATGCAGACATAGTGAAAAGATACTACGCATAAATCAAAGACCCGCTAGGTTGACTGGCCTAGGAAAAAATAAGGGCTTCCCGGTGAACCAAAAGGGTTCGGGCAAAAATAAGGGATGAAAATGAAAAAAACTGTACACCCGGCAAGTCGAAAACCTGAAAAGGCAGCTTGGGCAAAAATGGGTATCCCGGTGGATTGAAAACCCGAAAGGGTGGTCCAGGAAAAAATTAGGGATAAGCATAACACTATGTCTCATTGGATCACCTTGCATCTAGACTTCAGTATCAACTATCAAGCTCAGACGGCACTAATCAATCAGATTCACCTTCAACTAAACAGCAAAGTGATGAGACGCTTGAGGACATAAAGGCAATAGCAGAGCTGGAACCCAATGGGATTATTCACATAGCTGTTTTGTTTCCTTTTCAAAAATTGTATAAATTCTATTTGTTTGGCGGCGTTCTCTTACTAGGACGTCATCCTCTTGTACAAAAACGCCTATTTTTCAGGCCAAACTTCAAAATCAATACAAATTCATTTTCAGAAATTTCAAGCTGTTTTTCCTTTATCTGTTTTGTTTTGCAAAGAACGTCCAATGTTCATTTTTGATATATGCATTTGACATTAATTGCTGATCATAAATATTTACATGCGAAACGAAAGATGAGTTACTAGTAAAAATAGAAACAAGGGCAAATAGAATTGTCCGAACTGTACAAGTTGCTTTGTCCACCAGGTACCAAGGTACATTCAGCTGGAGAATATGGCTAAGATACCTTCACTCCCCACAGAATAAGGCAGTAATGGCAGCTCTCCCAGCTGAAACTGGAAACCATGAACGAATCAGCAATACTCTCCTCAAGTAGAGTTAATCCACCATCAAGCGCTAAAAAGGTTTGGTATTCCCAGAAGGTCTTAATATTCCTCAACGGAGTATAAAGACATTCCCCAGCAAGCATAAGATCATCCCCAGTGAAGTTCTTTCCTTTCCCCAAGCAGGAGTTCAATCCTCAACAGATCCAATATCACCGGCAACGGTAATCCATCCCCAGCGGAGTTTATCATTAAAAACCCCAGCGGAGCTTATCAACAGAATCTCCAGCAGAGTTTATCGTTAAAATCTTTAGCAGAATATCCCTTCCCCTCAGAGTAATCTCTTCATCAGTTTATTCCCCAACGGAGTTCTTTTCTCCTACAGGTTTATCCTCACAATCATCTTCGTTCACCATCCCTGGCGGAAGCGAAGCATTCAACTTTATTCTCCAGCAGCTCCCAGATTTATTTTCCCCAGCTAAAAACATTATATGTCCATACATCATGCTACATGCATATACGCATCATACCATACAATCTCATTTATTTTGAGAACATCATTGCCTGATACATATCATGCATTACATACAGCTAACCTTTACCTTTCAGGAAAGATACAATCAAAATTCAAGTTATGAAGCCCGGGTACGACCAGGATAGTATCTTAATTTCTACGGCATATTGTGAAGCCCGGGTTACGACCAGATAACAATATCAGACTATCGCGAAGCCTGGATTACGACCAGATAATGATATCTCTCAAAAGTAAGTTATGAAGCCCGGAGAACGACCGGATAATAGTTCATTCCCTAGTGAGCCGTGAAGCCCGGATTACGACCGGATAGCAGCTCAATAAGCACCATGAAGCCTGGATTCGACCAGATAGTGGTATATCATAAACACAAGCCTTGAAGCCGGGATCACGACCCGATAACAGCTCAGCAAGTTATTGTGAAGCCTAGATTACGACCAGATAGCAACCAAGAGTACTACAAAGCCTAGATTTCGACCAGATAGTGGTATGATACATTGTGAAGCCTGGATTACGACCAGATAGAAACCAAGAGTACTACGAAGCCTGGATTTCGACCAGATAGTGGTATGATACATTGTGAAGCCTGGATTACGACCTGATAGCAACCAAGAGTACTACGAAGCCTGTATTTCGACTAGATAGTGGTATGATACATTGTGAAGCCTGGATTACGACCAGATAGCAACCAAGAGTACTACGAAGCCTGCATTTCGACCAGATAGTGGTATGATGCATCGTGAAGCCTGGATTACGACCAGATAGCGTTAAGGGACACTGTGAAGCTTGGATTATGACCAAATAACAGTTTACCCAACCAGTTACTATGAAGCCCGGATTCGACCGGATACTAGTAAACCCAACAGTCAAAGGGAAGCCCGGATGCGACCGGATAACCACTTGATTTGTTCTGAAGCCTGGATTTTGACCAGATAAGAAATGAGGTATTGCAAAGCCTAGATTACGACCGGATAGCAAGTTTAATCTCACCTCCCCAGTAAGTCACTGTAAAGCCTGGATTACGACCAGATAGCAGTCGGTCTTATCACTATGAAGCCTGGGTTGCGACCAGATAGTAGTTCACTCTCACCTCTTCAACAGAGATGATTCCTCAATAGAATAACGGACGACCAAAGCTCCTAAAAATCAACAGAGATGATTCCCCAGTAGAATAACGGACGACCTAAGCTCCTAAAGTTCTATTTCTCCTAAGATAAAAAACAGCATTCCCCAGCGGAATCTCCCTCAACAACAGGTATACAAGCTCTCGCTAAGGAATCTCTTACGCGATCGACACTCTTTCGGATGGCATCTTTAAGCCCATCTCCCATCATCAATCTCCAAATGGAATTTGTAAGCCCATTCCCGACATCACAAGACAAATACTACTTCATGCGAGTGCAAATTTCTGGGCACTCTAGTGTTCAATCATCTTCCACCTTCGGATCACGAAAGGCCCGAACGCCAATCTATATCCTCAGGTTTAAGAAGATTGAATATGGGAAACTGTTGTACCCCAAAATTTTCCCTCCCATATTTCTCAAGACATGTCAAGAATCATCTCCAAGTTGTTCAAGATGGCTCAAGAGTTGGACAGTCAAATCACCTCCTAAGGCAGTTAATTCAAAATTAGGGTTTTATGTTGCATCAAGGTCCTCACATCCAAATGGTCTCAAATTCTCCCCAATGTCCTAATATGGTCTCAAGTTCATCCATGTCAAATTTCAAGCCTTGTAGAGAAAGTTTGGTCAGTCAATTGCTCAAGAAGTCCAAAAATCGACTGTGCTAGGGCAAAAGTCAATTGTGACCTAAATACAGTCAAACCTCAAGCTTTTTTGCCAACATTCTCATTTTGAAGGACAATTCATCATTTTATCAAGGGTTGATCATGACTCATCAAGGATTGCTCAAGATTCATCAAGATTCAAAAGTTGCTAAATTAGGATTTTGTAGGAAAAGTCAACTCAACTTTGACCAAGCATAACTTTCTCATACTTTATGAGAAATGACCCATACAAAACTCATTTTTAATAGGATGCAATTTCCTACAATCCATCTTCACACCCCAAGATCAAGAAATGCTCTCACAAAAAGTTACAATTTGGACATTATAGGTCATTTTTGAAAGTCAACAAAAACACCTTTTTTTCCCAAGGCTTATAACTTGAGCATGGAATATCAAAATGAGATGAGACCAAAAGCGTTGGTTAGAGGACATCTCAAGGTTTCTAAAAAGTCCAATAACACCTCCTAAAGTTCACAATTGAAGAAGTATTGCATTGTTGAAGTTGGGCATTTTTCCAAAATTGTCAAAAGTCAACTATCCTCAAAACTCCAATTTTTGACAAAAGGGCCCACTTTTTTACACTTGATATGATCTTGTCACACCACACACGTGTCCTATCTTCAATTTCATGACCAATCATTTATTTTTCTATTTTATTTGGTTTTTTATTGATTTAATTCATTTTAAATCAATATTAATTCAAATAAAATCCAAAATTAATGGAATGTGATTTTTTTGATCATTACAGGTCTTCATTACCAAGATACACCTAATCAAATTCGTATCAAGCATTGTTGTGCAAAAAATATCAGATTTGGTACAATTTTGGAAACTTTATCAATGGTGATCATATCAAATCCCAAACCTTGAATGCACATGGATTGAAAGCCCAACTCTTGACCTAATTCATTCCCTTATACACACATAAGCTAGGCATACAAAGAACACGACCTGAGCACTGCAAAAATGGCCAAACAAAACTGGAAAAAAACCTTGAAAAAATGGAGATCGAATTCTTGTTTGGAGATCAATTCAACCCAAAATCTCAACGTGGTGTTCTTGCTTGCAAACTCCTGAAGCTATAGCAATCAGAACCAAGTCCTCTCATCGCCTGAAACACCCTGTAAGTCGTCATGAACATAGCTCTGAACATGAAATCTTGAATCCCTGTTCTTGCATCTTTTTGCCATTTTTCTATTACCATCATGCTTAACGTTTGATTTCTAACATGTCTACATTATTTGATTTTGTTTTCATGGCCTATAACCTTAGATCCGAAGCTAGGGTTTGTGTTCTTATTTTTTAGGCATTTTCGATACAGATAAAATCAGGACAAATAATTGGTACAGGGATGCTCAGAGAGGAGAGACGAACACGTTGGTGTTCTTAGTTTGTGTTTATAGGGCCTGGAATCCATTCTAGAACCGAGCCATGGATTTTGATGCGGAATCAAATCCGCAGGAAAAAAATACAGTATTTGTGAAGAAGATGAAGACGTGGCTTGTCTTCATTGGCCGGTTCAAACAGCGGACCACTTTTTTTTCCCAGCATAATAGTTGAGTTTTCAATATAATATTTGTTTTGTATTCTAATAACAATTAAGCAAGTCAGCTGGGTTGGTAAGCGCGCTATGTCAAAGTCCCTTGGGACCTGGTTTCGAATCCCAGGTCCCCCAAAACATTTATTTGATTTTTCTTCAGACACTCTCATGCAACGCTCAAAACATGGCCCACCATATGCCTCAAAGATCCAAGCGCCAGATGGCCTCCTGGCCAAATCTGAAGGCCAGGATTGAAGGTTCACCATGAACTCAAGTCAACAAGCATGCATTGGATGGGGAAAGTCAAACGTGGCTGGGACGTTTTGGGCCTCAGAATTGCCAAACATACACCCATATTCAGGCCCAACACCCCTTGGTTTTATTTCTTTTACTTTCTATTATATTTATTTATTTGTCTTATTATTTTAATTAATCATCTTATTATCACTAATTAATAATTTTCCTAATAAAATCAGAAAACTTAAAAAATATTATTTTTATTAATTTCATTATTTTTGTAAATAAATAATTTAATTTACTTAGTTTTTTTTAATTAGGTATAATTTTAACATTTTTGCAATAAATTAAAATTAATTAGAATATTAGGTTTTAACAATTTTGACCATTTTATTTTTATTTCCTTAAATATAAAAATCCAAAAATATCTTTTTTTATTATTATTAATTAATTAATAATTAGTTTAGGTTTAATTTCTTTAAATTCAAAAAAAAAAAACATGCTTTCTTTCAAAAAAGGGTCAAAACCCTAAAAATGCGCCGATCTAATTTTCTCGTACGTGTCTTATTTTTATCCAATATTGCAATTGCTTCCAGTATGTAATAGTTTCAATAGGACTTTTAATTATTTATCGCTTTTATTTACTTTCCGCAATTTAAATTAAAGGGTTTGTCTTTGGCGATGTAAATACCCGACGCCTTGTAATAGTTTAGATTTACTTTCCGCAAATTTAATTTCCGCAACTATTAACTGTTAGATGTTTGATAAATAGGCAATGCATGAAAAGATCAATCTTTAACCTAAAATCAATATAGCTCACCCATGACATGTACAGATAAAATTAACCGAACTAACACACTTGCACATGCCACTCTTAGGGTACATCTCACTTGGTTGCCTCGAACATGGTCATTGAGTATAGGAAGTTTTAGAGGTCGCCCTCTTGTCTAAAGATCATAGTTACCTCGAAACGGTTGCCTCGGAAAAATGATCTAAGACATTAGGGTTACCGCTAAGGCGTCCTAACATTGCTTTAGTGACCACACGTCCCTTAATCGAATTGACCCGAAAACTCCAACGACGATGCTACCTACTCCTCAATAGTGGGATAGCATTGTCTAAAGGACATTATCACAGTTTAATTCCTTTTTCGAGTAGGTAGATGGTTCTTAAGTACTTGCTCCTTTTAAAACAAAACAAAACTTTTCGCACCTACACTCTCTTCAAAACAAAAACTCTTTTCAAACCCACAAACACAAAGAAAAGCAAACTTTTGAAAACACAATGAGCAAGTACCTAAGAGCCCGTGGATAACCACGGATAGAAAGGGTGCTAACACCTTCCCTTTCTATAATCTACCTCCCGAACCCGAGAAATATCTCAAAAAGGAATTTTTCTGTGCTTTTGTCCTTTCCTTGTTGGATAAAATAAAAGACGGTGGCGACTCTTGCTTACCGCGACATTTTGCAAAAACAAACGCAAACGCGAACCAACATTCCAAAACAGTCAGTTCTCATTCCCTCCGATCACACCTACGTACCATCTTTTCGTGCAATAGGGGATCAGGGTACACGTAGTTCCTCTTTTAAAAATTTAAAACACAAATGCGTTGGTTAATTTTATGAGATGAAACATCATTGTCATTGTCCGTATGGAAAACATACCTACTACCCACAATCATGAGAAAGGATAATTTGCATCATCTCAAAGTGGAGGATATGGCTTGGATTTTAAAAATCAATAATGCCTCACTCATCACCCAAGTGGAAAATATCTCTCTTTACTACATATTGTAGAAGTATAGTTGTTTGCATCACTACAAGGATTGACAAGAGTTCAACCTTTTTTGAGAAAAGTTTAAACATAAAAGCCAAAGTGGCAAAATGGTTTAAAATGAGATTGATTGACTTTTAGTCTTCTCACAAAAAACAGTCAAGGCATTATTAAGTTGATTGGAGTTTATTTATGAAAAATGTTTTGAAGATGCATGGACATGAGTCCAAGTTTATTATGAAAGTGGTTCAAGTTCAAAAACCTGAAGAGTTTTCAAAAATGGAAAGAAGATTTTTGAAATTAAAGAAGATGGGAGGAAAAGAAGGGACTATCCTAAAGCATAAGGTAAAAGCCAGGGATAAGAACCATCTAACCAACAAGAAACCAATACTTGACGTTATGAGCCAACATAGAATTCCCATTCCTTGGATTGAAACCAATCAAGCAAAGATATACTAGACCTCTTGAGAGAACCAAACTTAAAGTGTATTAAGCCTTCACAAAAAAAATGGGCAGAGTAACGGCTGTATACGGGTGAATTCCAGATTACAAACAAAGGGTGTAATCACAAAAACTTGCACACAAAAACAAACAAGAAACCCAATGTCTTGAGGTAAACCTCAAGAACTCCAGACAAAATAATCAGATAAGATCTCCAAGATAGGTCAAGGTTTCTAATCCTAAGTCCAAGAAAAGTCCCATGCTCCATAATACCAAGGATAGTAACCAAATAGTCCAAGCACCATTAAAGATTCTTTAGGGTTTATGTTGATTATTAAGTGTTTTAAGAAAGGAAAAGAAAAGCTCAAGTGAGCAAAGTAAAAATGGCAAGAAAATAAATGCTCAAATGAGAAAAGATGAAAATGGCATGAAATGTAAATGCTAAAGTAAATAGTACATAAAGCATAAAAAAAATAAAAGTATAAGGTAAACAAGTCAATAATTAGTGGTTAGTCTGATGACCATCTTGAAGCTTGCATTTGGAACTCATTAGAGGATTGGTAGAACCAAAGCCTCCACACAACAAGTTGCATTTTCTTTTTGTCAAGTATATCATCCATTTCGAATTCTCATAAGTACCATTTAATGACCAACGATGTTTAAGTGATCCGCGTTGACCAAAGGTGTTGTAGATCCATTAGAGGATTGGTAGAATCAAAGCCTCCACACAATGAATCTCAAGGTTATTGGATCAAAGAGATCAAATTAACATACTTGGGCTTGCAATCATAAGTTTGGGCCACGAATGATCATTTATTCGAATCGGGATAAAATTTAGCGCTATGTTAAGCAATCGTAAGTGGACTTATATAGAATTCGCACCTATTTTGAGGCCAATCAATAGCAATCTATGCACCATTTATTTTGAGACATGATATAGAGATCATGCTCCAACAACATCTAGTGCAATAAGAAAGGGATGAGATGAAGAGGGATGGAAAAAATATACAAACCACATTTGAATTAAATGTTAATCAAACTATTATTAAAATCATTCATCCATTTTATGGAGTTAAACTCAACACCATGGATCCAATGATGTTAATAAAGTTCATGATCCAAAATCTAACCCAAGATCAGCCAGAAAATAATCACAAAATAAAATCACATTTAATATACACAAAAAAGGATTTTTAAAAATGTTTTAATAATAGAAAATAATGAGAAAAATATCATATATGTTCAAATTAATCAAGAAATGAAAAGTAAGACCATAGAAAAATTAGAAAAAGGCCCAAGTAATTTTACAAATTTTTTTGGTAATTTTTTAAAGTCTGAAACTATTTTTAAAATTTAAATAAATGGGTCAAATAAAAAAATGGTAAAAATAGTAAAGTCAGAAACAAAAATAAAATAAGGTCACCAATATTTGTCATAATATCATCGGATCATTCCATAATTTTTTCAGAATTTAAAAATGTATAAAAGTATTTTTAAGCATTTAAAACAAATCAAATAAGTGTAAAATTTGTAAAAAAAATACCAAAACACAAAATTAAATTGTGAAAAAATAAAAATCAGAAAGAGAATAATCAAAAATATTTGTCATAATTTTTTCAGATTTTTTGGACTAAAAATGAATTTACTATGATTTTTTGAAATTTAAAACAATTAAATTATAAAAATCAGAAAAAGAAAATAAAAGTAAAATATGTGGACCATTGGATGAAAGTCAAAACGCGTTAGTAATCAAATCCAAGGAATCTGGCGCGTTGTGCATATCATGGTCATTAGTGAATATTGTACAAAATCATTAATTAAATCAGAATTTGAAAAATACAGATGGCGCGCTTTCATTGGTTAGAAGATGACACGTTGGTCATCTTCAACCTCCAGCCATCACGAATTGCAGGTCTCTCAAACTGTAAAATCAGAAGCTCAGACATATGCCATTCGCTTCGTCTTTTCAAGACGAAGACAACCACACCATCGCGCCAAATTAATATAAATTGTAGCTCAAGCAACTTGGAAGGAAAGTTTTGAAAAGGGATTTGAAATTTCATGGTCAAAATGTGTTTCCAGTAAAAGGTAAGTGTTGCAACTAGAACCAGGGCAATGAGAGCAACACAATGATATCAGAGTTTTGAAGAATTGATGAAGGAATATACCTATTGAAGTTGAGTTGCAGAGCTCTGAAACTGGACTTCTATGGAGTAGTATAGAGCATGATTCTTGAATGTAATTATATGGTTAGCTTCAGGGAAGATCAAGGAAGGTGAATTGATGGAAAAATTGGATTGAAAAAGGGTTGAGAATGGATTTTGAAGTTACAGAAAATTGAGTTATGGAGCAAGTTTGGCAGGGTGATTCTGGATATCCAAGCTTGGGAAATTGAATGGGATAGTTCATGTATTTATAGGAGAAACAAATGGGATCAAAAGGAAGAGTGAATGATGTGTTTTGGAAGGAATTCGTGCAAACCTGATGCACGAGTGAAGTGTGATCCAAACTTCATCAAAACTCATCCAATTCTTGCATTTTGATGCACTAATCCACTTGGGAAAATTGGCTAATTATGTTTAGACCCAAAACGCGTGTTAATTTGAGGTTTAGAGGTTGTAACGTGAAATTCAAATTCTGACTTGCAAGGAAACTTCAATTCTAAGTTACCATTTTTGAAACAATGGCATTCTCAGCTCAAGGGGTCTTAAGGCATGATTCTTGATGCTTTATAAAGATGAGGTTACAAGCTTTGCAATGGAAAAATAATGGAGTTAAATGGATTCTTGAGATGAAAGTTGCATTGAGTCAAAGTTGAAGAAAAAGGGTTGACTTTCCATACTGAGAAATATTTCACATTCTTCTTCAAAAATACCTATAATATATTGCATCCAAACATGGCCTTACACTTGGAATTTGATCTTGACCAAAAAATATGGCATGAAGTATACCTCTTGAATGATACTTTGAAACTTGGATCATTCAAAACATCCAAAATTTGAGCAAGTTATGACTTGTTGAAGTTGGAAAAAAAATCATGAAATGACCTATAATATTTTGTTTCCTTAAGGCTACTTCCATCCGTTTTCTCACTTTGCACATAAAACAAGGCATAAAGTTCACATCTTCAAGATAATTATGGAAAAATAATGGACTCAAGGTGATAAAAATTGAACAATTTAGGACCATTTGAAGTCACTCATGTAAAATCGTGGATTCATCTGGATGACTTGTAATCTTTCTTCTTCACCAAGTTCCTTCCACATGAAAACTCCTTGGAACTTTTGAAGTGATTTGTTTATAACCCTTTAAAGAGTAAGGATATCTTCTGAATCACCCAAAAATACAAAAGTGTGAACAAGATGTACTCCTTTGAAGTTCAAAACCCTAGCTCCTAGATCAAGAAAATGCTTTGAGGAACTTTGACAAGTTTGAACAAACTTCTTGTACCAATATTATTGCTTTATGAATAGAAGTTATTGAGGATGATAATGAGGACTCATAGCTACCAAAACCACATCCATATATTGAAATTTGAGAGAAATATGCTCTTGTGACCAATGGGAACAAAACCTTGTCCAAACATGACAACTTCTCCAATCAAACCCCTTGTACTTTTGAGTCAAATCTAATAACCTTGGAATGTGATGAACCAAAGCAACCTTGCCATTCCAATTCTTCCAAAACCAATCCAATGATGAGGTTTGAACTTCTCAAGCTATTGACTAGGGCATGGAAATAAACTCATGAACCCATGGGGTAGCTTTTTAAATCTCATTGCCTTTACCTACATGGATAACAAGCAAGACAAACCAACATTGCATTTTATTAGTTAAATGAAGTAATCAAAACAATATTCATGATCACAAAAGGAACATAAGTCAAGGTGCTTGGTAATCCCTCAACAAGGGCAAAACTAAATGTAGGGAGGAGAACCAATTATCCTAGTGTGATCTTGTTGTGAGTGAATCAACATGGTATGATTAAGGGATCTTAGGGGGGGAAATTGGGGTACAACAGTATGGAAAAATAAAAACAACAAATAGACAACCCAAAAATCAAAGACTAAATGCATGCAATCAAACACACTATTCACACATGTATCCTTAGGGTAATCCCATTTTGTTGCCTATCAAAAAATAGTCATGTTCCTCGAACATGGGCGTTTTAGCAAATACCCTCGATAAAAGATTGTAGTCCCTCGATGACCCTCGATGTTGCCTTCGGTAAACAATCTAGTCCATAAATTACATTGCTAAAATGTCCCATAGGTTGCCTTTTATGACTATACAAATGACCCTTGCCCGTCCCTTTTACATCCAAAGATAGGGTTACTTACCAAATCAATGGTAAGATAACAATGTCAAAGAAAAGAGGAAATGAATATGAAAGACTTTTGAGTAGGTATAATGTTCCTAGTTACTTGCTCAAATTCAAAACAAAAACAATCCTTGCTATTTTTCAAAACAAACACCAACACTTTCAAAACATCTTTCAAACTTGAAAACATTTTCAAAAGATCAAAACACTTTGTATACATTCTTACGAACGAGAATCATTACAAAGTTTGCCTAAAATGATGGCATCTTCACAAAATACTTTCAAAAACCACACAAAGCACATTTTCAAACAAAAGAAAGTGATCTAGCAAGTAACTAAGATCCCATGGAAAACCATGGATGAAAAGGATGCTAATACCTTCCCTTTTCATAATCTACCCCCCGAACTCAAGAAAACATCTCAAAGCCCTTTCCTGTTCTTTTTAGACTTTCCTTTTGGATAAAATAAAAGTCGGTGGCGACTCTTGCTAACCTCAAAATTTGTGATCAAACGCAAAACAACCAAGTCAGTTCTCCCACCGCGTTACAGAACTGGCGACTCTGCTGAGGAATCATTTAAAAGTGGGGTTACCTTAGGGCTAGATCACCTTCACCTGCTTTCATTGTTTGAATTTCTTGCTTTACATTATTGGATCCTTGTTTGGGTTTGTTTTGATCCTCTACCCGGATCTGGGACACCTTTTAGGTAAGTAGCAATAGATTGTGGAAACTGTGCGGGGTATACCGACATGGTCTAAACAATAACTACATTAGTGTGACGCATTTGTTGGTACCGGTATCCCTTGTGTTGAATCGAGGAGAATACGGGGCCGCTGAGCAGCGTCATGAAGCACTAACTAACCTTAGAACCTTACTTGACCAACTTGGCCATTAGGAAGTAGTGAGATAGCTGGTTTCGGTGTAAAGCTGAAAATTGGTTGATACTCGATGCTACACTCATTGAGACTTGACTCCTGAGTTTTGTCTTGTTGTGAGTCAATCGCCTATCGAACAAAGCTTGTGGGAAGGGTCAGTGATATTGAGATCCCTTAGAACCCGGTTACTATTAACTAGGACAGGTTGAGCCAACTAAACTTCAAGAGGGTACTTACCTACAAACTCCATGCAAGCCTAAACCTAAGGACTTGTCTGCTTTGTGTGTATATGATTATTTGTATATAAACTTGCTTACTTCGCATGCTTGTACATAACATCATACCATAGCATTTTCAATAACCGTTTCAAGGATCTCAAGGGCCTATGATGCAGGGTCACGTTGAACCAAATGTCTATCAAGGGACAAGAGGATTTATTTTCCTCTAACCAAACATCGTCAAAGATCGAGTACAACAACTTGAGTCAAGGGCTACAACCCACTTGACATGGCGAGCTTAATTCTCGTGGAAGTACATCCACCGATACAAAGTTCTCCAATCAAAATTGTAAGTGACTACTAACCCCGCGAGATCCTTGAAAACATGCATCCACGTATCATGCATCATATCATGACAGGTTTCTCCCATACAAGCCTCCTTATCTTCCTACTGTTTATTTCAGTAAGATGGATATGGAATAAACGGTGAAAGATCTCCAAGCTCAAAATGCTCAATTCCAACAAATGTTCCTGGCTTTGGCTAAGGGGCAAGAGGACCTGAAGACTCTTCTCAAAGATAAGAAGAAAAAGTCTAAGAAGTCAGTAGGCATCCTGAACTTGGGAAGGAGGCTTAAAGGACCACTCAAGGGGGCTCTAGATCTTCTAACTCCATCCAACATGGGGGATAGTCATGAAGAAGATAACAGTCTGGAGATTGATAAAGTCGAAGCTGACTACTCTGAGGAACAATATCCTCTCACTGATGACAAGTACAAATCGTTGGAGGATCGCCTCAATGCTATGGAGATTCAACAGATACCTGGTTTGGATTTAGGAGACATGGGATTGGTTTTTGGAGTGGTCATCCCGCCAAAGTTCAAAATCCCTACCTTTGTCCTGTACGATGGAATCTCTTGCCCTAAGATGCACCTAAAGTCTTATGTCCGCAAGATTCAGCCATACACAATTGATCTGAAGCTGTGGATCCATTTCTTCCAAGAGAACCTGGTAGGGACTCAACTGGAATGGTTCTATCAATTGGAGAGTTCTCTCATCCAAACCTGCGAGGATTTAGCTGTTGCTTTCTACAAGTAGTACCAATACAATGCTGATCTTACACCAACTCGTGTGCATTTGCAAAACATGACCATGGGTTCCAACGAGAGCTTCAAAGGATACGCCCAAAAGTGGAGAGATCTGGCTGGTAGGGTGCAGCCCCCTCTAACTGACAGGGAACTGATTGACATCTTCATGGGAACTTTGACAGGACCTTTCTTCAAACACCTAAATGGAAGCTCCTCGATCGAATTCACCAAGATAATACTGACCGGTGAAAGGGTCGAAGCTGGCATCAAAAGTGGGAAGATCCAAGGAGCTACATCCTCCGATGCTCAGAAAAAGCCATACAATGGGAAGAAAGAGTCCAATGCTGTGTATGGTCAAAAGAGTCATCATGACCAACATGTAGGGGCAATCTTGACCTCTAATCCTACACCTGTTCAACAAAGATAGGGAAATAGGTGTAGGGTAAGATATCAAGAAAGGCAGTACACTAACATCAACATGCCTTTGTCTCAAGCATTACAACATTTGCTGAAGTTGAAACTGATCACACTAAAGGATCCTCCTCAAAACCCTGATACCTCCTCTTCTAAGTACAATCCAAGCGTAAGATGTGCCTACCATTTTGATAGTCCCGGACATGACACTAACAGCTGTTGGACTTTGAAGAACAAGATTCAAGACTTGATTGATTCCAAGGAGATCAAGTTTGACCCTCCAGAGACTCCAAACGTGATCACTGCTCCTATTCCGAATCATTTAGAGCATCTTGTTCATTTTGAGTTTCAATTGTAATTTCTTTTGTTATTCAAACAATTATCTATTAATGTCAAACTTTGTTTCATTAATGCATTGCATATGTTTGTCTTGAATTGATCCATTCGTTTTCATTACAACTATGCTTTTTACTCTCTTTATGACATTTAACTCTTGCTAAAAAGTTACAGGCCTTTAGAGGGAGGATGACGACAACAATGCCAAAATCTCATACAATATGCTTTTGGACAGACTTTGCTGACGATGTACAGGCGTTCTTTCAAATCCTAAACACTGGACTTATAAGGAAGATAATCCCTAGTCAACCCCTTCGAGCCAAAGAAGTAGGAATTTTCTTTTTCACACAAAATGAAACCTTCAATCAAAACCTGGGGCAGGGTAGTCTCTCAGTTAATTCAAATATGCGTTCAAATCGCAAACTCTCATCTCGTAATACAACGAATGACGTCAAAAACTTTCCTCTGGAATCAAAAGACAGTGATGGTTCCCTACAAAATAGGCAGTCATTATCTCTCGAAAAGAAAATGCCACTAAGTCAAAACCTACAAAGGAGACTTAAGAAAAACTGGGGCATCCCGCTGACCGTAATCTCAAAACAAGAACAATCAGGCAAAAATTAGGGATAACAAATCAAAAGAAAGAGGTCACTACAAATCCTCAACAACGTGAAAAATGTTGCAAAAATGACTGCCTTCCGACAAACTTAACTTGTCTGCACCATCACCAAAACGTCATTCCAGACTCAATTGGAGTTCAAACGCACAATTAACTGAGATTACGACTGAAGAACATTACAAAGAGTGGGTGGGTACAAATACACTTTGAGCCTTTATCCTTTGTTTCTTAAACCATGAACCAAGCCACGTTATAACCCTTCAAAAGTCTTAATTGAAGCATGGGTTAGTTCGAAAGCATATTGTTACAAAAGGTATCCTGACTCCTGTAAAGCTTTACTCAAAATCCTGAGTTGAATTTTTCTTACAAAATTTCTTTACTTGCTAAAACGCATTTTCAAAACTTCAAGACAAGCATAAACTTTGATTTATTTAAATATCATTGTTTGCATATGGCTATTTGTTTGATAGCGGAGAAATTCACAATGAATATCCAGTGAACGAAAGCTCTCTCAGCGAACAAAATCACTTCAAGTAGGATGACACTTCCAATGATAAATCTCTTAAGCAAAAATACACGGCATGACATGTCACTATTCAGCACACCTGGGGCAGTCCAGTCAAGATTCCAAGAAATCTCTCAAGAAATGCTGAATAACTAGGGGAAGTTCTCCATCAACATCACTTGGGGCATTGAACGTAAACCCCAACAAAGGGTTACATACAGTCAAACATTTACTGGTAGTGCCACAAACACTTAATACTAGTGGCAGTGACGAATCTCCCCAAGATCCTTCTCATAGGATGACTCCCAGTCAGAGTTTCAATCTCTGAAAATTTCTCACCAGCTAAGTCGACCTCAAGATCCTTCGAGGATTTTACCCAGTGAAGAAGACACCTCTCCAACAGACCGACAACAGGGTTTATTTCCCCCAACAAACTACAGATTCCCCAGTTTGAGTTTTCCTCTTCGACTAGTACAAATCAAAGGACCACAACTCCTCTTCCCTAGTAAACTACTCTATGATCCCCAGTAAGTTACTGTGAAGCCTGGACCCGACCAGATATCAGTTCAACTTCGACTCCCCAGTAGAGCAATGAACAACTGAGACTCCTGAACTCTTTTTCCCCAAGCAAGAATCAACACTCTCCATATATTTTTCAACATTCCCCAGCGGAGCTCTCCTCAAACAACAAATCAGGAATCCTGGGTGGAAATATTCTAAGCAAAGTTTGAAGACTCACTTACTCTTCAACAACAGTCCGGGATTTAATAACTCCCCAACACTTGTCGGGGATTTATTTTCCAAGACAAAATTACATTTCAACAACATTCACATCATATGTATACAAAATACATATAACACAAATCTCATTTAATTTGAGAACATCATTACGCAATGCATACATCATGACATTGCATGCAGCCAATGTTTTACCTTTTCAGGAAAAGGTCAACAGATAAAGGTCATCATCCTTTTGGAGTAGTAGTGGTCTCAGATTCCTTCATCATCCTGTTGAGATAGTAATCATCCAAGATTCCTTCATCATCCTGCTGAGGTAGTAATCGTCCAAGATTCCTTCACCATCCTGTTGAGGTAGTAATCGTCCAAGATTCCTTCATTGTCCTGCTGAGGTAGAAATCGTCTCAGATTCCTTCATCATCCTACTGAGGTAGTAGTCGTCCAAGATTCTTTCATCATCCTGCTGAGGTAGTAATCATCCAAGATTCCTTCATCATCTTTTTGGAGTAGCAATCGTCTCATATTCCTTCATCGTCATGTTGAGGTAGTATTCGTCTCAGATTCCTTCACCATCCTGCTGAAGTAGTAATCATCTCAAATTCCTTCATCATCCTGCTGAGGTAGTAATCGTCCAAGATTCCTTCATCATCCTGCTGAGGTAGTAATCGTCCAAGATTCCTTCATCATCCTGCTGAGGTAGCAATCGTCTAAGATTCCTTCATCATCCTGTGGAGGTAGTAATCGTCCAAGATTCCTTCATTGTTCTGCTGAGGTAGTAATCGTCTCAGATTCTTTCATCATCCTGCTGAGGTAGTAATCATCCAAGATTCCTTCATCATCTTTTTGGAGTAGAAATCGTCTTAGATTCCTTCATCATCCTGCTGAGGTAGTAATCGTCTCAGATTCCTTCATCATCTTGCTGAGGTATTAATCATCCAAGATTTCTTCATCATCCTACTGAGGTAGTAATCGTCCAAGATTCCTTCATCATCCTGATGAGGTATTAATCGTCTCAAATTCCTTCATCATCCTGCTGAGGTAGTAACCGTGCAAGATTCCTTTATCATCCTGCTGAGGTAGTAATCATCCAAGATTCCTTCATCATCCTGCTGAGGTAGTAGTCGTCTAAGATTCTTTCATCATCCTGCTGAGGTAGTAATCATCCAAGATTCCTTCATCATCTTTTTGGAGTAGCAATCGTTATAGATTCCTTCATCGTCCTGCTGAGGTAGTAATCGTCTCAGATTCCTTCATCATCATGTTGAGGTAGTAATCGTCCAAGATTCATTCATCATCCTGCTGAGGTAGTAATCGTCCAAGATTCCTTTATCATCCTGTTGAGGTAGTAATCGTCCAAGATTCCTTCATCGTCCTGCGGAGGTAGTAATCGTATCAGATTCCTTCATCATTCTATTGAGGTAGTAATCGTCCAATATTCCTTCATCATCCTGCTGAGATATTAATCGTCTAAGATTGCTTCATCATCCTGCTGAGGTAGTAATTGTCTAAGATTCCTTGATTGTCCTGCGGAGGTAGTGATCATCCAAGATTCCTTCATTGTCCTGTTGAGGTAGTAATCATACCAGATTCTTTCATCATCCTACTGAGGTAGTAATCATCCAAGATTCCTTCATCATCTTTTTGGAGTAGCAATCATCTCAGATTCCTTTATCATCCTGCTGAGGTAGTAATCGTCCAAGATTCCTTTATTATCCTGCTGAGGTAGTAATCGTCCAAGATTCCTTCATCATCCTGCTGAGCTAGTAATCGTCCAAGATTCCTTCATCATCCTGCTGAGGTAGTAATCGTCCAAGATTCCTTCATCGTCCTGCTGAGGTAGTAATTGTCTCAGATTCCTTCATCATCCTGCTGAGGTAGTAATCGTCTCAGATTCCTTCATTATCCTGCTGAGGTAGTAGTCGTCCAAGATTCCTTCATCATCCTGTTGAGGTAGTAATCATCCAAGATTCCTTCATCGTCTTGTGGAGGTAGTAATCATCAAAGATTCCTTCATCATCCTGCTGAGGTAGTAATCATCCAAGATTCCTTCATCATCTTACTGAGGTAGTAATCGTCCAAGATTCCTTCATCGTCCTGCTGAGGTAGTAATCATCCAAGATTCCTTCATCATATTTTTGGAGTAGCAATCGTCTCAGATTCCTTCTTCACAAAAGACATCCTCTAAGAAACAGTCCAGATTCGGGTGTCATTCTGTCACTCATTCAAATACAGTCCAGATACGATCCAGATTCAGATGTCATTCTGTAACTCAAATACAGTACAGATACAATCACCTTCGGATGGCATCTTTAAGCCCATCTCCAACCACTATCCATCATTGGTACAAATGGAATCTTTAAGCCCATTCCCTACACAATTAACCACCACATCATCAAGTGCAAATTTTTGGGCACTCTAGTGTTCAATCATCTTCCACCTTCAAGTCACGAATGGAAAATTCGCCAATCTAACTCTTCAAGCGTAAGAAGATTGAACAGGGGCAGTTGTTGTACCCCAAAAATTTACCTCTAATTTCTCAAAGGATCATCTTAGACCCTCATGTCTGATTCCATCCAATTCCAAGCCTTGAATTACAAATTTTCCAAGAAAGTCGTTCACAAGGGAAAAATGGTCAATTGCGTGCTGAAAAATCAAACTTTGACATTTAGATCAAAATCAAGTTTCAAGAATCATATTTCATCAAGACATGTTGGAATATGAAGTTTGTTTCATCAAGAAAAATCAAAAGTCAAGATTATGTTGAAAAAGTCAAAATTCTAAATACTTAGAAATTTGTCTAAGTGTTTAGGAAATATGATGAGTTCAGAACTTCTGGCAAGATTTTCACCATAATGCAAGTTGATTTTGGAAGAACTTATAACACAAGAGTTGTAGATTTCAATGAGATCTAAAACATTGCAGAATAGAACTTCTCCTAGAAATGCTTGGATTTCAAGTTATACATCTTCAAAGACACGACATTGAAACTGAAACATTTAGTAAATTCTGGATCTTCCCAAAATAGGATTTGGTTAGAACTTCTGAACCAGTTTTCATGTAGGTCCATTCAGAATTTGCAAGAGCAATTCAAAGAGGATTTACAAAGTGTGTTACAAGCTTTCTAGAAAGTCTGAGAACTCCTTCAGAACATGTTGCAGCAAAGAGATTCAAAGATCAGAAGTTGGATGTTTATTCTAAGTTACGCTGATGTTGAACTTCTGACCCAGAATTAAGCTATGATGCATAATCTCATATTGCAGGATTTCTGGTTTGATAAATCTCATCATCATTTAATGCTCACAACCACTTTTGAGTTTTTATCCAAAGGATTTCCCCACGTGTGACATAGAAGTACATTGTTGTCCTTGAAAAAGCAAACTCTTGTACAAAAGTATGTTGGGCCCATGCTTTTCTTTTGCATCTGAGGGTACTTTTCCTTAATTCATGCTTACAAATCTAGCTTAGGCACGGCTAAAAGCTGCTAACCACCATAATTTTTTATCTTACTTCAAGAACAAGCCAGCATGCTAGCATGATGTTGGTACTTTTGACTTCTCCAAGTTACAAAGTTCTTGCCTATAAATTGAACTTCATTGGAAACTGTGAAGGAGGCCGATCAGAGAAATTAAAAGGAGAAGCTTTGAAACCTTGCTAAAATTTCCAGAAATCCGAATCTGCAAACACAAATACAAAACCTGCTAGTTTTTTATTCTTGCATTCAAACTCCAATTTCCCTTAAGTTTTTCTTGGCCAAATCATCCATACATCATTCATAACCCAAGTTAAAGGTTGTTCCCGTCTTCTGAGCACGTGAGAAAGCTGATCAGAACATTACAAGCAGTCAGAACCAGGCTCCAGTTCACAGGACCTTTTCCAGCTACAAGGTAAGCTTCTGCTGACTCTCATCATATTACTTAGGCATCGTTAGATTTGCATGTTTAAAATACAATGTAGACATCCTGGATTTGATTATGTACTGTTGTACACCAGAATTTTCCCTCTCATATTTCTCAAGATATTGCAAGAAAAATCTTCAAGTGGCTCAAGGTTGCTCAAGAGTGGGTCAGACAAGTCATCTCCTAAGATAATCAACCCCAAATTAGGGTTTTGTGTTGCATCAAGATCCTTGAATACAAATGACCTCAAGTGTTCCCCAATGTCCTAATATGTTTTCAAGATCATCCATGTCAAATTTCAAGCCTTGAAGAGGAAGTTTGCTCAGTCAATTGTTCAAAGGTCCAAAAATCGATTGTGCTAGGGCAAAAGTCAACTGTGACCCAAATACAGTCAAACTTCAAGATTTTTTGTCAACATTCTCATTTTAAAGTATATTTAATCATTTGATCAAGGGTTTATCATGATTCATCAAAGATTGCTCAAAATTCATCAAGATTCAAAAGTTGCTAAATTAGGGTTTTGCAAGAAAAGTCAACTAAACTTTGACCAAGCATAACTTTCTCATAATTTATGAGAAATGACCCATCCAAAGCTCATTTTGAAGAGGATGAAATTTCCTACAATCCATATTCATATCCCAAGATCAAACAATGCACTCACAAGAAGTTATAAATTTGGACATTATAGGTCATTTTTGAAAGTCAACAAAAACACCTTTTTTTCCAAAGCTTATAACTTGAGCATGGAATATCAAATTGAGATGATACCAAAAGGGTTGGTTAGAGGACATCTCAAGCTTTCTAAAAGTCAAAGAACACCTCCAAAATTTCCAAATTGAAGACGTTATGCATTGTTGAAGTTGGACATTTTTGCAAAATTGCCAAAAGTCAACTATCCCCAAAACTTCAAAATTTGTTAAATGGGCCCATTCTTTTCCAGTTGATTTGAGCTTGCATAGTTTCCCACGTGTCCTAGCTTCAGCCATGAGCTCATATTTCATTTTTATTATTTTATTTGATTTTTTTATTGAATTTATTCATTTTAAATCAAATTAAATCATTTAAAATCCAAAACTTTGATTACATGAGATCTTTTGGCTATTTCAGGATTTGATTATCATCATCAACATCATCAAAATTGAATCAAGCAATTCATGTGCAAAAAGATTGAGATTTGAGCAAATTTGGAAAGTTGTAAAGGGTGAACCAAATCATATTCATGTACATTGATTTAGAGAGATTCAGTCCATAATTTCTACCCTAATGCAAAGCATGATACATAAGGAAGCAAAAGGAATCGAGACAGGGGTTGGAAGCTATTGAAGGAGGCAGAAGAAAAATTGAAAAAAGCATAAAAAAACTTGAGATCAAAATCAAGATTGGAGACATTTTCAGGGCTTGGCAAGCATCACAATCACTTCCTGGCAACTCTCAGAAGCGAAACCAATCAGAATCACTCATTTTCCAACCTCCTAGGGGTGCTGTAAGTGGTTCACGAGTCTGCACCATTCTTGAAATCAATTTGTGTTATTCTTGCATCTACAATGAAAACTAATTGCATATTTTGATTCACCATGCCATTTGCAGTCTTTTGACATTATTCAATTTCATTCATCTAACTTGTATAGTGAACCACCATTGTTAGGGTTTTGCATCTTGGTTTAGGGTTTTTCGTTTCAGATAAAATCAGCCTTAGTAATGGCTATAGGCGTGACTGGAAGAGGAAGGCAAATTTAACCATGGCATCTGAAGGCATTTCTATGGCCTATGGAGGATTTTGGAGCATGACAGGCTTGTAGCGACGGACCTCCATCCGTAGGTATAACATCCTTGGTTTTTAGCAACGGATGGAGGACAGGGGTGATAAGTTGTCATCCACCCATTCACTTATTCAAATATGGCGCGCGTTTTTTATTTTCTGACCAATAATTATTGTTTTTGCTTTATTATTATTGTTTTATATTCATATAACAAATGGAACAGTTTGGCGTAGTGGCAAAGCAAGCAACATATCATCCTTCAGGACCTGGGTTCGAATCCCAGGTCCCCCACTTTCTCTATATTTTTGCTCTTCAGGTACTACTGTGCATATTCAAGCGCGTAAAACATCATGCTCCCTCGTTCATTCAGTAGCCAGATGGCCATTGTCCAGATCTGGTGATCCAAGGGTGAATGCCCACCATAGTCCAAGTCAGCGCGTGCACACCAGATTCCAGGAAGGTCAACAAGGCCAGCGTTTTGGGCCTCAGATTGCTAATCACACTACTATTTTAGGCCCAACCCCTCTTCTCTTATTTTATTTATTTTGTTTTATTTAATTGTTTTATTATTTTTATTTAATTACTAACCAAATTAAAATTCAGTCTTTTAAAAAATAAAATCACAAAAAAAAATATTTTTATTTTCAAATCAAATTTTAGTATTTTATTTTATTAACAAATCTAATTAATTAATTTAGGTATTAATTAGAATAACTTTAACCTATTTTTGTAAATAATTAAAATTAATTAAACTTAATTAGGTTTTCACTAATTCAATTGATCTTTATTTTCTTTCTAAAAATAACAAAAACCCAAAATTAATTTATTTTTATTTATTTATTTATTTTATTTTATTTAGTAATTAATTTAGGTTAATTTCTTTCTTAAAATAAAAACCAAAAAAGATGTCTTCTTTAAAGGGTCAAAAGCCTAATCATTTGCGCCCGATTTAATTTCCCGCACGCGATTTATTTATTTTTATCCAATAATGTACTTGCTCCCGGATTGTAATAGTATAATAGGACTTTTAATTTTTGTATCGCTTTATTTATTTTTAAAGGGTTTGTCTTCGGCGATGTAACTACCCGACGCCTTGTAATTTAAATTCCGCATTTTATTTCCGCAAATTATAACTGTTAGATGTTTGATAATAGGATGGCATGACAAGACTGAATGTGTTAACCTAAAATCAACTTAGATCACCATTAACATGTACAAAGATAAAAATAACTGAAAACAACACACTCGCACATGCGCACTCTTAGGGTACACCCCCACTTGGTTGCCTTCGTACACGGTCATTGAGTATAGGTCACTTTAGAGGTCGTCCTCTTGTCTAAAAGATCATAGTCGCCTCGAAACGGTTGCCTCGGAAATTATTGCCCCAAACAAATGATCTAAGACATTAGGGTTACCGCTAAGGCGTCCTAGCATTGCTTTAGTAACCGTAAGTCCCTAATTCGAGTTGACCCTTAAACTCCAACAACGGTGCTACCTATTCATCAATAGTAGGATAGCATAGTCTAAAAGAAATTAGCATAGAACGATTCCTTTTTTGAGTAGGTAGATGGTTCTTAGATACTTGCTCTTTCAAAAAACAAAAACTCTTCACACTCACACTTTTCGAACAAAGTTTTTTTCAAAAACACTTCATACGCTCTTGAGGACAGAAGCAAGAGTTAAATCGAAGTTTCAAAATAAAAACTTTTTTAAACCCACAAGCACAAAGAAAATAATTTTGAAAACATTTGAGCAAGTACCTAAGAGCCCGTGGATAACCACGGATAGAAAGGGTGCTAATACCTTCCCTTTCTATAATCTACCCCCCGAACCCAAGAAATATCTTGAAAAAGGAATTTTTCTGTGCTTTTTTCCTTTCCTTGTTGAATAAAATAAAAGTCGGTGGCGACTCTTGCTTACCGCGACATTTTGCGAAAACAAACGCAAAACGCAAAATAGCATTCCAAAAATAGTCCGTTCTTCCCACCGTATCACAGAACTGGCGACTCTGCTGGGGACTTATAAGTGGGGTGTACCTTAGGAATAGTTCATAATGTTTTTAATTGCTTGACTTGTATGCTTTATCTTTGTGGGTTGAATCGGAGTTACTATAGATCCTAACCCGGATCTGGGGGATACCCTTTAGGTAAGTAGCAATAAACTGTAAGGGAATTGTACGGCATAGACCAATACGATTGAAGCAGTAGTTACGTTGGTGTGGCACTTTAGTATGTACCGATATCCCTTGTGGCGCAACGAGGAGAATATGGGTCTGCTAAGGGGCCATTAAACACCAACTGACCTTAGCACCTTTAAATTGACCAACTTGGCCATAGAACAGTAGCAGTATGCTACACTCATTGAGACTAAACTCTCGCGATGATTCCGGCTGCAAGAAAAGGTTGCTAAACTGGAATTATGATCGATCGAGGGTAGTTAGTGATATTGAGATCCTCTAGAACCCGGTTACTATTTTTAGGACAGGTTTAAACCAACTAAACTGAAAGAGGGTAATACCTAAACTCCTTACCAGCCTGAAAACTAAGGGCTATTTGTGTGACTTGTGTGCCTTTACCATGTTTGCTATTTGTGGATACTTGTGGTGTGTTTTCTATCATGACATCATGACATCATGACATTGCATGCATCTTGCATTGGACTAACCTATTTCAAATACAGAGGGGATTCATCTTTGTTCTGTTTTGTAGGTCATGGCACCCATGCGTAGAAACACCATTCGGATCAACTTTGTCCAGGTTCCCACTCTGCTTAAAGAATTGGTTGCAAAGATGCCAAATACTACCTCCTTCATCAGAAGACATGGGCACCTTCTTAGTTTGGTCACCTCCAAGATGGATGAACAGATGATGAGTGTCTTAGTCCAGTTCTTTGATCCATTGTACCATTGCTTTACTTTTCTGGACTACCAATTGGTCCCTACCTTGGAAGAGTTCTCTGATCTACTAGGTATCTCCATTCTAGAGCAGACCCCATTTACAGGTTGGGAGAAGATCCTTAGGCCAGAAGAGATTGCTTCAGCCCTTCATCTGACAAAGGCTGAGGTAATGTCTAATTGGGAGACTAGAAGTGGAGCAAAGGGCTTCTTGACTAAATTCTTGGTTGGTAAAGCTAATCATTTTTGGGACAGTCTAGACTTCCAGGCATTTTAAGACATTCTAGCTCTTCTCATATATGGTTTGGTGTTGTTTCCTAACTCTGATTCCTTTGTTGACGTGAATGCGGTAAAGATCTTCATTTCCGGTAATCCAATACCCACTCTCTTGGGTGATATTCTTCATTCTCTTTATGCCCGTATTGCTCGGAAGCGGGGAAGCCTTATGTGCTGTGCGCCATTGCTGGCGAGGTGGTTTATTTCTCACCTCCCCAAATCAGTTTTGAAGAACAAGGAAGGCATGGACTGGGCCTATAGGGTTATGTCTCTCTCTTAATGACATCATTTAGACTATTAAGGGTATGGAAGATGTGGCTATTATTGATCACTGTGGGGAGTACCCCAATGTTCCGCTGCTAGGAACCCATGGAGGAATCACCTATAATCCGTGTTTGGCCTTACGTCAATTTGGGCGAGCAAGAAAAGAAGGACCTCATGAGTTGCTAATGCCTAGTATTGTCTTTGATTTCCAAGGAGATAGTGACGAGCAACGCCATAGATTCATAAGAGTTTGGGATAGGGTACACAGGTCTGATCCACACGAACTGGGTGTGAAGACTTCTCTACCAATGGAACCATATCTCTGACGGGTTCGTATCCGTGCCCAAAAGTTGGGAATGTCGTACGAAGCCATCTTGCCTATAACTATTGAAGTTGCTAATGAAGAAGGGGTTCCTCCTACCATCCTCCATCCATACATGCCTACTGACATTGGGGCATTGAAGAGGTCCTGGATGCAGCTGAAGGAAGAACGGGATACTTATAAAGAAAAGTATCACGAACAAGAGCAGAAGATTCAGAAGTTGACAAGGCAGCTGGAGAACAAGCGGATCCTCAATGACTATGTCCGCACCGACAAGAAACGACCATGGGAGCACTGATTGTCCTTTTGATTATCGCTAGTTTTGATTTACTTTCAGTTTTTCTTTCTTGTAACGCCTTAAAGGCATCTGTTGAACAATTGAATTCAAAGTTTATCTAATAAAAGTGTGTTTCATTTTTTGTTTACAAATTTGAATCTCTCGACGTCTTTGAAATTATATCATGCACATATCATTCCCATACACCTCATAACAGGTACCCTTACAGGTTTTCTCATCTTCTTCGCTATTTATTTTAGCATCATGTCTTCCAAAACATCAACTGAAAAAGCAATCAAGGCTCTGCAGGCTCAAAACACCCAGTTCCAAGAGTTGTTCATGAATCTGGCTAAGGGTCAGCAAGATCTGAAGACCCTTATCTTGAAAGAGAAGAAGAAGAAGAAGAATAAGACAGTCCTCCTGAACATGGATTGTAGATTTGGTAACAATTTGCGAGATGAGGTCAATCTATCCCATTCATCTGGAGGGGGGGAAAATCAGGAAGAAAGGAGGGCTCCTAGCCCTGTGGTTTCTGACAACGAGACCGACTTTGACGAAGACCAGTATCCTCCTGCTGAGGATAGGTATAAACAGCTTAAAGACCGGTTAAGTGCCATGGAGATTTAGAAGGTCCCTGTGATGGACTTTGGTGATCTAGGTCTGTCATCTAGGGTAGTGATTCCCCACAAATTCAAAGCACCAACCTTTGCTAAATACGACAGGGTTTCTTGCCCGAAGTTGTACCTCCGTTCGTATGTTAGGAAGATTCATCCATACACCGCTGACAAGAACCTCTGGATCCACTTCTTTCAAGATAGTCTCTCAGGGACTTAACTTGAATGGTTTTACCAGCTGGAAGGAGCTAGTATCCGTAATTAGGAGGATCTGGCCGCTGCTTTCTACAAGAAGTACCAATACAATGCCGACCTTGCTCCCACGCGTACCCAACTCCAGGGTATGTCAATGGGTGCGGGTGAAGGTTTAAAAGATTATGCTCAGAAGTGGAGGGACCTTGCTGGTAGAGTTCAACCTCCCTTGGCTGATAGGGAACTAGTGGATATGTTTCTGGGGACCTTGTCTGGTCCGTATTTCAACCATCTGATTGGAAGTTCTTCGTCCGGATTTACAGAGCTGATCATGATCGGGGAAAGAATTGAGGCCGGTATCAAATCTGGTAAAATACAGAAGGGTGCTTCGTCAAGCACCGAGAATAACCCTTTTAAGAAGGAGTCCAGTGTTGTTTACAGTTCAAAGAGCCATAATAGACCTGAACACCGCCAAGCTATTAATGTGGTGGTTATATCAAGACCTGCTATTGCTCCTCAGCGCAACAATCAGCCAAGGGCCGAGAGACCGCGAAGACAATTCACTCAGCTCAACATGACTTTATCCCAGATTCTGCCACAGTTATTGAAAACCAACTTGGTGATTCCGAGAGAGGCCCCGAAGAGTCTAAATACAACATCACCAATGTACGATGAAAATGCTCGTTGTGCTTTTCATTCTGATAGCCCGGGGCATGATACGGATAACTGCTGGGTCTTGAAGAATAAGGTACAAGACCTGATTGATGCTAAGGAAATTCAGTTCGAAGCTCCAGGGAAGCCTAATGTCATAACGGCACCTATGCCCAATCATGACGCAGGAGTGAATGCTATTGAAGACGATGTTGAAGAGTCTGAGTTCGACAGTTAGATCTATCCTACTACTGATGGTGGACTGAGTAATTGGACGGTGAAGAACTTCATCCCAATTTCTTTTGTTACCCAGTAATGAAACTTTTTGTTTTGAATTTGTAACAGACAATTTTTAAACTTTACGGCCCGGTGTCTTACCCGGGGCACCGTGGCTTTGTTTGTGAGGGCTTTATGTGTGTCATCTACATATATCATTAATAAAAGCATTGGGCGTCTCTTGCATTTCAAATTTTGCGCTCCTTGTCTTTCTTTTATTATATATTGCAAAACAGCTATTTTACACACACTCACATATACAGGTCTATATCCACTCTGGATCCCACTGATAACGACTCTGCTACTGCCAGTTATGACTTTGAAAGTCCGATCAACTTAGCCTAAGACGAAGGTGAAGATGATTGTGAAGTGCCTGGTGAACTTGCTAGACTGCTACTTCAGGAGGAGAGGGCCATACAGCCGCATGAAGAGCCAGTAGAATCAGTGAATCTGGGTATAGAGGTAGACAAGAAAGAGGTCAAGATCGGTGCAAATCTGGAAGCTAGTGTTAAACAATGGTTGATACAGATGCTGCGTGACTATGTTGAGATCTTCGCCTGGTCTTATGAAGATATGCCTGGGTTGGATACTGATATTGTGGTTCACCGATTGCCTACCAAGGAAGACTGTCCTCCAGTGAAATAGAAGGTTCTCCGAATGCGCCCGGAGATGTCTGAGAAAATCAAGACTGAAGTTATGAAACAGTTTGACGCCGGTTTTCTAGCAGTTACTTCTTACCCACAATGGGTTTCCAATGTGGTTCCAGTGCCGAAGAAGGATGGTAAGGTTCGAATGTGTGTTGATTACAGGGATCTGAACAGGGCGAGTCCCAAGGATGATTTCCCTCTACCTCATATCGATGTTCTGGTTGACAACACTGCTCAGCATAAGGTATTCTCCTTTATGGATGGTTTCTCCGGTTACAATTAGATTAAAATGGCTCCCGAAGACATGGATAAGACAACCTTTGTTACGCAATGGGGTACCTTTTGCTACAAGGTCATGCCTTTCGGATTGAAGAATGTTGGGGCAACATATCAGCGTGCCATGGTCGCTTTGTTCCATGACATGATCCATCATGAGATTGAGGTATACGTCGACGACATGATTGAAAGATCCCAAACTGAGGAAGAACAGCTGGACCACCTTCAGAAGTTATTTGACAGGTTGAAGTTGTACAAGATGAAGTTAAACCCGAACAAGTGCACCTCCGGGGTAAGATCTGGTAAACTGCTGGGTTTCATTGTAAGCGATAAAGGTATTCACGTAGATCCTGCCAAGGTGAAGGCTATATAGGAAATGCCAGCTCCCTAAACAGAAAAAGAAGTCAGAGGCTTTCTGGGAAGTCTGAACTACATTTCCCGATTCATCTCACACCTGACTGCTACTTGTGAGCCAATCTTCAAGTTACTGAAGAAAGATCAAGTGGTAAGATGGAATGATGAATGTCAGGCTGCTTTTGAAAGGATCAAGTGTATCTCGAAGAACCTCCTATTCTAATGCCTCCAGTTGAAGGGAGACCTTTGATCTTATACTTGACAGTACTTGACAATTCAATGGGGTGTGTACTGGGGCAGCATGACGAGTCTGGCCGAAAAGAGCATGCTATTTATTACCTTAGCAAAAAGTTTACCAACTGCGAGACCTGATACTCGTTGCTCGAGAAAACTTGTTGTGCTTTGGCATGGGCTGCTCGCTGGCTGAGACAGTATATGCTGACTCACACTACTCTATTGATATGAAAGATTGATCCAATCAAGTATATCTTCGAAAATCCTGCCTTATCTGGAAGAATAGCAAGATGGTAGATGATCTTGACTGAGTATGACATCCAGTATACGACCCAGAAAGTAATCAAGGGAAGTGTATTGGCAGACCATTTGGCACATCAAGCGGTGGATGATTACCAGTCTATGAACTTTGAATTTCTGGATGAGAATATTATGATAGTGACTGACTGTGAGACACCTGGACCGGATGAAGGACCCGAGGAAGGATCCCGATGGTCTATGTACTTTGATGGAGCTTCAAACTCTTTGGGTAATGGCATTGGCACCGTGATCATATCTCTTAAAGGCTCTCATACTCCATTCACCGCCCGACTATGTTTCAACTGCACCAATAACATGGCGGAGTATGAAGCGTGCATTATGGGTCTTCGAGCAGCAATTGACCTAAGGATTAAGTTCTTGAGTGTCTTAGAAGATTCCGCTCTCGTGATCAGCCAGATCAAAGGCGAGTGGGATACGAAACACCCTAATCTTATTCCTTACAAGGAGTATGTGTTGACGTTGCTTCCACACTTTGAAGAGATAACTTTTGAACACTTCCCTAGAGAGGAGAATCAGTTAGCGGACGCGCTAGCTACGATGTCTTCTATGTTCAAAGTCAATTGGGACAACGAAGCTCCCTGGATTATCATTGAAAGATTGGACGAACCTGCACATTGCTGTGATATTGAGACTGAAGAGGTAGCAGATAAGCCATGGTTTCATGAGGTGAAGAGGTATCTTGAGGCTCAGGAATACCCCGAGGGTTCATCTGTTAATGATAAGAAGTTTTTGAGGAGGTTCGCGGAGAAGTTCTTCATCAGCAATGGCATTCTTTACAAGCGTAACCATAATTCGACCTTACTGCGTTGTGTGGATAAGAATGAAGCAGAAGGAATCATGACCGAGTTACATGAAGGTACTTTCGGAACTCATTCCAGTGGACACACTATGGTAAAGAAGATCCTTCGGGCAAGATATTATTGGTCCACCATGGAAGCCGACTGTTATCAGCATTCTCAGACCTGTCACAAGTGCCAAGTCTATGCTGATAAAGTGCACATACCTCTAGTACCTCTGAACGTCTTGACAGCTCCTTGTCCTTTTGCAATCTAGGGCATTGACATGATTGGTGAGATCAGACCTACAGCGTCCAACGGGCATTATTTCATCCTGGTAGAAATTGATTACTTTACTAAGTGGGTTGAAGCAGCTTCATTTGCCACTGTAACCAAGAACGTCGTGGCACGGTTTATTTGGCACAATCTGCTCTGTCGATATGGTGTACCAGAGAGGATCATTACGGACAACGGTACAAATCTCAACAACAAGATGATCACCGAGCTCTACAAACAGTTCAAGATACAGCATCACAACTCTTCTCCCTACCGGCCAAAGATGAATGGGGCTGTAGAAGCAGCTAATAAGAACATTAAGAAGATTGTGCAGAAGATGACGGTGACATACAAAGACTGGCACGAGATGTTACCATTTGCTCTTCATGGGTACCGTACCTCAGCGCGGACGTCAACAGGGGCAACACCCTATTCCTTGGTATATGGCATGGATGCAGTCTTTCCCATTGAAGTTCAGATACCCTCTCTTCGGATTATGAAGGATGCAGGTTTGAGCGAAGATGATTGGATTCAGACCCGGCTTAATCAACTAAACTTAATCGACGAAAAGAGACTTACTTCTATTTGTCATGGTCAGACGTATCAAAAGAGGATGATCAAGGCATTTACCAAGAAAGTCAGACGACAAGAGTATCAAGTTGGGGATCTGGTTATCAAGCGCATTATTCTACCTCAAGGTGATCCCAGGGGCAAATGGACCCCTACTTACGAAGGTCCATTTGTGGTTAAGAACATTTTCTCGGGAGGAGCGATGATTCTAACCACCATGGATGGTGACGACCTTCCTCACCCTTTCAATGCAGACATAGTGAAAAAATACTACGCATGATCAAAGACCCGCTAGGTTGACTGGCCTAGGCAAAAATAAGGGCTTCCCGGCGAACCAAAAGGGTTCGGGCAAAAATAAGGGATACAATGAAAAAATTTGTACACCCGGCAAGTCGAAAACCTAAAAAGGCGGCTTGGGCAAAAAAGGGTATCCCGGTGGACTGAAAACCCGAAAGGGAGGTCCAGGCAAAAATTAGGGATCAAAGCGTAACACTATGTCTCATTGGATCACCTTGCAACCAGATTTCAGTATCGACTATCAAGCTCGGATGGCACTAATCAATCTGATTCACCTTCAACCAAGTAGCGAAGTGATGAGATGCTCGAGAACATAAAGACAATAGAAGAGTTGGAACCCAGTGGGATTGTTCACATAGTTGTTTTGTTTTCTTTTTCACAAATTGTATAAATTCTATTTGTTCGGCGGCGTTCTCTTACTAGGACGTCAGCCTCTTGTACAAAAACGCCTATTTACAGGCCAAACTTCAAAAATCAATACAATTCATTTTCAAAGAAATTTCAAACTGTTTTTCCTTTATCTGTTTTGTTTTGCAAAGAACGTCCAATGTTCATTTTTGATATATGCACCTAACATTAATTGTTGCTCATAAATATTTACATGCGAAACAAAGGACGATTACTTGTAACATTAGAAACAGGGGCAAATAAGAATTGTCCAAACTGTACAGTTGCTCTGTCCATCAGATACAAGGTAAATTCAGTTGAAGAATATGGTTGAGATGCATCCACTCCCCGTAGAGTAAGACAGTAATGTTAACCCTCCCCAGCTGAGACTTATAACTGTGAATGAATCAGGTAATATTCTCCCCCAAGCAGAGTTTATCTACCATCAACACTGAAAAGGCTTAATATCCCCGACAGGTCTTAATGTTCCCCAACAGAGTATAGGAATATTCCCCGGCAGAATACAATTATCCCCAGTGGAGTCTGAAATTTCTCCCAGCGAAGTCTGAAAAAGCTTCCCCAGTGGAATTTGGAGAATCATCCCCAGTAAATTTTGGAAGATTATCCCCAGCAAGTTCAAAGGATTATCCCCATAAGAGTCTAAAAGTTTATCCCCAGTGAAGTCTCAAATGAAGATCATCCCCAACGGAGTTCATTCCCTTCACAAACAAGAGGTCAATTCCCAACAGGATTCAGTATCACCAGCAATGGTAATTCATCCCCAACGGAGTTTATCGGTGGAATCCTCAGCAGAGCATCTCTTCTCCACAGAGTAATCTCCTCATCAGTTTATTCCCCAACGGAGTTATCCTCTCCTGCAGGTTTATTCTTGCAATTGTCTTCATTCGCCATCCCCAACGAAAACGAAGAATTAAGCTCTTTTCTCCAGCAACTTTACGGGATTTATTTTCCCCAGCCGAAACATTACATTTACATACATCATGATACATGCATATACGTATCATACAACACAATCTCATTTATTTTGAGAACATCATTTATTGATATATATCATGCATTACATACGACTGACCTTTACCTTTCAGGAAAGATGCAGTTAAGTTCTCAGCTATGTCGAACTACTGACCGGTTCTTAAATCTCAACTGAATTAGTCTCGATTGAATTACAGATAAGGTTCTAAATCTCGACAATTTTCCTCCGTCAAAGTATGGACGAGTTCTTAAATCTCAACAAAATTATTCTCCGTTGAAGTACAAACAGTCCTAGATCTTGATGAAGATGTTTCCCTCAGTCGAAGTACTGACCAGTTCTTAAATCTCAATTGAACTATTCTCGGTTGAATTACAGATAAGGTTCTAAATCTCGGCAATTTTCCTCCGTCGAAGTGTGGACGAGTTCTTAAATCTCAACAGGATTATCCTCCATTGAAGTACAGACAGTTCCTAGATCTCGATGAAGATGTTTCCCTCAGTCGAAGTACTGACCGGTTCTTAAATCTCAACTGAATTATCCTCAGTTGAATTACAGATAAGGTTCTAAATCTCGGCAATTTTCCTCCGTCGTAGTGTGGACGAGTTCTTAAATCTCAACAGAATTATCCTTCGTTGAAGTACAGACAGTTCCTAGATCTCGATGAAGATGTTTCCCTCAGTCGAAGTACTGACGGGTTCTCAAATCTCAATTGAATTAATCTCGGTTGAATTACAGATAAGGTTCTAAATCTCGGCAATTCTCCTCAGTTGAAGTACTGACCGGTTCTTAAATCTCAACTGAATTATTCTCGGTTGAATTACAGATAAAGTTCTAAATCTCTACAAATTTCCCCCAGTTGAATTACGGACAAGTTCTTAAAACTCAGCAGAGATGTTCTCTCAGTTGAAGTACATGCAAGTTCCTAAAATCTCAATTAGATCAGGCCCCCCCAGCGGGATCTTCTACAACAACATGTATACAAGTTCTCGCTAAGGAATCTCTTATGCGATCGACACTCCTGCAGATGGCATCTTTAAGCCCATCCTCCTGCCGGCAATCTCTAAATGGCATCTGTAAGCCCGTTCCTGACATCACAAGGCTGATACCACTTCATGTGAGTGCAAATTTCTGGGAACTCTAGTGTTCAATCATCTTCCACCTTCGGATCACGAAAGGCATGAAAGCCAATCTATATCCTCAGGTTTAAGAATATTTAACAGGGGAAGCTGTTGTACCCCAGAATTTTCCCTCTCATATTTCTCAAGATATTGCAAGAAAAATCTCCAAGTGGCTCAAGGTTGCTCAAGAGTGGGTCAGACAAGTCATCTCCTAAGACAGTCAACCCAAAATTAGGGTTTTGTGTTGCATCAAGATCCTTGAATCAAAATGACCTCAAGTGCTCCCTAATGTCCTAATATGTTCTCAAGATCATCCATGTCAAATTTCAAGCCTTGCAGAGGAAGTTTGCTCAGTCAATTGCTCAAAGGTCCAAAAATCACTTTGTTAGGGCAAAAGTCAACTGTGACCCAAATACAGTCAAACATCAAGATTTTTTGTCAAAATTCTCATTTTAAATGATATTTCATCATTTGATCAAGGGTTGATCATGATTCATCAAAGATTGCTCAAAATTCATCAAGATTCAAAAGTTGCTAAATTAGGGTTTTGCAGGAAAAATCAACTCAACTTTGACCAAGCATAACTTTCTCATACTTTATGATAAATGACCCATCCAAATCTCATTTTGAATAGGATGAAATTTCCTACAATCCATATTCATATCCCAAGATCAAAAAATACACTCACAAGAAGTTATAAATTTGGACATTATAGGTCATTTTTGAAAGTCAACAAAAACACCTTTTCTTCCAAAGCTTATAACTTGAGCATGGAATATCAAATTGAGATGAGACAAAAAGGGTTGGTTAGAGGACATCTCAAGCTTTCTAAAAGGTCCAAGAACACCTTCAAAAGTTCAAAATTGAAGAAGTTATGCATTGTTGAAGTTGGACATTTTTGCAAAATTGCCAAAAGTCAACTATCCCCAAAACATCAAATTTTGTCAAATGGGCCCATTCTTTTCCACTTGATTTGAGCTTGCATAGTTTCCCACGTGTCCTAGCTTCATACATGAGCTCATATTTCATTTTTATTATTTTATTTTATTTTTTTATTGAATTTATTCATTTTAAATCAAATTAAATCATTTAAAATCCAAAACTTTGATTACATGAGATCTTTTGGCTATTTCAGGATTTGATTATCATCATCAACATCATCAAAATCGAATCAAGCAATTCATGTGCAAAAAGATTGAGATTTGAGCAAATTTGGAAAGTTGTAAAGGGTGAATCAAATCATATTCATGTACATTGATTTAGAGAGATTCAGTCCATAATTTCTACCCTAATGCAAAGCATGATACATAAGGAAGCAAAAGGAATCGAGACAGGGGTTGGAAGCTGTTGAAGGAGGAAGAACAAAAATTGAAAAAAGCATAAAAAAACTTGAGATCGAAATTAAGCTTGGAGACATTTTCAGGGCTTGGCAAGCATCACAATCACTTCCTGGCAACTCTCAGAAGCGAAACCAATCAGAATCACTCATTTTCCAACCTCCTAGGGCGCTGTAAGTGGTTCACGAGTCCGCTCCATTCTTGAAATCAATTTGTGTTATTCTTGCATCTATAATAAAAACTAATTGCATATTTTGATTCACCATGCCATTTACAGTCTTTTGACATTATTCAATTTCATTCATCTAACTTGTATAGTGAACCACCATTGTTAGGGTTTTGCATCTTGGTTTAGGGTTTTTTGTTTCAGATAAAATCAACCTTAGTAATGGCTATAGGCGTGACCGGAAGAGGAAGGCGAATTTAACCATGGCATCTGAAGGCATTTCTATGGCCTATAGAGGATTTTGGAGCATGACAGGCTTGTAGCGACGGACCTCCATCCGTAGGTATAGCATCCTTGGTTTTTAGCAACGGATGGAGGACAGGGGTGATGAGTTGTCATCCAACCATTCGCTCATTCAAATATGGCGCGCGTTTTTTTATTTTCTAACCAATAATTATTGTTTTTGCTTTATTATTATTGTTTTATATTCATATAACAAATGGAACAGTTTGGCGTAGTGGCAAAGCAAGCAACATATCATCCTTCAGGACCTGGGTTCGAATCCCAGGTCCCCCACTTTCTCTATATTTTTCTTCTTCAGGTACTTCTGTGCATATTCAAGCGCGTAGAACACCATGCTCCCTCGTTCATTCAGTAGCCAGATGGCCATTGGCCAGATCTGGTGATCCAAGGGTGAATGTCCACCATAGTCCAAGTCAGCGCGTGCACACCAGATTCCAGGAAGGTCAACAAGGCCAGCATTTTAGGCCTCAGATTGCTAATCACACCACTATTTCAGGCCTAACCCCTCTTCTCTTATTTTATTTATTTTGTTTTAGTTAATTGTTTTATTATTTTTATTTAATTACTAACCAAATAAAATTCAGTCTTTTATAAAATAAAATCACAAAAAAAAATTTATTTTCAAATCAAATTTTAGTATTTTATTTTATTAACAAATCTAATTAATTAATTTAGGTATTAATTAGAATAACTTTAACTTATTTTTGTAAATAATTAAAATTAACTAAACTTAATTAGGTTTTCACTAATTCAATTGATCTTTATTTTCTTTCTAAAAATAACAAAAACCCAAAATTAATTTATTTTTATTAATTAATTTATTTAATTTAATTTAGTAATTAATTTAGGTTAATTTCTTTCTTAAAATAAAAACCAAAAAAGATGTCTTCTTTAAAGGATCAAAACCCTAATCATTTGCGCCCGATTTAATTTCCCGCACGCGATTTATTTATTTTTATCCAATAATGTACTTGCTCCCGGGTTGTAATGGTATAATAGGACTTTTATTTATTTTTATCGCTTTATTTATTTTTAAAGGGTTTGTCTTTGGAGATGTAAATACCCGACGCCTTGTAATTTAAATTCTGTATTTTATTTTCGCAAATTATAATTGTTAGATGCTTGATAATAGGATGGCATAACAAGACTAAATGTGTTAACCTAAAATCAACTTAGATCACCATTAACATGTACAAAGATAAAAATAACTGAAAACAACACACTCGCACATGCGTACTCTTAGGGTACACCCCACTTGGTTGCCTTCGTACACGGTCATTGAGTATAGGTCACTTTAGAGGTCGCCCTCTTGTCTAAAAGATCATAGTCGCCTCGAAATGGTTGCCTCGGATATTGTTGCCTCAAACAAATGATCTAAGACATTAGGGTTACCGCTAAGGCGTCCTAGCATTGCTTTAGTGACCGTAAGTCCCTAATTCGAATTGACCCTTAAACTCCAACGACGGTGCTACCTATTCATAAATAGTAGGATAGCATAGTCTAAAAGAAATTAGCATAGAACGATTCTTTTTTCGAGTAGGTAGATAGTTCTTAGATACTTTCTCTTTCAAAAAACAAAAACTCTTCACACTCACACTTTTCGAACAAAGTTTTTTTCAAAAACACTTCATACGCTCTTGAGGACAGAAGCAAGAGTTAAATCGAAGTTTCAAAACAAAAACTTTTTTAAACCCACAAGCACAAAGAAAACAATTTTGAAAACATTTGAGCAAGTACCTAAGAGCCCGTGGATAACCACGGATAGAAAGGGTGCTAATACCTTCCCTTTCTATAATCTACTCCCCGAACCCAAGAAATATTCTCGAAAAAGGAATTTTTTTGTGCTTTTTTCCTTTCCTTGATGGATAAAATAAAAGTCGGTGGCGACTCTTGCTTACCGCGACATTTTGCGAAAACAAACGCAAACCAGCATTCCAAAAACAGTTAGTTCTTCCCACCGTATCACAGAACTGGCGACTCTGCTGGGGACTTATAAGTGGGGTGTACCTTAGGAATAGTTCATAATGTTTTCAATTGCTTGACTTGTATGATTTATCTTTGTGGGTTGAATCGGAGTTACTGTAGATCCTAACCTGGATCTGGGGGATACCCTTTAGGTAAGTAGCAATAAACTGTGAGGGAACTGTACGGCGTAGACCGATACGGTTGAAGCAGTAGCTACGTTGGTGTGGCACTTTAGTATGTAATGATATCCCTTGTGGCGCAACGAGGAGAATATGGGTCTGCTAAGGGGTCATTAAACACCAACTGACCTTAGCACCTTTAAATTGACCAACTTGGCCATAGAACAGTAGCAGTATGCTACACTCATTGAGACTAAACTCTCGCGATGATTTCGGCCGCAAGAAAAGGTTGCTAAAATGGAATTATGACCGATCGAGAGTAGTTAGTGATATTGAGATCCTCTAGAACCCGGTTACTATTTTTAGGACAGGTTTAAACCAACTAAACTGAAAGAGTGTAATACCTAAACTCCTTGCCAACCTGAAATCTAAGGGCTATCTGTGTGACTTGTGTGCCTTTACCATGTTTGCTATTTGTGGATAATTGTGGTGTGCTTTCTATCATGACATCATGACATTACATGCATCTTGCATTGGACTAACCTATTACAAAGACAGAGGGGATTCATCTTTGTTCTGTTTTGTAGCTCATGGCACCCATGCATAGAAACACCATTCGGATCAACTTTGTCCAGGTTCCCGCTCTGCTTAAAAAATTGGTTGAAAAGATGCCAGATACTACCTCTTTCATCAGAAGACATGGGAACCTTCTTAGTTTGGTCACCTCCAAGATGGATGAACAGATGATGAGTGTCTTAGTCCAGTTCTTTGATCCACTGTACCATTGCTTTACTTTTCTGGACTACCAGTTGGTCCCTACCTTGGAAGAGTATTCTGATCTACTGGGTATCTCCATTCTAGAGCAGACCCCATTTACAGGTTGGGAGAAGATCCTTAGGCCAGAAGAGATTGCTTCAGCCTTTCATCTGACAAAGGCTGAGGTAATGTCTAATTGGGAGACTAGAAGTGGAGCAAAGGGCTTCTTGACTAAATTCTTGGTTGGTAAAGCTAATCATTTCTGGGACAGTCTAGACTTCCAGGCATTTTAAGACATTCTAGCTCTTCTCATATATGGTTTTGTGTTGTTTCCTAACTCTGATTCCTTTGTTGACGTGAATGCGGTAAAGATCTTCATTTCCGGTAATCCAATACCCACTCTCTTGGGTGATTCTCTTCATTCTCTTTATGCCCGTACTGCTCGGAAGCGGGGAACCCTTATGTGTTGTGCGCCATTGCTGGCGAGGTGGTTTATTTCTCACCTCCCCAAATCAGTTTTGAAGAACAAGGAAGGCATGGACTGGGCCTATAGGGTTATGTCTCTCTCTTAATGACATCATTTGGACTATTAAGGGTATGGAAGATGTGGCTATTATTGATCACTGTGAGGAGTACCCCAATGTTCCGCTGCTAGGAACCCATGGAGGAATCACCTATAATCCGTGTTTGGCCTTACGTCAATTTGGGCAAGCAAGATGAGAAGGACCTCATGAGTTGCTAATGCCTAGTATTGTCTTTGATTTCCAAGGAGATAGTGACGAGCAACGCCACAGATTCATAAGAGTTTGGGATAGGGTACACAGGTCTGATCCACACGAGCTGGGTGCGAAGACTTCTCTACCAATGGAACCATATCTCCGACGGGTTCGTATCCGTGCCCAAAAGTTGGCAATGTCGTACGAAGCCGTCTTGCCTATAACTATTGAAGTTGCTAATGAAGAAGGGGTTCCTCCTACCATCCTCCATCCATACATGCCTACTGACATTGGGGCATTGAAGAGGTCCTGGATGCAGCTAAAGGAAGAACGGGATAATTATAAAGAAAAGTATCACAAACAAGAGCAGAAGATTCAGAAGTTGACAAGGCAGCTGGAGAACGAGCGGATCCTCAACGACTATGTCCGCACCGACAAGAAACGACCATGGGAGCACTGATTGTCCTTTTAATTATCTCTAGTTTTGATTTACTTTCAGTTTTTCTTTCTTGTAACGCCTTAAAGGCATCTGTTGAACAATTGAATTCAAAGTTTATCTAATAAAAGTGTGTTTCATTTTTTGTTTACAAATTTGAATCTCTCGACGTCTTTGAAATCATATCATGCGCATATCATTCCCATACACCTCATAACAGGTACCCTTACAGGTTTTCTCATCTTCTTCGATGTTTATTTCAGCATCATGTCTTCGGAAACATCAACTGAACAAGCAATCAAGGCTCTGAAGGATCAAAACTCCCAGTTCCAAGAGTTGTTCATGAATCTGGCTAAGGGTCAGCAAGATCTGAAGACCCTTATCTTGAAAGAGAAGAAGAAGAAGAAGACGATCCTCCTGAACATGGGTCGTAGATTTGGTAACAATTTGCGAGATGAGGTCAATCTATCCCACTCATCTGGAGGGGGAGAAAATCAGGAAGAAAGGAGGGCTCCTAGCCATGTGGTTTCTGACAACGAGACCGACTTTGACGAAGACCAGTATCCTCCTGCTGAGGATAGGTATAAACATCTTAAAGACCGGTTAAGTGCCATGGAGATTCAGAAGGTCCCTGGGTTGGAATTTGGTGATCTAGGTATGTCATTTGGGGTAGTGATTCCCCACAAATTCAAAGCATCAGCCTTTGCTTAATACAACGGGGGTTTCTTGCCCGAAGTTGCACCTCCGTTTGTATGTTAGGAAGATTCAGCCATACACGGCTGACAAGAACCTCTGGATCCACTTCTTTCAAGATAGTCTCTCAGGGACTCAACTTGAATGGTTTTACCAGCTGGAAGGAGCTAGTATCCGTAATTGGGAGTATTTGGCCGCTACTTTCTACAAGCAGTACCAATATAATGTCGACCTCTCTCCCATGCATACCCAACTCCAGGGTATGTCAATGGGTGCGGGTGAAGGTTTCCAAGATTATGCTCAGAAGTGGAGGGACCTTACTGGTAGAGTTCAACCTCCCTTGGCTGATAGGCAACTAGTGGTTATGTTTCTGGGGACCTTGTCTGGTCCATATTTCAACCATCTGATTGGAAGTTCTTTGTCCAGATTTACAGAGTTGATCATGACCGGGGAAAGAATTGAGGTCGGTATCAAATCTAGTAAAATACAGAAGGGTTCTTCGTCATGCACCGAGAAGAAGCCTTTTAAGAAGGAGTCCAGTGCTGTTTACAGTTCAAAGAGCCATAATAGACCTGAACACCGCCAAGCTGTTAATGCGGTGGTTATATCAAGACCTGCTGGTGCTCCTCAGCGCAACAATCAGCCAAGGGGCGAGAGACCGCGAAGATAATTCACTCAGCTCAACATGACTTTATTCCAGATTCTTCCACAGTTATTGAAAACCAACTTGGTGAATCCGAGAGAGGCCCCGAAGAGTCCAAATACAACATCACCAATGTACGATGAAAATGCTCGCTGTGCTTTTCATTCTGATAGCCTGGGGCATGATACGGATAACTGTTGGGTCTTGAAGAACAAGGTACAAGACCTGATTGATGCTAAGGAAATTCAGTTCGAAGCGCCAGGGAAGCCTAATGTCATAACGGCACCTATGCCCAATCATGACGCAGGAGTGAATGCTATTGAAGACGATGTTGAAGAGTCTGAGTTTGACAGTTAGATCTATCCTACTACTGATGGTGGACTGAGCAATTGGACGATAAAGGACTTCATCCCAATTTCTTTTGTTACCCAATAATGAAACTTTTTGTTTTGAATTTGTAACAGACAATTTTTAAACTTTACGGCCCGGTGTCTTACACGGGGCACCGTGGCTTTGCTTGTGAGGGATTTATGTGTGTCATCTACATATATCATTAATAAAAGCATTGGACATCTCTTGCATTTCAAATTTTGCGCTCCTTGTCTTTCTTTTATTATATATTGCAAAATAGCTATTTTACACACACACACATATACAGGTCTACATCCACTCTGGATCCCACTGATAATGACTCTGCTATTGCCAGTTATGACTTCGAAAGTCTGATCAACTTAGCCGAAGACGAAGGTGAAGATGATTGCGAAGTGCCTGGTGAACTTGCTATACTGCTACTTCAGGAGGAGAGGGCCATACAGCCGCATAAAGAGCCAGTAGAATTAGTGAATTTGGGTACAGAGGTAGACAAGAAAGAGGTCAAGATCGATGCAAATATGGAAGCTAGTATTAAACAACGGTTGATTCAGATGCTGCGTGACTACGTTGAGATCTTCGCCTGGTCTTATGAAGATATGCCTGGTTTGGATACTGATATTGTGGTTCACCGATTGCCTACCAAGGAAGACTGTCCTCCAGTGAAATAGAAGGTTTGCCGAATGCGCTTGGAGATGTCTGAGAAAATCAAGGTTGGAGTTATGAAACAGTTTGACGCCGATTTTCTAGTAGTTACTTCTTACCCACAATGGGTTGCCAATGTGGTTCCAGTGCCGAAGAAGGATGGTAAGGTTCGAATGTGTGTTGATTACAGGGATCTGAACAGGGCGAGTCCCAAGGATGATTTCCCTCTACCTCATATCGACGTTCTGGTTGACAACACTGCTCAGCATAAGGTATTCTCCTTTATGGATGGTTTTTCCGGTTACAATCAGATTAAAATGGCTCCCGAAGACATGGAGAAGACAACCTTTGTTATGCAATGGGGTACCTTTTTCTACAAGGTCATGCCTTTCGGATTGAAGATTGTTGGGGCAACGTATCAGCGTGCCATGGTCGCTTTGTTCCATGACATGATCCATCATGAGATTGAGGTATATATCGACGACATCATTGCAAGATCCCAAACTGAGGAAGAACATCTGGACCACCTTCAGAAGTTATTTGACAGGTTGAATTTGTACAAGCTGAGGTTAAACCTGAACAAGTGCACCTTCGGGGTAAGATCTGGTAAACTTCTGGGATTCGTTGTAAGCGATAAAGGTATTCAGGTGGATCCTGCCAAGGTGAAGGCTATACAGGAAATGCCAGCTCCCCGAACAGAAAAAGAAGTCAGAGGCTTTCTGGGACGTCTGAACTACATTGCCCGATTCATCTCACACCTGACTGCTACTTGTGAGCCAATCTTCAAGTTACTGAAGAAATATCAAGTGGTAAGATGGAACGATGAATGTCAGACCGCTTTCGAAAGGATCAAAGTGTATCTCCAAGAACCTCCTATTCTAATGCCTCCAGTTGAAGGGAGACCTTTGATCTTATACTTGACAGTATTCTAATGCCTCCTTCTTGTTTCAGCAACGTGTTGATTCCGACTCCCTTTTCCCTCATTTGTTTCATTTTAGCTTTTAAATAACCAAAAACACCAAAAATATTTCATATTCACATGTTTTGTTTTATTTCTTTGAGAACAAAAAGATCAAAATATTTTCTTAAGTAAACTTATTTCTTAACAAAAACAAGATAAGTCCATTTCAATTCTTGCACATTATTTCAATATGGTTGTCATAAATAATTAGGACTTTAATTTCTTGCAATTCTCATTCATAAATTTATATTCCCATCCCCTAAAGCCTTGTAATAGCTTAGTACTTTTATTTTTCGCAATTTAATGCTTTATATACAAATGTTAGTAATTAGGGTTTGTATGGAAAGAATAAAACCAACAAATAGCAAACCCTAATCAAGACAAATCAAACATGTAAGCCAATACATTTTCACACTTGCACCCTTAGGGTAAACCCACTTTCTCACCAACACTTGCTCTTTTACAGCATATCAGAGTCAGAACTTCTGTTCCTTCTCATTTCAGCAACGTGTTGATTCTGTCTCCCTTTTCCCTCATTTGTTTCATTTTAGCTTTTAAATAACCAAAAACACCAAAAACATTTCATATTCACATGTTTTATTTTATTTCTTTGAGAATAAAAAGATCAAAATATTTTCTTAATTAAACTTATTTCTTAACAAAAACAAGATAAGTCCATTTCAATTCTTGCACATTATTTCAATATGGTTGTCATAAATAATTAGGACTTTAATTTCTTGCAATTCCCATTCATAAATTTGTACCCCCATCCCCTAAAGCCTTGTAATAGCTTAGTACTTTTATTTTTCGCAACTTAATGCTTTATATACAAATGTTAGTAATTAGGGTTTGTATGGAAAGATTAAAACCAACAAATAGCAAACCCTAATCAAGACAAATCAAACATGTAAGACAATACATTTGCACACTTGCACCCTTAGGGTAAACCCACTTTGTTGCCTTATAAACGGCCATATTATGCATGTGGGGCATCTTAGCAAAAACAAACGAAATACAAGATCATAGTCCCTCGATGACGCTATCCATATTGCCTTTCAAAATGATCTTAGTCCCTAAAGAAAAATGCTAAGATATCTTACAACATTGCTAATCATGGTTATACGATGACCCTTGCCGGTACCTTTTACATCCAAAGATAGGGTTACTTATCAAAGCAATGGTAAGATAACAATGTCAAAGGAAAGATGAAATAAACATGAAAGACCTTTTGAGTAAGTAGATTCGCTCTTAGTTGCTCGCTTGCTCACAACAACAAAAACATTTTATACACCAAACACTCTCATTTTGAAACATTTTCAAAAGACAACACTTTGTATGCGTTCTTATAGAAACGAGAGCCATTACAAAGAAACCCCTTTTCAAAATCACTTTCAAAAAACACATTTCACAAACACCTCTTTGAACTATTTTCGAAACAACACTTTGTACGCGTTCTTATAGAGACGAGAACCATTACAAAGACACTTTTCAAAATACTTCCAAAACCACACAAAGCACATTTTCAAACAAAAGCAAGTGATCTAGCAAGTAACTAAGAGCCCATGGAAAACCATGGATGAAAAGGGTGCTAATACCTTCCCTTTTCATAATCTACCCCCCGAACTCGAGAAAACATCTCTAAAGGTCTTTCCTGTTCTTTTCAGCCTTTCCTTTTTGGATATAAGAAAAGTCGGTGACGACTCTTACTATCTGCAACATTTACGATCAAACGTGAAAACAACCAAGTCAGTTCTCCCACCGTGTTACACATAGGATTCAAGAACATCACGAAGAACGGGTTAGGTACAAATAAAATTTGAGCCTTTGTACTTTGTTTCTTAAACCGTGAACCAAGCCACGTTATAACCCTTAAAAGTTCTAGCTGGAGCATGGGTTAGTTCGAAAGCATACTGTTACAAAAGGTATCCTGACTCCTGTAAGGTTTGCTATAAATCCTGAGTTAATGTCACATTCTTGTAAATTTTGTTTTACTAAAAAATGAATTTTAAAACTTCAAGACAGGCATAAACTTTGCATTCTTAAAATACCATTATTTGTATACGACTATTTGTTCAACAGTAGAGAAATTCGCACGACAGATATTCGATGAATAGAAATCCTCTCAATGGCCAGAATCACCTCAGATGGAAAGACATTCCAGTGATAAGCCTTCCATAATCAGGGGCGTAGCATGATGTCCAACTGATCTGGGGCAGTCAAGTCAAGGTTCAAGAAATCTCTCAAAGAAATTCCAAATAGCCAGGGGAAGATCTCCATCTAAATCACTTGGGGCATTGGACATGAATTCCAGCAATGAATCCTATACGATCAAACAAACATCTTCTGGTAGTATGGAAACACTTACTACTATGGACAGTGACAATTCTCCATACTCGGTGAACATGGACATAGTTAAAAGATACTACGCATGAACAAAGACCCGCTAGGTTGACTGGACTAGGCAAAAATAAGGGCATCCAGACGAACCAAAGGGGTTCGGGCAAAAATTAGGGATATACATATGAAAAATCTGTACACCCGGCAAGTCGAAAACCTGAAAAGGAAGCTTGGGCAAAAAGGGTATCTCGATGGAATGAAAATCTGAAAGGACAGCCCAGGAAAAAGTTAGGGATTAAAGTGTACGACTACGTCCCGCCATCTCGTTACTTGTATATCAGTAGAGTGCTGACCACCTTGATCCACATTCACCAAAGACTCTAGATGTTAGGATAACAGTCAAACCGTCTACAAAATCCTCGGCAAATATTTTCTCCAGCAGGTACAGAGGCAGGGGCATCCTGCTACAAGGTGACCGCTATATTCCCGGCATGCTGCCTAATGATGTTAGGTGTTCTCATATCCCTTGCGGAGCAAGAATATCCAACTATTGCTCTAACATCTAAGAAAAATTCCCCAGTGAAGTCGCCAAGCTTCTCAGGATTCCTCAGCAGGATCTCACAAAATCCCCAAGAGGATTACGAAGTTTCTCTTCCCCAACAGAAACATTCTAAATAAAACAGATTTTCCTCTAGAAACGATTCAGGTACGATCCAGAGACGAATGTCATCCTGATACTTATTCCAGATTCTCCTCTAAAAATAGTTCAGGTACGATCCAACGACGGATGTCATCCTGACACTTATTCCATATTCTCCTCTATAAACGGTTCAGATACGACTCAGATACATATGTCATTCTGATACTTATTCCAGATTCTTCCAAGTACAGTTCAGATACGATCCAGAGACAGATATCATTCTGACACTTATTCAATACATCTCTAGATACAATCATGACATAGATTCACTCTTATAATCCTCAAGAGTTTCACAGAGTTTCCTTTCCCAACAGATTTTATTTCTCTAAAAACGGAAATCCGTCTCCCAACATTTCAACTTTAAACAAAATCTGAAGACCTACATTCTTCATCTCCAGTTACAATCAGGGATTTATTTTCCCTAATTTTGCAACACTGCAATAGAACAGCTGATATGTTCATACATTGCATTCATACATCAACTCTATAAACATCATAGCATATGTAATACAAATGCATATATCACAATCTCATTTATTTTGGGAGCATCATGCAATTCATACATCATGACATCACATGAAACTGATTTTACCTTTTCAGGTTAAATTAGCAGACAGACAAACATTATCAACTTATACAGCAGGTCAAATATTAATGCCTGAAACCATACATGGAAACTATCTACACGACCAAGTGATATGAACTCCCGAGGCAAGACGGGTTTACCAACAAATATAGCAGGCCACAGATTAATGCTTAAAACCAGATGGGGAACTATCTATGTGACCAACATTTTCAAGTTCCAGATTAATACCTGTAACAAGCTAGGAAAACTATTTGTGGGCGACTGATTATAGATTAATACCTGTAACAAGCTAAGAAAATTATCTACATGAGGAGATTGAAGATAAATACCTGTAACAAGCCAGGAAAACTATCTTTCTTTCTCAAGTCAGAGATTAATACCTGAAACCAGACAGGACAACTATCTCAATGACCGACAAAATTAAGTTCCAGATTAATACATGTAACAAGCCAAGAAAACTATTGGTGGACAACCAATTGTAGATTAATACATGTAACAAGCCAGGAAAACTATCTACATGAGGAGATTGTAGATTAATGCTTGTAACAAGCCAGGAAAACTATATTTCTTTCTCAAGTTAGAGATTAATACCTGAAACCAGCCAGGATAACTATCTCAACGACCGACAATTTTCAAGTTCTAGATTAATACCTGTAACAAGCCAGGACAACTATCTGTGGACGACCGACTGTAGATTAATACCTGTAACAATCCAGGAAAACTATCTACATGAGGAGATTGAAGATTAATGCATGTAACAAGCCAGGAAAACTATCTTTCTTTTTCAGGTTAGAGATTAATACCTTAAACCAGCCAGGACAACTATCTCAACGACCGACAATTTTCAAGTTCCAGATTAACACCTATAACAAGCTAGCAGAACTATCGGTGGACGACCGATTGTAGGTTAATACCTATAACAAGCCAGGAAAACTATCTACATAAGGAGATTGAAGATTAATACCTATAACAAGCTAGGAAAACTATCTTTCTTTCTCGGGTCAGAGATTAATATTTGAAACCAGCCAGGACAGATATCTCAGTGACCGATAATTTCCAAGTTCCAAATTAATACCTGAAACCAGACTCGACAACTATCTGCGAACAAATGATTTGTAGATTAACACCTGAAATCAGACAGGAAAACTATCTACATGACCAGATGAAGCAATCTTACACGGGTTCTGTGATACGGCGGCAGAACTGACTGTTAATACTGGTTTACGTTTTTTTATTTGCAAATGTTGCGGTAAGCAAGAGTCGCCACCGACTTTTATTTCATCAAACAAAGGAAAAGGAAAAAAGAACAGAAAAAACCTTTTTTTTAGAGTTTATGAGTACGGGGGGTAGATTATAGAAAGGGAAGGTATTATCATCCTTTCTATCTGTGGTTTTCCACGGGCTTTTAAATACTTGCTCATTCTTAAATTGCTTTTGTGTGTTTGTGTGTTTGAAAAAGTTTTGAAATTGCCTTAGTGTGGCGTTTCACTTTATGATAACTCTTGTATCAGTCCTCAAGAGTGTGGTAAAGTGTTTTTGAAAACTTTAGTTTGAAAAGTTTATTTGAAAGTGTATGGTGTAAAAGTTTACTTGAGCAAGTACTTAAGAGTTTCTACCTACTCGAAAAAGACTGTTTATTTTTCTTATTTCCTTTAGACAGCATTATCCTACTATTAAGGAGTAGGTAGCTCCATCGTTGGAGTTTGAGGGACAATCGAAAGGGACGAAATGGTCACTGAAGGTAACAAGCAAGGATACCTTAGCATTTCGAAGGGACTATCGTCATAAGATCATTTCTCGTAGGAAACTCGAGGGACAATGAGGGATTATGATATTTATGATGACTTTGAATTGCGGGCCATTGCTAAGATATCCCTACGTTCGAGGGACGTGACCATTGTTTCCGAGGCAACCAAGTGAGGCAAACCCTAGGAGTGAGCATGTGCATGTGTGCTTTATTTAGTTAATTATCTTTGAACAATTAGGGTTATCTACCTTTTTTATCATTTTATCTTTCGCATACAATCATAATTTCCATACATCTAGCAGTTTAATAGTTGCAAAAATTAAAAGCAGAAAAGAAAATCTATGCTATTACAAGGCTTTTGGGCAGATACACAAATATTTGACTGAAAATAAAAATGCGGAAATTTGAAATCCTAATTAATCTATTACAAACTTGAACCAGTTACAATAATTTGAATTAAAAGAAAGTAAAGGCGCGTGCGACGAATTAAATACGAGAATAAAGTATAAGTCCTAAAAATCTAATCAATTAAAGAGAAAACATTTTTTGTATTTTATTATTGAGAAAAATATTTGAAATCTTAACCTAAATCTAATTAATTAAAGAAAAATATTTTTTGGTATTTTATTGAGAAAATTAAATATTTGTGAATTAAACCTAATTTGTCTAATTAATTTTAATTATGAAAACAATCAGGTCAATATCATTAAATTAATTAATTTCCCAAAAAGACTAATTTTAATTAAAAAAACCTAATTCTACATTTTTGTGATTTTATATTTTTAATAAAAAACAATGATTTTTTATGTTGTCAAATGATTAAATAAATAAAACAAATAAAATAATAAGTAATAAAAAAAAGAAAATAAAACTGGGTCTGGTGTTGTTAGCACTCCAGGGGGGTGCATGGATGAATTGCTAAAGCCTGGAAGGATAGGCCTAATTGTCCAACGACTGATTCAGTGGAGCTTCTTTTTGAGGGTGCACCATGCGCTGCTCTCCACTGAGCGCTAGATCTGAATCTGAGGATGATCCACAGGCTGGATTTTGGAGGGTGTATGATAGCTTTCCTGGGTAGTGCACGCTGGATCCTATGAAGAAATATTGGAAAAAATGAAAAAGCTCACGCCTGGGATCGAACCCAGGACATGAGCTTCATACCTCTCTCCCTTGACCAACTGCGCTAGCTTGTTTATCTGTTAGTATAATGCACAAACAATAATATAATATAAAATCACGCCTTATGCCCAAAAGCACGCCTGATTTCAAACCAGCCATTGGTTATCAGACGCGTCATCATCTTCTCCCCTGGACTGTTGTTTTAGATAATAACCTTTTACCTACGGACACCAACTATAACTACAGCCCTGCAAATCTCAAAAATCAATGCCAGGCATGATAAATCAATTCCAAGTATACAGATCAACTCGTTTTGATCTCACGAGTATGATGGCATCCCTCTTTTGCCCTGATTTTACCTGCATGAAAAAACCCTAAAACAAGACCTCAAACCCTAACAATGGCAACTATCAGTATATGCGCTGAAACTCTTAATTAACCATACCAATACGTTCTAAATGATGATGTAAACAAGAAAGCATGCTTAGAAATTATTTATGATGCATAAATTTACAAAATCAAATTCAAAAAATATGACAAACCATGACGTTGTAAAGTGATGATTTCTGGATCTTTCACGCATGCAAACGATGCTGCTAGCCTCAGGAGACGCCCAGGAGTGGATTGGTGGTCTTGAATCACCTTGAATCATCCTGTGGAATGAAATCTGATCCTAACTTTTTTTCCAAAAACTGAATTTTGTTTGATGCTTTTCACGATTAAAAACCCCTCTCCTTTTTCCTTGGCTGCGTTGTTATATGTAATAGAGTGTATTAGGTCAACAAGAAACAACTTGAATCTTGAAATTTATGGAGAAAAGATCTTGATTGTTCAATGCATTATTTGTTTTCAAAATAAGCCAAATCATGTTGTTCTTTCTCCAATCATCCTTGATACGATTTGATCCTGATATGCCAGCATATATCATCCTCATTCAATGCCAAAATCAATCCAAAAGTAATTTACATGATTTATTTTGATTTTATTTGAATTTTAAATGAATAAAATCACAATAAATCAAATAAATAGTTTAATGAAGCATGGAGTGGTTAATAGGTCGTGGTTCATGTTAGGAACAAGGTACAAGCATAAAAAGTTGGACCCATTTGAAGAAAAAGGCATTTTGGGCATGGTTGACTTTGTGCAAATTCCCAAAAATGGCCAACTTTGACAATGCATATCTCTCTCAATTTTGACCCTAAGAGGGTGTTCTTGGGCTTTTTAGAAAGCTTAGGATGTCCTATAAACAACCCTTTTGGTTTCATCTCAATTGGATCTTCCATGTTCATGTAAGAAGCTTTGACCCAAGAGGTGTTTTTGTTGACTTTTTGAAATGACCTGTAATGTCTGAATTCATATCTTTTCATGAGTGCATTTTTTGAACTTGAGGGATGAATATGAGTTGTAGGGAATTGCATCCTATTAAAAATTAGCCTTGGATGGGAAATTTATAATAAAATATGAGAAAGTTATGCCTGGGTAAAGTTTGGTTGACTTTTCCTATAGAAACCCTAATTTAGCAACTTTTGAGTTTTGATGAATTTGGGGCATTCCTTGAGGAATCAAGGTCAAACCTTGATAAAATGATGGATATTGCTTCAAAATGTTGATGTTGACCAAAAATCTTGAAGTTTGACTGTATGTGGGCCACAATTGACTTTTGACCTAGTATAGTTAATTTCCAGGCATCTGAGCAATTGATTGAGCAAACTTTTTGTGCAAGGTATGAGACCTGACATGGTTGTTCTTGAGAACATATTAGGACCATGGAAAATATTTGAGACCTTTGGATTTCACCCATCTTGATGAAAATGGAAACCCTAGTTTGAGGTTCGTTGTCTTAGGAGAGCATTTGCCTGATCAATCCTTGGGCATCCTTGGGAAAGTTGAGGATTTCAATGAACATATGTTGAGTAAAATGGGAGAGAAAATTTTGGGGTAAAAAAACTGCCCCTGTTAAATCTTATTAAACCCGAGGATGTAGATTGGCTGGTCTGCCTTTCGTGATCTAAAGGGTAGAAGATGATTGAATACTAAAGTGCCCATAAATTTGCACTGGCATGAAGTAACACTGATTAGTGATATCGATAATGGGCTTAAAGATGCCATTTTGAAGTCAAATGGGAACCATCGGAGATGGGCTTAAAGATGCCATCCAGAAAAGGTATCGGTTGCATAAGAGATTCCTTGGCGAGAATTCCTGTACCTGCCGTTGAGAGGGGCTTTACCGGGGAATGTCGGTTTATGTCCTAGGAGATAGAGTATAGGATCTTAGGTTGTTCACTACTCTACTGGGGAATTAACTCCTGATTGAGGAGGTGGGGAGTAAGCAACATATATGGTCAGGGTCTAGGCTATACAATGACTTACTGAGGAAATGTGAAACGATCGTAACTGGTCGGGTCCAAGTCTTACAGTGTTGTAAACTATTGTCTGGAGATAAGAGAGAAGGAACCTGCATAGTAGGGTTACTTCAAAATGAAAGCATGGATAGCAGGGCTATGAAAAAGAACCTAGATAGTAGGGTTGCTTCGAAATGAAATCCTGGATAGTAGGGCTATGAGAAGGAACCTGGATAGTAGGGTTACTTCAAAATGAAAGCCTGGATAGTAGGGCTATAAAGAGGAACCTGGATAGTAGGGTTACTTCGAGATGAAAGCCTGGATAGTAGGGCTATGAGAAAGAACCTGGATAGTAGGGTTACTTCGAGATGAAATCCAGGATAGTAGGGCTCTGAGAAGGAACCTGGGTCGTAGGATTACTTAGAAATGAAAGCCTGGATGGTAGGGCTATGAGAAGGAACCTGGATAGTAGGATTACTTCGAAATGAAATCCTAGATGGTAGGGCTATGAGATGGAACCTGGATAGTAGGGTTACTTTGAGATGAAAGCCTGGATAGTAGGGCTATGAGAAGGAACCTGGATAGTAGGTTACTTCGAGATGAAAGCCTGGATAGCATGGCTATGAGAAGGAACCTGGATAGTAGGGTTACTTCGAGATGAAAGCCTGGATAGTAGGGCTATGAGAAGGAACATGGATAGTAGGGTTACTTCGAGATGAAATCCTGGATAGTAGGGCTATGAGAGGAACTTGGGTTGTAGGGTTACTTCGAAATGAAAGCCTGGACGATAGGGCTATGAGAAGGAACCTGGATAGTAGGCTTACTTCAAAATGAAAGCCTGGATGGTAGGGATATGATAAGGAACTTGGATAGTAGGGACACTTCGAGATGAAAGCCTGGATAGTAGGGCTATGAGAAGGAACCTGGATAGTAGGGTTACTTAGAGATGAAAGCCTAGATAGTAGGGCTCTGAGAAGGAACCTAGGTCGTAGGGTTACTTAGAAAAGAAAGCCTGGATGGTAGGGCTATGAGAAGGAACCTGGATAATAGGGTTACTTCGAAATAAAAGCCTAGATGGTAGGGCTATGAGAAGGAACCTGGATAGTAGGGTTACTTCGAGATGAAAGCCTGGATAGTAGGGTTATGAGAAGGAACCTGGATAGTAGGGTTACTTAGAGATGAAAGCCTAGATAGCAGGGCTATAAGAAGGAACCTGGATAATAGGGTTACTTCGAGATGAAAGCCTGGATAGTAGGGCTATGAAAAGGAACCTGGATAGTAGGGTTACTTCGAGATGAAAGCCTGGATAGTAGGGCTATGGGAAGGAACTTGGGTTGTAGGGTTACTTCGAAATGAAAGTCTGGGCGGTAGGGCTATGAGAAGGAACCTGGATAGTAGGGTTACTTCAAAATGAAAGCCTGGATGGTAGGATTATGATAAGGAACTTGGATAGTAGGGTTACTTCGAGATGAAAGCCTGGATAGTAGGGCTATGATAAGGAACCTGGATAGTAGGGTTACTTCGAGTTGAAATCCTGGATAGTAGCGCTATGAGAAGGAACCTGGATAATAGGGTTACTTCGAGATGAAATCCTGGATAGTAGAGCTATGAGAAGGAACCTGGGTCGTATGGTTACTTCGAAATGAAAGCCTGGACGGTATGGCTATGAGAAGGAACCTGGATAGTAGGGTTACTTCGAAATGAAAGCTTGGATGGTAGAGCTATGAGAAGGAACCTGGATAGTAGGGTTACTTCGAGATGAAATCCTGGATAGTAGGGCTATGAGAAGGAACCTGGATAGTAGGTACTTCGAGATGAAATCCTGGATAGTAGGGCTATAAGAAGGAACCTGGGTCGTAGGGTTACTTCGAAATGAAAGCCTGGATAGTAGGGCTATGCGAAGGAACCTGGATAGTAGGGTTACTTCGAGATGAAATCCTGGATAGTAGGGCTATGAGAAGGAACCTGGATAGTAGGGTTACTTCGTTTGACCATGTATATTAGTTGACATGTTTGATTTCACGAACTGGTTTTCCAATAGTTGTTTGCAGATGTAACCTATATAACTGCTGGAATTGTTGGTGATAATTGTTTTTCCTGAAAAGATAACAGGGTTAATTGTATGCGATGCATGAAATGCATGGCGAGATGATATTGTCAAAATAAATGAGATTATGTTATATGCAACATGTATGCACATGTCATGATTTGTGAACATGAGATGCTATTGTGACATATCCGAGTCTGGGAAAATAAATCCCTGACTGCTGCTAGAGAGTATGGCATTCCTGACTGCTGTAGATAAATGTGGTTCTTTTACTTCTGTTGGGGATGGTGAACGGAGATGACTATGCTGGAGATTTACTCCTTGTTGTTTGTGAATATTCTGCCGGGGAGAGACTCTCGTTGAGAATAAATCTGCAGGGGAATAATTCTGTTGGAAAGTGGATTTCCATAACTGGAGGGATAAACTCTGTCGGGGATTGAGTTTCCGCATTCAGGGAAATAAACTCTACTTAGGAGACAAATTTTATGACCCGCTTGTGATTATGAAATTCGGTTGGGGGATATAGACGTCAGATTTCTGAAAGAACCTGGCTGGGGAGATTACTTCCTATTTTGGGAAAGCTGACATCAACGCTTTGATTACCTTTACTCTGTGGGGAGTACAGATGTCGCGAGGTCGTATGTACTGATGACTTTGTTTTAAGGTTGTCTCTGCCCTAATACCTGCTGGACAGAGTAACTGTCAGGTTTGAGATTTTCAGTTTTTTCCCCTGTTTCTTAAGTTACGAGCAACTGTCTTTCCATTTCTTATGTAAACATTTGTGAATAATAATCATATTCAAATTCATATGTCAAGAATTAACAATTGGACGTTCTTGCAAAACAAAATAGAAAAAGGGAAAACACATAGTTTTTGTAAAAATCATTTGTATTGATTTCCTAAGTTGGCCTATAACAGGCGTTTTTGTACAAGGAAGCTGACATTCTAGTAAGAGAACATCGCCATAAAAATGGAAGCTATACAATAGTGTGTAAAAAAAAGAAAACAGTTATGTGCAACAATCCCATTGGGTTCGAAGTCTGCTATTGTTGCTATATCTTCGAGCGTCTCATCACTTTGCTGCTTGTCCGAAGCTGATTAGATTGATTGGTGTCGTTCGAGCTTGACAGTTGATACTGAGGTCTGGTCGCAAGGTGATCCAATGGGACATAGTGATACGCTTTACATCCCTAACTTTTGCCTGGACTGCCCTTTCAGGTTTTCAGTCCATCGGGATACCCCTTTTTTCCCAAGCCGCCTTTTTAGGTTTTCGACTTGCCGGGTGTACAGATCTTTTTGTTTTCATCCCCTATTTTTTCTCGAACCCTTTTGGTTCGCCAGGAAGCCCTTATTTTTTCCTAGGTCAGTCAACCTAGCGGGTCTTTTATCAAGCGTAGTATCTTTTCACTATGTCCGCATTGACGGGGTGAGGAAGGTCGTCACCATCCATGGTGGTTAGAATCGTGGCTCCACCCGAGAAAATGTTTTTAATCACAAATGGCCCTTCATATGTGTGAGTCCATTTGCCCCTGGGATCACCTTGCGGTAGTATGATGCGCTTGATCACTAGATCCCTGACTTGATACTCTTGGCGTCTGACCTTTTTGTTGAAAGCCTTGATCATCCGTTTTTTATACATTTGACCATAACAGATAGCAGTAAGTCTCTTCTCATCGATCAGATTTAGTTGATCAAGTCGAGTCTAGAACCAGTCGTCTTCGTTCAAACCCGCATCTTTCATAATCCTTAAAGAAGGAATATGTACCTCAATGGGTAAGACTGCCTCCATGCCATATACTAGAGAGTAGGGTGTTGCCCCTGTTGACATCTGTGCTGAGGTACGGTACCCATGAAGAGAGAATGGTAACATCTCATTCTAGTCTTTGTATGTCACCGTCATCTTTTGTATAATCTTCTTGATGTTTTATTAGCTGCTTCAACAGTGCCTTTCATCTTCGGCCGATAGAGAGAAGAGTTATGATGTTGTATCTTAAATTTCTTATAGAGCTTGGTGATCATCGTGTTGTTGAGATTCATACCATTGTCAGTGATAATTCTCTCTGGAACACCATACCGACAGATTAGGTTATGCCTGATAAACCACGTCACGATGTTCTTGGTCACAGTAGCAAAAGAGGCAGCCTCAACCCACTTCGTGAAGTAATCAATGGCCACTAGGATGAAGCGATGCCCATTGGAAGCGGTAGGTATGATTTCTCTGATCATGTCAATGCTCCACATTGCAAAGGCCCAAGGAGACGTCAAGACATTTAAAGGAACCGGAGGCACATGTACCTTGTCATCATAGATTTGGCACTTAGGACAAGTTCGTGAGTGCTGATAACAATCTGCTTCCATAGTAGACCAGTAGTATCCTGCCCGTAGGATTTTCTTAGCCATGTTATATCCACTTGAATGGGTTCCGAAGGTACCTTCATGTAAATCTGTCATAATCCTCTCTTCTTCGCTCTTGTCTACACACCGCAGTAAGGTAGCGCCATGGTTGCGCTTGTAGAGGATTCCATTACTGAGGAAGAATTTCACAGCGAACCTTCTTAGAAACTTCTTATCATTGACAGATGCCCCCTCGGGATATTCTTGAGTCTCGAGATACCTTTTGACTTCATAGAACCGGGGTTTATATGCTACCTCTTCAGTATCAATCTCACAGCAGTGCGTTGGTTCATCCAACCTCTCAATAGTGATCCGGGGAGCTTCGTTGTCCCACCTGACTTTGAACATAGAATACATGGTAGCCAGCGCGTCCGCTAATTGATTCTTCTCTCGTGGGAAATGTTCAAAGGTTACCTCCTCAAAGTGTGGGAGCAATGTCTGTACGTGCTCTTTGTATGGGATAAGATTCAGATGCTTCGTATCCCATTCGCCTTTGATCTGGATTATCATCAAGGCTGAATCCCTGAAGACATTTAATAATTTGATCCTGAGGTCGATAGAGGCTTTGAGACCCATGATGCAGGATTTATACTCCACCATATTGTTAGTGCAGTTGAAACATAGTCGGGCGGTGAAAGGAGTATGATAGCCCTCAGGAGATATGATTACAGCGCCAATGCTATTACCGAGTGCGTTCGAAACTCCGTCAAAAACCATGGTCCATCGGGATCCATCCTCAGGTCCTTCATCCGGTCTAGGTTCTTTGTAGTCATTCACTAGCATAATATTCTCATCCGGGAACTCAAAATTCATGGATTGGTAGTCATCCACGGCTTCATGAGCCAAATGATCAGCCAATACACTTCCCTTTATTGCTTTCTGGGTTGTATATTGTATATCGTATTTAGTTAAGATTATCTGCCATCTTGCTATTCTTCCGGAGAGAGCGGGCTTCTCGAAGATGTACTTGATTGGGTCCATCTTAGATATCAACAAAGTAGTGTGGGTTAACATATATTGTCTTAGTCGGCGAGCAGCCCATGCCAAAGCGCAGCAAGTTTTCTCGAGCAGTGAGTATCTTGTCTCAGTCAGTAAACTTTTTCCTAAGGTAGTATATTCCATGCTCTTTTCGACCAGACTCATCATGCTGCCCCAGCACACACCCCATTGAATTGTCTAGCACTATTAAGTACAATATAAAAGGTCTTTCTTCAATCGAAGGCATCAGAATTGGTGGTTCTTGAAGGTATTCCTTGATCCTTTCAAAAGCAGTCAGGCATTCGTTATTCCACTTTACCACTTGATCTTTCTTCAGAAGCTTGAAGATGGGCTCACAAGTAGCAGTCAGATGTGAAATGAACCTGGCGATATAGTTCAGGCGTCCCAAGAAACCTCTAACCTCCTTCTCTGTACGGGGAGCCGTCATCTCTTGTATGGCCTTTACCTTCACATGGTCTACCTGAATACCTTTGTCACTGACAATGAAACCCAGAAGCTTACCAGACCTTACCCTGAAAGTGCACTTGTTCAGATTTAGCCTCAGCTTGTATATCTTCAACCTGTTAAACAACTTTTGTAGATGGTCGAGGTGCTCTTCTTCGGTTTGAGACCTGGCTATCATGTCATCAACATAAACCTCTATCTCATGGTGGATCATGTCATGAAATAAGGCGACCATGGCTTGCTAATAAGTTTCCCCAACATTCTTCAACCCAAAAGGCATCACCTTGTAACAGAAGGTGCCCCACTGTGTGACGAAGGTGGTCTTCTCCATGTCTTCAGGAGTCATCTTGATCTGGTTATAGCCAGAGAAACCATCCATGAAGGAGAAGATTTTATGTTGTGCGGTGTTATCAACTAGAACATCAATGTGAGGAAGCGGGAAGTCATCCTTGGGGCTTTCCCTATTCATTTCTCTATAGTCTACACACATCCGTACCTTGCCGTCCATCTTTGGCACCGGAACGACGTTAGCAACCCACTGTGGATAGGAGGTGACAGCTTGGAATCCAGCTTTGAACTGTTTCATGACCTCTGCCTTGATCTTCTTTGACATTTCAGGGCGCATACAGTGGACCTTCTGTTTAACCGGAGTAAAATCTTCTTTAGTCGGAAGACAATGTACCATGATATCAGAGTCTAAACTAGGCATGTCTTCATATGACCAGGCGAAGATCTCCATGTAGTCATGCAACATCTGTATCAACCGCTGTTTGACCTTAGTCTCCATATTTGTGTCGATCTTGACTTCTTTTTTGTCCACCTCCGTGCCCAAGTTTATCGTCTCAACTAGCTCTTCATGAGGCTGTATAGCCCTCTCTTCCTGCTATAACAGTCTAGCAAGTTCTCCAGGCACCTCACAATCGTCCTCACCTTCGTCCTCGGCTTGGTTGATCAGATTTTCGAAGTCATATATGGAAGTAGCAGAACTGTTATCAATGGGATCCAGAGTGGATATGGATCTGCAGTTTGATATGTGAGTGTGTGTAAGAGCATAATCGTATTGATAAAGTAAAAGAAGAAAAGAAAAACAGAGAGTGCAAAATTTGTATGCAAGAAACGTCCAATGTTTTATTGATAATATATGAAATGATATATAATAACCCTCACAGATAGAACCATTGTGCCTCGGGTAAGACACAAGGCCATAAAGTTTAAATTGTTTATTACAAACTCGGAAAACAAGTAAGACAATTACTGCGGAATAAAATAAACTGGTATAAAATCTTTGGTCGTCCAATTACTCGGTCCACCGTTGGTAGTCGGGTAGATCCAACTGTCAATATCGGAATCTTCCTTATTGTCTTCAATAGCATTGACCCCACGATTGCTGATGCATAGGGAAGGTCCTCCAGCCCGAGCGCATCGAACAACCCTTTGAGTTCCTGAGGTAAAGCCCAAACCAAATTTTTCAGTTTTGTGAGTAAAATCAGGGAGTTGTCCCTAATTGGTACACCCATCTTCTTCAACTGCTACTCTGGCGTCCTTGAGAGGAGCCATCTTCAGAGGAGGTTTGGTGCTGGTAGTAGTCTCGGTTGACGCTAAAATCTGGGGAACCTCTTCAAAGTTTTGACAAGGAGTCTCTATGAATTCCCCGTCCATCTCCACATACCTGAAGGAGTTCAGGTGGCTCACCATATACTCCTCTTCACCATGCACAATGACAATCTTCCCTTTCACCGGATATTTCAGCATTTGGTGCAGCATAGAAGTAACAGCCTCAGCTTCATGGATCCAAGAACGACCCAACAAACAAGAGTACTATGGCCTGATGTCCATCACGTAGAAGGTGGACCCAAAGGTCTAAGAGCCCACTTTGACAGGGATGTCCACCTCTCCATGCACCATTCTCTTTGACCCATCAAAAGCCCTCACCACAATGTTACTAGGCTTTAGGGTCAAGCCTTCACAATCTAGTCGATTGAGAGCCTTCTTAGGCAGGACATTCAGTGAAGACCCATTATCCACCATAACATGAGCCATAGTGGTACCCCTGCATTCAATCGAGACATGTAGAGCATCATTATGCTTCCTCCCTTTTGGTGTCAAGTCGGCATCTGAAAAACCCAAACCATTGTCAGCAGTCAAGCTGGCCACGCAGTATTTGAATTGATTGGCTGAGGTTTCTTGCGGCATATGCATGGTATTGAGGAATGAAATCAAATCCTTTGCATGGGCCTCAGAACATAACAGCAAAGACAACATCGATATCTTCGAGGGGGTCTTCCCCAACTGCTCGACCACATTCCAGTCGCTCTTTTTGATTATTTTTAAGATTTCCTCTATCTCTTGCTTAGAGGATTCCACAACAACTTTTCTAAGTGCCTCCGTCCGGGAAGGCTCACCTATAGCTTCTTTGCCTCGAGTCCTAGATGACTTATTGGCAGGGGTAACAACTGGATTAAGAACGGGAGTAGTAGCTGAAGTACTAGCAGGAACAGAAGATGGAATAACAACAGGCTTATTGACAGTCTTCGGGGAGATCTCGGGGGAGAAAACCCTTCCACTTCTGGTAATCTTGTTGGTCCCGACAATGTTACTGACATCGGGATCAGCCTCTTCATTCTCCAAATCATGTTTAATACCATGATAGTAAACATCGGCGCCATAATGCCAAGGGACAGCTTTGTCCGAGGCGTATGGGACAAGACTAGGAAAAGTGATTATTAATGGAGCGATTCTCGGAGCGGGTGTAATCCTAACAAGTCTTTTAGAGGATACCTTGGAAGGATTAGCGAAAATGGTTATAATAGCAATATCTTCACACGGAACAGTTGGAATCAAAGTTTTTCGAACAAAATTTCTCTGTTGTCCATCAAGCGTTAGGCACCTGCTTTCAGCAAATAGCAACCAGTGGGCAGAGAAGAACATATGTTGCAACCTTCACCATAACCCGGAAATAAACCGGCCAGCAACAAATTCTTCTTCACGGTCATAAGAGGAGTATAAACTTCATTAACAGAGGTAACAAACATATCAGTATCAATGGCATTAACTCCACGGCTGTGCTTAGGCATGGGAGAAGTTATGACATTAGGCTTCTCCAGAGCATCAAACTCAATCTCCTTGGCTTCAATTAAATCTTGTACTTTATTTCTCAGAGTCCAACAGTCATTTGTATCGTGGCCAGGACTCTCAGAATAGTAAGCACACCGATCATTTGGATTGTACCGAGGAGATATGGTGTTCGGATTCTTGGGAGCCTCTTTCAAGGTTGCCAAGTTAGATCTTAGAAGATGGGGTAGAACCTCAGCCAATGTTATGCTAATCCAGGTAAACTTCCTTTGTGGTCTTTCTACCCTTTGCTGATTGTTTCATTGTAGGGTAGCCGCAGGCCTAGGTATCATCACAGCACCTACCGTTGGATGGTGTTCAGCTCTGTTCTGACCTCTCGGGCTATAAATGGCACTGACCTCCTTCTTACCCGTGAAGGGCTTCTTCACTCAACTCGAAGAGGTGTCTTTCTGGATCTTGCCACTCCGGATCCCAGCTTCTACCATCTCTCCTGTTAATATCAACTCGGTAAAACCAGCTGAGGAGCTACCAATTAAATGATTGAAGAACGAACCAGACAGCATCCCAAGAAACATATCAACCAACTCCCTATCATACAAAGGGGGTTGGACTCTCCCAGCCAAATCTCTCCACTTCTGTGCATAGTCCTTAAAGCCTTCACCTGCACCCATGGACATACTCTGGAGTTGAGTACGAGTAGGGGCAAGGTCAGCATTGTATTGATACTGCTTATAAAAAGCAGCAGCCAAATCCTCCCAGTTTCGGACATTGATTCCCTCCAGTTGATAGAACCATTCAAGCTGAGTCCCTGACAGACTGTCTTGAAAGAAGTGAACCCACAAGTTCCTATCAGCAGTGTGAAGCTGAATCTTCCTTACATAGGAACGGAGATGAAGCTTGGGATAAGACACCCCATCATACTTCGTGAAAGCCGGAGCTTTAAACTTCTGTGAGATGACTACCCCAGACACCAATCCCAGCAATTCAAAATCCAGCCCTAGTATTCTCTAGATCTCCATAGTGCTCAGTCGATCCTCTAACTGTTTATATCTATCGTCAGTGGGAGGATACTGCTCATCATTGTAGTTTGTGTCATTATCAGAGACTTCAGGGCTAGGGTCCTTCTCCCTTCTCTCTCTCTCTCTCTCTCTCTCTCTCTCTCTCTCTCTCTCTCTCTCTCTCTCTCTCTCTCTCTCTCTTGATTCTCCCCTTCTTTGGACGAGGAGGTCAAATCAACTGGTTGCTTTAACGACCCCCTGAACCTTCTTCCCATATTCAAAACACCAGAGATCTTCTTCTTCTTCTTTTCTTCTTTTCCTGCAGGATAAGGGCCTTCAGATCCTCTTGCCCTTTTGCCAGAGTTATGAAAATTTGTTGAAATTGGGCATTTTATGCATGAAGATCTTTGATGCTTTGTTCAGAAGACATTTTTTTGTTGAAATAAACAGCGAAGAAGATGAGAAACCTGTAATGGTACCTGTTTATGCAATGTCATGGGTGGTATGCATATGCAATGATTTCAAGGACTTGTAAAGGCTCAAATTTGTTTAACCAAAAAGAAACACACGTTAATTATATTAATAAGTTCGGACTATTACAAAGAATTCCCTTTAGGCTTGCAATCAAACAAACAAAACTTAAAACAAAAAGAAAACTAGGTCTCCAAAGAGCGCGTCCTCTTTGGTGGAATGTAGGCGTTTATGTTCCTTTCTTCATGAAGTAGTCTATGAGCTCCAGGACCTTCTTCTTGCTGGCATAGAATTGAGCTTCGAACATATCCTGCTCCTCTTTAAGTTGAACCCAGGATTTCTGTAACTCCTCATGATCAGTTGGCATGTCAGGATGATGAACAAGATAAGGAGTGTCTCCTTTAGCCACTGGTTCCACAATCATTGGTAAGACAGCAGGGTAAGGCATCATAAGAATTTGGGCGTGGGCTCGTACCCATTGGAGATAAGGCTCAAGAGGGATGGAATTCTTGTGCCCCGGTTTCTTGCAATCAATTTTATGTACCATGCCCCAAGCTCTCATGAATCTTTTGCGGTAACCCTGAGCATTATTCTCATAGTTGAAGGCGATTCTTTGGATAAGCGTATCATGAGGACCATCCCTTCTCGCATAACTAAAGTGTCGCAGTGATAAACAAGGTTTATAAGTGATTCCTTCCCTAATGCCTAAGAGAGGAACATTAGGGAATTCACCACAGCGATCGATGATGGTAACATCTTTCAAAGATCGTGAACACCAATGAATGTCTGAATGTGTAAGGGACATCAGCCTATGAGACCATTTCATACCATGCTCATTCTTCAAAATGGGCCTAGGTAGGTGAGAAATAAACCACCTAGTCAATAGAGGAGGGAAGCACAAGAGGGTCCCCCTTCTCTTTAGAGTACGAGCATACAGAGAGTGTAGAACATCCCCAAGTAATGTAGGCACCGGATTATGAGACAGAAAAACCTTAATAGTATTCACATCTACGAGTTGGTCCGCATTAGGGAAAAGTACCATCCCGTAGATGAGGAGTGCTAATACCTCTTCTAAAGCTTGTAAATCTAGGGTATCCCAAAAATAGTAAGCCTTCTCGAATAGAAATTTAATCGGGATTCCTTGGACACTTCCCCTAGTTTCCCAATTTGTCACTATATCAGACCATTGTAAGACAGAGCTCGAGCAATCTCTTAAGGCTTTGTATGTTCTTCCATACTGTTGAAAGGTAACTGATCAAGAATAGGTACCCCTAACAACTGATAAAATTCCTCCATAGTAGGCACTAGTTGGTAATCCGGGAAGGTGAAGCAGTGGTGCAAAGGATCAAAGAACTGAAATAGCACTTTTAACAATTCTTCATCAGGTTTTGAAGTGACCAAGTTAAGCAACCGACCATGTTTTTCAGTGAAGGGAGAGCTTTCAAGAATCCTTAATGCCAAGTCCTTTAGTTGTAGAGGCACTTTCACAAGGTTAATCTAGATAGTGTTCCTACGGGCGGATGCCATGTCCTACAAAACAAAGCAAAGATGGGCCCTAGAAAATCCTTGAAATGGTTAGTATGATATGTAGTGCTTATGATGTCATGATTATGCTAAAAAAATCACATGTATAGCAAGAAACAAACAAGTCACACCAAGTTCTTAGATTTAAGGCCTGCATGAGTTTTAAAGGTCATACCCTCTTGAAGCTGGATTGGTTCAACCTGTCCTATAAATAGTAATCGGGTTCTAAGGGATCTCAATATCACTGATCTTTCCTCCAAGCTTAGTTCAATAGGCGATTGAACCACAACCAAACAAAACTCAAGAGTCAAACCTCAATGAGTGTAGCATTGAGTATCTGTCGACCTTGGGAATACACCAAAGTCGGCCATCTCGCTACGTCCTACTGCCAAATTATGCAATTAAAGGTTCTAAGGTCAGTTGATGCTTTATGACACCACGTGGAGGCCCCGTACTCTCCTTGATTGAATCAAGGGTTACCGGTACCAACCAAAGTGCCACATCAACATAGCTACTGCTTCAACCGTGTCGGTATACCCTGCACAGTTCCCTCACAGTTTAATGCTACTTACCTAATAGGTATCCCCAGATCCGGGTGTAGGATCTACATAACCCCAATAAAACCCTTGAATATAAAGTAGGAAAAGCAAAAGAAGAAAGAAATTTTAGAAATGACCTAGATCCTAAGGTATACCCCACTTATTATGTCCCCAGCAGAGTCGCCAGTTCTGTGATACGGTGGCAGAACTGACTGTTAATACTGGTTTGCATTTTTTTATTCGCAAATGTTGCAGTAAGCAAGAGTCGCCACCGACTTTTATTTCATCCAACAAAGGAAAAGGAAAAAAGAACAGAAAAAATCTTTTTTTCGAGAGTTTATGAGTACGGGGGGTAGATTATAGAAAGGGTAGGTATTAGCATCCTTTCTATCTGTGGTTTTTCACGGGCTCTTAAATACTTGCTCATTCTTAAATTTCTTTTGTGTGTTTGTGTGTTTGAAAAAGTTTTGAAATTGCCTTAGTGCGGCGTTTCACTTTATGGTAACTCTTGTATCAGTCCTCAAGAGTGTGATAAAGTGTTTTTGAAAACTTTAGTTTGAAAATTTTGTTTGAAAGTGTATGGTGTAAAAGTTTACTTGAGCAAGTACTTAGGAGTTTCTACCTACTCGAAAAAGACTGTTCATTTTTCTTATTTCCTTTAGACAGTGTTATGCTACTATTAAGGAGTAGGTAGCTCCATCGTTGGAGTTTGAGGGACAATCGAAAAGGACAAAATGGTCACTGAAGGCAACAAGCAAGGATACCTTAGCATTTCGAAGGTACTGTCGTCATAAGATCATTTCTCGTAGGAAACTCGAGGGACAATGATGGATTATGATCTTTATGACGACTTTGAATTGCGGGTCATTGCTAAGATATCCCTACGTTTGAGGGACGTGGCCATTGTTTCCGAGGCAACCAAGTGAGGCAAACCCTAGGAGTGAGCATGTGCATGTGTGCTTTTTTCCAGTTAATCATCTTTGCATAATTAGGGTTATCTACCTTTTTTATCATTTTATCTTTCGCATACAATCCTAATGTCCATACATCTAACAATTTAATAGTTGCGGAATTTAAAAACGGAAAAGAAAAAACTACGCTATTACAAGGCTTTTGGGCAGATACACAGATATTTGACTGAAAATAAAAATGCGGAAATTTGAAATCCTAATTAATCTATTACAAACTTGAAACAGTTACAATAATTTGAATTAAAAGAAAGTAAAGGTGCGCGCGACGAATTAAATACGAGAATAAAGTCTAAGTCCTAAAAAATCTAATCAATTAAAGAGAAAATACTTTTTGTATTTTATTATTGAGAAAAATATTTGAAATCTTAACCTAAATCTAATTAATTAAAGAAAAATATTTTTTGGTATTTTATTAAGAAAATTAAATATTTGTGAATCAAACTGAATTTGTCTAATTAATTTTAATTATGAAAACAATCAGGTCAATATCATTAAATTAATTAATTTCCCAAAAAAACTAATTTTAATAAAAAACCTAATTCTACAATTTTGTGATTTTATATTTTTAATAAAAAACAATGATTTTTTATGTTGTCAAATGATTAAATAAATAAAACAAATAAAATAATAAGTAATAAAAAAGAAAATAAAACTGGGCCTGATGTTGTTAGCACTCCAGGGGGTGTATGGCTGAATTGCTAAAGCCCGAAGGATAGGCCCAAATGTCCAACGCCTGATTCAGTGGGGCTTCTTTTTGAGGGTGCACCATGCGCTGCTCTCCACTGAGCACTAGATCTGAATCTGAGGATGATCCACGGGCTGGATTTGGAGGGTGTATGATAGCTTTCCTGGGTAGTGCACACTGGATCCTGTGAAGAAATATTGGAAAAAATGCAAAAGCTCACGCCTGGGATCGAACCCGGGACATGAGCTTCATACCTCTCTCCCTTTACCAATTGCGCTAGCTTGCTTATCTGTTAGTATAATGCACAAACAATAATATAATAGAAAAGCACGCCCTATGCCCAAAAGCACGTGTGATTTCAAACCAGCCATTAGTTATCAAAAGCGTCATCATCTTTGAAATTCTGGCTGCAGATACTCAATGTCACGTTCAATGTTATGACACCGTATCTGACTTTCTATAAGATAGTGAATACAAAAAATAGTAAAGAACACAGTCAATTGTTTACCCAGTTCAGTGTGCAACAACACCTACTCTGGGGGCTACCAAGCCAGGGAGGAAATCCACTATAAGAGATATTAATTCAGGAATAAACCAACCAGTTTATCTCCTTCACTTAAGACCTACCCAATGCAACTTCAATCTAAGTACAACTTAAACCTGAGTTCCTACTCACTCCCCCTCAATCACAGCAGTGATACTTAAAACAATTTGACTAATGAATTGATGAAGACACTCTTCAAAACATACACTTGATTATGCTTCACAGCTTTTTAATCAAGCAACACAAACACTCTTGCTTCACAGCTTTGAGTGATACACAAATCTAACTTGACTTTGCTTCAAAGCTTTAGTCAAGAGACACAAAAACACTCTTGCTTCAAAGCTTTGAGTGATACACAAATCTAACTTGACTTTGCTTCAAAGCTTTAGTCAAGAGACACAAAAACACTCTTGCTTCAAAGCTTTGAGTGATACACAACCCTTACAATTAAAACCTATTCCAAGTCACTTATCACAATGATAATTGCTTGGATTACAATAGTTAAAACTATACAGCTTCTAAATGATCTTCTGTTAAAAGGGATACATTCAAAACAGCAGCCCTGTTGAATATATAGCAGCTGCATCTTCAATTAGGGTTTCCACAAAAAGCTAGGGTTAATTCCGTTTGACCTTAAGACTAGGTCACAGGACTTTATCAACCAGGTTAGGGTTGATCTAGGTTAACCCCAAGTCCACGAGATTTTCTGTTCTGGAAAGACTAAGTCATTTTCCTGAAAAAACTCAGAATTACCCAAACTGCATAACTGTTAGTTCAGAACAGGATGTCTTAACATTTGTTATGACATCTGAAATCCTGTCTACTGATTTTGGTAAATGTGATCTTTTTGCAAAATGCTCAGATACACATTTATAAACAGCAGCACTTGTATGACAATATTTTTCTGCAAAGGTACCTACAGAATCAGTACCTAATAAACTAGAATGTTATGACATCAGTCATGACATTCACACACCTGGTTTTACCAAAAATGCATGCCAACAACTAAACAACTACAAACTCCCCCTTTGGCAGATTTTTGGCTAAAGCCCCTAAGCAATCAGAGATAGATAGCAGCAGAAAAAAATGACTGCAGAAAAATAGAATGTCTAATAAAGTCTACCAAAATATATCTCCCCCTCTTTAGCCACAAATGGGCCAAAGAAATATGTTCTTAAAAGATTATACAGTCAACAACTAAAAATTGAACACACTTGCAAACTCCACCAGGAATCAGCATCAACTCCACCAACCTTCAAGCACTGTCCCCTTCAGAGGAGCTAGTTTCTTCAGTATTGAGTTGATCTTCAGCTTCTGCACCCTCTTCCCTTCTGTTTCCTTCAGCTTCCTCCTTTTCTAACCTGGCAATTAGGTTTTCTAGGGTCTTTTTCCTAGCTTCCAGCTCTTTGCAGGTCTCTTTCAATACAGTTATAACATCAGATGTTTTGGACTGAGTCTTTACAGATGATGTCTCAGCTGATGTTATGACAATATCAGGAGCATGAGATCCCTGAAACAGCTTGTAGTGTAACCCAAGAGCAGGAGCTCTTTTGCAAGCAGTGTCTCTTGCCACCAGGATATCAGGGTATTGTGCAAGGATAATTCCACAAAGGAGGGAGGGAAAGGCAATTGGGCCTTTGACAGCATAACTACCAGCATGTTTTAAAGTTTGTTCAAAAATATACCTGCCATAGTCAAAAACAGTCTTGGTTCCCACAGCATAAATAAATTTCCCCAATCCTGTGGAGATAGTTGATTTATGGTTTGTAGGGACCCAGTTGGCTGCACCAATCTTGTGCAGGATGGCAAATTTCATGCTAAGTTTGCTGGCATTCAACTTGCCTTTCAAGGGCCAGCACTTGACTTGTCTTGCTGTGATGGTTTGACAAACTTCATTGTCAGTGACTTCCAGTTCAGGGCAATCCTCATTTGATCTTCCAAGAAATTTGTTAATTTCTGATGGAGAGAAATTAACCCTTCTTCCTCTAACATAAACACTTTCAAAGTCAGCTGACCTTCCATCAGCACATTCATCAGACAAGTTAACTATGAACTCCTTGACCAGATTTTCATAGCACTTGGTAAATTTTACCACAGTCTTCATCAGTCCAGTAGTTTTAATCAGGTCCATGATGTCCTTGCACTCCATGGCATCATTGTTTAGCTCTCTTTCTAAAGCTATTCTCTTCAAGCAAACATACTTCCATCTGTTTGCATTGTCAGAATGGTGAAAAGAGATGTTGTCTGTTGGGACTTCAGGAACTCTAGCAATTTTACTGGAGGGGAGTTTCCTTCTGATAGGAATTTCTTCAGCATCAATCTCAAACTCTGATTCCTCATCAGAATCAGAAGATTCAGGTTCTTTTCTCTTCTTTGTAATTGGTTGTCTACCAGTATGCACCTGAGCTTTCACCTTTCCTTTGGACTGACCAGTTTTCACAGATTCTACCCCAGCCTTGCCTTCAGCCTTGGATTTCTTATTAGCAGGTTTATCTTTGGTCATACATTTTGCAGCATTCTGATTACCCTTTCTTTTCATCATTCTCCTAGCTATGCTAGGGTTTACATTGGCAATCAGATCATTGTCTGAGTATTCCTCATCCACATCAATGATAGGTGGATCAACAGTCTTCTCTGAAGGGTTCTGAATGTTGTCATTTTGTGTCACAACATTCTCAGAGACATCTACATTCTTAGAGACATCCACATTTGGGCTTGCTGATTCTTGATTTAATGGGACAGAAATCCCCGGTACAGATTGGTTTCCACTTAGTATTCTTGTAACAATCCTAGCAATTGCTTGATGTACTTGAGCTGATCCTTCCCTATTTGGTACAGAGGAAGAAGGATGAGAAGGATTACCAGAAGCAGTAGCTTGAGCTCTTCCTGCATGCCTAGTTCTCGGTTTTTTTGACTTTGGAGGGGTCAGTTGCCATTTCTCTGAGAGGAGTGATCTCCAGGACTTCAGAATCTATGCATGTGGTGATTGCTCGAGAATCTTGGTCAGATGATGAAGATGAAGTGGTCGCCTTGGTTGAAGATGATGTTTGAGACATTTTGATTGACTTAGAGCACCAGTAGCAATTTGAGAGAAAACTTTGATTGAGAGAAAGGAATAGGTTGCAAAGACGAGAGAGGTAGGAGACAATTGAGAGTCTATTCAACTTATTAATAATTTTGAAAGAATTGGAAAGACATATGATTAACCCACTAAAAATAGACTTAACACAAATAACTCCTTCAACCCTTGTTTTAAGCAAAATTAATTGCTATAATTTCTCACGTTGGCAAATACCCATCTTGCCCCTCAAGTTTTCAAGTTGATTTCCAACAAGAGCCTTGGTAGAAGAATCAGCCAGCTGAAGCTTAATGATACCATGTTCCAGTTTAATTGACTTCTTCTCTACAAGGTCAATGTGCTTGGTCCTGCTATGCTGAATAGGGTTCATGGAAATATTGATTGTATTCAGATTGTCACAATACAATGTCACAACATCTTGTGAGACATTATACTCAGTGAGCATCTGTTTTGTCCAGATATTTTGAGAACAGCTACTACCAGCTGCAACTATTTCAGCACAGAGTTGGGAAGGCATTCTTTTGACATGAATCATAGCTCTGGAAGATTCCTGTATGATCTTATTTTTCTTTTTGTCAACTCCATTTTGATGATGAGTTATAGGAGAAGAGACTTCATGACTCATTTCTTCTGGGAAACAGAATTTATTAGACTTGTTGTTTACAAATTCCTTGTCATGATTACTTCTGGTTCTGACAGCACATCCTTCTTCAAGTTTATTCACCACATCATAGACATGTCTCTTTTTACCAAGCCTTTCAATTTGAAGTTCACCACAAACCCTCCTTTTATCAATTTGCAGTCTTGGAATCCTTCTGACTGCTTCCATAGAGATAGTTCTATTCATTCTTCTTAGATGAAGATGGTCAAGCTTATGGTGCCACAGTTTCATCTCTTTTTCTTCTTTGGTAATTGAACACATAGTGGAGTTATTAGTGTTCTCAGGCTGCCACAAGTAACAGTTATCTTTAGATCTAATTCCTTTCATTACCACTTCTAGTTTTTCATTAATTACTAGACATTCAAATTTTGAGAAGTTGACCTTGAATCCTAGATCACAGAATTGACTGATACTAATGAGATTAGCAGTCAGGCCTTTTACCAATAGTACTTCATTTAGATTGGAACTTCAGGGCAGTCCAAATTACCAACTCCTTTGATTTCACCTTTAGCACCATCTCCAAAGGTCACATAACTAGTGTTGTGAGGTTTAACATGATTGAGAATGTTCTTTATTCCAGTCATGTGTTTAGAGAACCCACTGTCAAAGTACCAGCCTTCCCTTGCAGAGACTCTCAGGGAAGTGTGGGCTATCAGGGCAGTAGCCTTTTTCTTCCATTGAGGAGTATGTGGTACCCTTTTTGACTTAGGTTTAACACTTGAGTTTTGATTAGGGTATCCATGCAATTTGAAGCAGAAAGGCTTTATGTGGCCATACCTCCCACAATGATGACATCTCCATCTTTGCTACTTTTTCTTCATATATCTTTGTTTCTGATGTTGAGAGTTGTGTTGAGACATCTGCTTTGACATTTGTTTAACAGGCCTGATCTTCTTGTCTGCACCAGATTTCTTAGCTTCCACAAATCCTAGTCCAGATTTGTTTCCCACATTTTGTCCAACTTGAAGAATCTCTTCCAATTTGTCTGTTCCATTAGTCAGCATCTTGACAGATTTGGTCATTTGGTTCAGTTGTGAGTTCAGCAATTGAACTTCCCCTTCTTGATGACTTATAGTTTCAAGGTCTGCCCTTTTTTCAGCCTCTAGCTTTATGATGAGTTTTGATTGTTTCTCATTCTGCACACAGACTTCAGCACTTCTGATACACAATTTCTTGTAAGCATCAGCCAGTTCTTCAAATGTCACTTCTTCGTCACTAGTGTCACTTTCAGAGGTACAAACACCAGTTAGAGCAGTAACTAGTTTGGCAGATTCTTCTTCAGAATTACTTTCTGAATCACAGTCAGACCAAGTAACAGTCATTCCTTTCTTTTGTTTCTTAAGAAAGGTAGGACATTCAGCTCGAATATGCCCATATCCTTCACAACCATGGCATTGAATTCCTCTGCCTTGATTTCCCTTCTCTTCTGACCTTAGTCTTCTTCTGGAACTGTCAATGTCAGAGGGAATGTTATGAATATTAGACCTTGACTTTGGATCTATTCTTTTGATGAGTTTGTTGAATTGTCTTCCAAGCATGGCTATAGCTTCTGAAATATTTTCTTCTTCATCCTCCTTGTTTTCAACATCAGTGTTGGATACAAGTGCTATGCTCTTGTTCTTCTTGTCACCATTATCAGTGATCCCCATCTCAAAAGTCTGAAGAGACCCAATTAGTTCATCCACTTTCAACTTGCTGATGTCCTGGGCTTCCTCTATGGCAGTTACCTTCATAGCAAATCTTTTAGGCAAGGATCTGAGAATCTTTCTCACCAATTTTTCTTCTGACATCTTTTCTCCCAGTGCTCCTGAGGTGTTGGCAATCTCCAAGATGTTCATGTGAAACTCATGAATGGTTTCATCTTCCATCATTTTTAGATTCTCAAACTTGGTAGTCAACATCTGAAGCCTTGACATTTTCACTTTGGAAGTGCCCTCATGAGTAGTTTTGAGAGTGTCCCAAACTTCCTTGGCCAGTTCATATTGATGTACTAGTCTGAAAATGTTTCTATCAATTCCATTGAACAAGGCATTTAAAGCTTTAGAATTTCCCAGGGCTAACTCATCTTCTTCTTTACTCCAATCTTCCTCAGGCTTCAGACTGATTGTCCCATTTTTCTCAGTTATGGTGGGATGGTTCCATCCTTTGTCAGCAGCTCTCCAAGCCTTTTTGTCCAGAGATTTTAAGAAGGCTATCATACGAGGTTTCCAGTAGTCATAATTTGTTCCATCCAGAATGGGTGGTCTATTTCCAAAAACTCCTTCTTTGTCCATAGTGCCAGAAAGTGATATCCCTAGATCTCACCCAGTAATACAGGCAGGGTGCCTGCTCTGATGCCAATTGAAATTCTGGCTGCAGATACTCAATGTCACGTTCAATGTTATGACACCGTATCTGACTTTCTATAAGATAGTGAATACAAAAAATAGTAAAGAACACAGTCAATTGTTTACCCAGTTCAGTGTGCAACAACACCTACTCTGGGGGCTACCAAGCCAGGGAGGAAATCCACTATAAGAGATATTAATTCAGGAATAAACCAACCAGTTTATCTCCTTCACTTAAGACCTACCCAATGCAACTTCAATCTAAGTACAACTTAAACCTGAATTCCTACTCACTCCCCCTCAATCACAGCAGTGATACTTAAAACAATTTGACTAATGAATTGATGAAGACACTCTTCAAAACATACACTTGATTATGCTTCACAGCTTTTTAATCAAGCAACACAAACACTCTTGCTTCACAGCTTTGAGTGATACACAAATCTAACTTGACTTTGCTTCAAATCTTTAGTCAAGAGACACAAAAACACTCTTGCTTCAAAGCTTTGAGTGATACACAAATCTAACTTGACTTTGCTTCAAAGCTTTAGTCAAGAGACACAAAAACACTCTTGCTTCAAAGCTTTGAGTGATACACAACCCTTACAATTAAAACCTATTCCAAGTCACTTATCACAATGATAATTGCTTGGATTACAATAGTTAAAACTATACAGCTTCTAAATGATCTTCTGTCAAAAGGGATACATTCAAAACAGCAGCCCTGTTGAATATATAGCAGCTGCATCTTCAGTTAGGGTTTCCACAAAAAGCTAGGGTTAATTCTGTTTGACCTTAAGACTAGGTCACAGGACTTTATCAACCAGGTTAGGGTTGAGCTAGGTTAACCCCAAGTCCACGAGATTTTTTATTCTGGAAAGACTGAGTCATTTTTCTGAAAAAACTCAGAATTACCCAAACTGCATAACTGTTAGTTCAGAACAGGATGTCTTAACATTTGTTATGACATCTGAAATCCTGTCTACTGATTTTGGTAAATGTGATCTTTTTGCAAAATGCTCAGATACACATTTATAAACAGCAGCACTTGTATGACAATATTTTTCTGCAAAGGTACCTACAGAATCAGTACCTAATAAACTAGAATGTTATGACATCAGTCATGACATTCACACACCTGGTTTTACCAAAAATGCATGCCAACAACTAAACAACTACAATCTTCTCCCCTGGACTGTTGTTTTAGACAATAACCTTTTACCTACGAACACCAATTGTAACTACAGCCCTGCAAATCTTAAAAATCAATGCCAGACATGATAAATCAATTCCAAGTATACAGATCAACTCGTTTTGATCTCACGAGTATGATGTCATCCCTCTTTTGCCCTGATTTTACCTGCATCAAAAAACCCTAAAACACGACCTCAAACCCTAACAATGGCAACTATCAGTATATACGCTGAAACTCTTAATTAACCATACCAATAAGTTCTAAATGATGATGTAAACAAGAAAGCATACAGAAATTATTTATGATGCATAAATTTACAGAACCAAATTCAAAAAATATGACAAACCGTGACGCTGTAAAGTGATGATTTCTCGATCTTTCACTCGTGCAAATGATGTTGCTAGCCTCAGGAGACGCCCAGGAGTGGATTGGTGGTTTTGAATCACCTTGAATCGTCCTGAGGAATGAAATTTGATCCTAAATTTTTTGCCAAAAACTGAATTTTGTTTTATGCTTTTCACGACCAAAAACCCCTCTCCTTTTGCCTTGGCTGCATTGTGTATATGTAATAGAGTGTATTAGGTCAACAAAAAACAACTTGAATCTTGAAATTTTTGGAGAAAAGATCTTGATTGTTCAATGCATTATTTATTTCCAAAATAATCCAAATCATGCCATTCTTGCTCCGATCATCCTTGATACGATTTAATCCTGATATGCCAGCATATATCATCCTCATTCAATGCCAAAATCAATCCAAAAGCAATTTACATGATTTATTTTGATTTTATTTGATTTTATTTGAATTTTAAATGAATAAAATCACAATAAATCAAATAAATAATTTAATGAGGCATGGAGCGGTTCATAGGTCGTGGGCCATGTTAGGAACAAGGTACAAGCATAAAAATTTGGGCCCATTTGAAGAAAAAGGCATTTTGGGCATGGTTGACTTTGTGCAAATTCCCAAAAATGGCCAACTTTGACAATACATATCTCTCTCAATTTTGACCCTAAGACGGTGTTCTTGGACTTTTTAGAAAGCGTATGATGTCCTATAAACAACCCTTTTAGTTTCATATCAATTGGATCTTCCATGTTCATGTAAGAAGCTTTGATCCAAGAGGTGTTTTTGTTGACTTTTTGAAATGACATGTAATGTGTGAATTCATATCTTTTCATGAGTGCATTTTTTGAACTTGAGGGCTGAAGATGAGTTGTAGGTAATTGCATACTCTTCAAAATGAGCCTTGGATGGGAAATTTTCAATAAAATATGAGAAATTTATGCCTGGTCAAAGTTTGGTTAACTTTTCCTATAGAAACCCTAATTTAGCAACTTTTGAGTTTTGATGAATTTGGGGCATTCCTTGAGGAATCATGGTCAACCCTTGATCAAATGACGGATATTGCTTCAAAATGTTGATGTTGTCCAAAAATATTGAAGTTTGACTGTATGTGGGCCACAATTGACTTTTGACCTAGTACAGTTGATTTACAGGCATCTGAGCAATTGACTGAGCAAACTTTTTGTGCAAGGCATGAGACCTGACATGGATGTTCTTGAGAACATATTAGGACCATGGAAAAGGTTTGAGACCTTTGGATTTCACCCATCTTGATGAAAATGGAAACTCTAGTTTGAGGTTCATTGTCTTAGGAGAGCATTTGCTTGATCAATCCTTGGGCATCCTTGGGCAAGTTGAGGATTTCAATTAATATATGTTGAGTAAAATGGGAGGGCAAATTTTGGGGTACAACAGGTTCCTTCTCATCATCCGGATGCAGTCTAACACAGACTCATCCTAAAGTAATCTTACACGGGTTCCTTCTCAACTTTCTAGATGCAGTCTAACACGAACTCATCCTGAAATAGCCCCACACAGGCTCTTTCTAATACATTTTCAGGTAACGGTTAATTCCATTATCCTCAGCAAGTTACTGTGAAACCTGGATTTCAACCAAAAAGCAGCGAACTTTCCTCTCCAGAGATAACTCTTCAGCAGAGCCTTGGACAACTAAAGTTCCAAGACTCTATTCCCCACAGAGTTTCCTCAAGCAGGAGAACAACAAAAAACTATATTCCCCAGCGGACTCCTCCTCAGATAGCAGGAACAGGAATTCCCTACAAAAGGACCATTTATGAAATCAGCATCTACTTTGAATGGCATCTTTAAGCCCATCTCCAATGAATCTCTGTCATCTTCTCCAAATGGAATCTGTAAGCCCATTCCTGACGTCATCAACCAACAGTGTTACTTCATGTGAGTGCAAATTTCTAGGCACTCTAGTGTTCAATCATCTCCCACCTTCAGATCACGAAAGGCAGACAAGCCAATATAAATCCTCGGGTTTAAGAAGATTGAACAGGGGAAACTGTTTTACCCCAAAATTTGCCCTCCCATTTTTACTCAAGACATGCTCATTGAGGTCCTCAATTGCTTAAGATTGACCAAGAATGGACCAGACAAATTCTCCTCATAAGCAATAAACCTCTAATTAGGGTTTCATTTTTCATCAAGATGCGTGAGCTCCAAAGGTCTCAAATGTTTTCCATGGTACTAATATGCCTTCAAGATTGGCCATGCTAAGTTTCAGCCTTGCACTACATGTTTGCTTAGTCAATGACTCAAATGTTGGAAAATCAATTGTACTAGGTCAAAAGTCAACTTTGGCCCAAATACAGTCAAACTTCATGATTTTTGGTCAACATCAACATTTTAAAGTGATGTCCATCATTTGATCAAGGGTTGATCATGATTCCTCAAGAAATGCTCTTAATCTATCAAAAGTCAAAAATTGCTAAATTAGGGTTTCTATAGGAAAAGTCAACAGAACTTTGTCTTAAATATTAGGGTTTTCTATGTTGGTTTTAGTCTTTCCATACAAACCCTTATTACTAACAGTAATAAGGAAAGCAGTAAATTGTAGAAATTAAATGTCCTACGCTATTATAATGCTTTGGGAATGGGGGGTACAAATTTATTAATGGGGAGGAAAGCAATAAACCTTAATTATCTATTACAAACCAAATAGTTGCATCATATACAATTGATCTAGAAATTAAAATAAGAGATAAGGAGAAAGAACCTTTTCCATCAAAAACCCTAGAAAGACAATTTCTTTTTCTTCTCTAATCTTTTCATTTCTATTCTATTATTGTTATTATTCATATTCATTGGTTTGTAATATTAATTAGGATGTTATTAATTTCCTCCCCATTTGTGAATTTGTATCCCCATTCCCAAAAGCGTTATAATAGTGTAGGACATTTAAATTTCGCAATTTATCGATTTCCTTTATTATTGCTAGTAATTAGGGTTTGTATGGCAAGATTTAAAATCAACATTAGACAACCCTAATTCCAAGATGAAATACTTGAATCAAACACACTTTGCACACATGCACCTCTAGGGTAACCTACACTTGTTGCCTCGGATATAAACAGTCATGTCCCTCGAACGTGAGATGCTTTAGCAAAGACCCTCTATCATAAGATCATAGTCCCTTAATGACCCTTCTATGTTGCCTTTGGTAAATGATCTTAGTCTCTTACGGCAATTGCTAAAACATATTACAAGTTGCCTTTTTATGACTGTACAATGATCCACGCCTGTCCCTCACATCCAATGATATGGCTCCTTACCAAACAATGCTAAAATGGAACTATCTAAAGGAAGAGGAAAGAACAAAGACTCTTTGAGTAGGTAGATTGCTCGTAATTGCTTGCTCACAAACTAAAACCATATTTACACCTCACACTTTCAAAACATTCTTCAAAACAAACATTTTTGTATACATTCTTAACGATACGAGAATTATTACAAAATTTCCTTACATTGGCATTTTCAAAACATGTTTCCAAACATTCTCTTTCAAAAAATATTTTCAAAACCAACACTTTGTACACATTCTCAATGATAAGAGAATCAATACAAAGTTTGCCATACTAAGGCATTTTTTAAAATATTTTCAAACTTACACAAAACACAAAAACATCTACAAAGCATTTCAAAGTGATCAAGCAATTAAGAGCCCATAGATAACTACGGATGAAAAGGGTTCTAACATCTTCCCTTTTCATAACCTACCCCCGAACTCAAGAAAATTCTCAAAAGGTCTTTCTTGTTCTTTTCACCCTTTCTATTATTGGATAAAAGAAAAGTCAGTGGCGAATCTTGCTATCCGCGACATTTGCGATGAAACACAAAATACCCAAGTTAGTTCTCCCATCGTATCACAGAACTGGAGACTCTGCTGGGGAAATACTTAAAAGCGGGGTTACATTAAGAGCTAGATCACCTTTATTTTTCTTTACTTGTTTGCTTTGTTTGTTTTACATTTATGGGTTATGCTTGGGTTAATTACTTGTAAAAATCCTATACCCAGATTTGGGGCATATTAGGTAAGTAGCAATAGATCGTGGGGAACATGTGGGGTATACTGAAATGGTTGAAGTGATGACTATGTTAGTGTGACATATTTGTTGGTACGGGTGTCCCTTGAGTCCATTCAAGGAGAATACAGGGTCGTTGTATTGTGTCATGAAGCACTAACTGATCGTAGAACTTTAATTGAATAACTTGGCCATTAGAAAGTAGTGAGGTATCCGGATTTGGTGTAGACTGAAGTTGGTTGATACTCGACACTACACTCATTGAGATCGGACTTTCAGGATATTTTGGTCGCAGTTTGGATGCTTGAGCTAAAACAATGTGCGATGAAGAAAGACTGGTGATATTAAGGCTCCTAGAACTCAGTTACTTTTTAGGACAGGTTGAACCAACTAAACTTCAAGAAGGTACTTACCTATAAACTCCATGCAATCCTAAACCTAAGGCCTTGTGTGTTTTGTTTGCATGTGATTATTTTCTCATGACATCATAGTATCATGCCATAACATTTTTACTAACCATTTCAAGGACCTAGGGATTTATCTTTGTTCTATTTTATAGGACATGGCTTTCACATGCAGAAATACTATCCAAATCAACTTCGTAAGAGTGCCTCCTCAACTCAAAGAGTTAGAATAAAGGGTTCCTAAAAATTCTCCATTCACCAAAAGATATGGTCGACTTCTTAATCTGGTTACCTCAAGCTTTGAGGAAGACATGATGAAAGTGCTCTTTCAGTTCTTTGACTCTGTACATCACTATTTCACCTTTCCCGATTATTAATTAGTGCCTACAATGGAATAATTCTCTCAACTATTAGGAGTACCAATCCTTGATCAAATACCATTCATAGGTTTAGAGGAAACTCCAAAGCTTAAAGTTATTGCCAAGGCCTTACATTTGAAGAGTTTTGACATTATAGCTAATTGGGAGACAAGAAGCGGGGTCAAAGGCTTTTTGGCTAAATTCCTGATGGAGAAGGCTCGTTTATTTTTAGATGCTTTTGATTTACAAGCTTTTGAAGAATTTTTTGCCCTTCTAATCTATGGGTTCGTGCTTTTTCCTAACCCTGACCAACTCATAGATGTGAATGCTGGAAAAAATTTCCTTACTCGTAACCCTGTGCCTACATTGCTTGGAGATGTTTTACTCTCTCTTCATACTTGCACTATGAGGTAGAGAGGTACTCTCATGTGTTTATTGCCTTTGCTGGCTATGTGTTTTATTTTGCACCTTCCTCGATCAACATTGAAAAACGAGCAAGGCTTGAGATGGTCTCAAAGGTTGATGTCGCTCTCTCATTCAGATATCCATTGGTGCTCTCGATCTCAAGATGGAATTACTATCATTGACCATTGTGGGGAGTTCCCTAATGTTCCACTCTTGGGCATTAGGGGAGGTATTACTTATAACCCTTCTCTAGCTTTACGACAATTTGGCTATGCTCGAAGAGATGTTCCCCATGATGCACTCGTTAAAGGTATTATTTTCGACTATGAGAATGATGTTCAAGGTTATCATTGAAGGTTTGTACATGCTTGGGGAATGGTAAGAAAGGTTGATAGCAAGACTTTGGGGCATAAGAACTCTATTCCTTTGGAGCCTTATCTCAAACGGGTGCAAGCCCGTGCTTAACATCTCATGATACCATATCCTGCTATCCTACCAATAGTTGTGGACCCTATTGCTTAGGGGGATATTCCTTTTACCATTCTCCATCCTGACATGCCTACCAACCTCGAAGAATTGCAAAAATCTTGGATTCAACTCAAGGGGGAACGAGACGCCTTTGAAGCATGATTCTACACAAGTGAGAAGAAAGTGTTGGAGCTCAACTAGGAACTTCACGAGGAGCAAAGCCTGAATGCATACATTACACCAAAGAGGAAACGACTGTGGGAGACTTGAGTCTTTTGGTTTTATAAGTTCATTGTTTTTGTATTTTTGATACCTTTTTCAATTTCATTGTAAGCCCAAGGCGCAATTGTAATATTTGAACTTATTAATACAATTGTTTTGTTTGTTTCCTTTTTGGCAAGCAAATTTAAATTCCTTAAGGTCCTTGAAAACATTGCATCCACATAACATGCATCATATCATAAGCAGGTTTTTCGACACATGTTTCCTCATCTCTTTACTGTTTATTTCAGTAATAAGATGGCTCTAGAGAAAACCATCAAAGATCTGTAGACTCAACATGCACAGTTCCAAGAGACTCTCCTCAACCTAGCTAAAGGTTAGCAAGAGATTATGACGCTTCTCGTTACCAAGAAGAACACTAAGAAGCGGGTTGTTATCAACATGGGAAGAAGGTTCAAAGGCACTGCTCGACTAGCTCAAGTTGAAGAGGTATCCTCTGAGGAATACAGTAATCGAGACAAGGATGTTAGAAGCACTAGGGTTGGAGATGGAAATAACCAAACTTCTGAGGATGAAGACTACTCCGAAGAGCAGTATCCATCAGCGGATGAAAAATACAAATAGTTGGAAGACCGTCTTAAGGTTGTAGAGATTCAAACAGTGCCTGGCTTGGACTTTGAAGATTTAGGCTTGGTCCCTAGGGTGGTCATTCCTCACAAATTCAAGGTTCTTGTCTTCGCCAAATATGATGGGGTCTCCTATTCCAAGATGCATTTGAGGTCTTATATCCGCAAGATTCAACCACACACCGCCGATAGAAATTTATGGGTGCCTTTCTTCTAAGAGAGTTTATCTGGAACGCAGTTGGAGTGGTTCTATCAACTTGAGGGGACTAATATCCATACATGGGAGGATCTGGATGCTGCCTTCTACAGACAATACCAATACAATGTTGATCTTCCACCAACCCGCGTACAATTACAAAGTATGACCATGGGTTCGAACGAAGGATTTAAGGAATATGCCCAAAATTGGAGGGACCTGGCTGGAAGAGTACAACCCCCTTTGACTGACAGAGAGTTAGTGAACATGTTTATGGGCACCTTGACTGTCCTGTTCTTCAATTTATTTATTGGAAGTTCATTGTCTGGATTTACAGAGATGGTTCTGACCGGGGAGAAAATTGAAAGTGGTATCAAAAGTGGAAAGATCCCAATGGCCTCAACATCTGCTGCTGTGAAGAAACCATTTGTTGGTAAGAGGGAAACTAATGTTATTTATGGATAAAGGAGTCGTACAAATAATGATCGTCATCAGTCGGTAGGAGCAATATTGATTTCTAACCCAACTTCAATTCAACAACCACAACAATAAAATAATCAACAAAGGCCAGATACTCCAAAAAGGCAGCTCACTGGAATCAGCATGTCACTGTCTCAAGCTCTACAACATTTGTTGAAAGCATATTTGGTAACATTGCGAGATCCTCCTCTAAATCCCAATACTTCCTCTCCGAAATATAACCCGAATGTGAAATGTGCCTATCATTCAAATAGTCTCGGATATGACACCAATAATTGTTGGGCATTGAAGAACAAGATCTAAGATTTGATTGATAACAAGGTGATTGAATTTGACCCTCCACAAACCCGTAATGTCTTTACTGCTCCCATGCTCAGTCATGGTAAAGGTGTCAATGCCATTGATAATGTCTCCTTTGTCTCTAGCATTAGTGATCTGACTACTCCCTTATTGACTGTTAAGAAGAATCTGTTAAGAGCCGATTTATTTCTGGGCTGCCTTGAAAATTATTAACATTGTGCTTCCAAAACTAATGGTTATATATGGCTGAAGAAAGGTATCCAACGCCTGATTGATAGCCATGACATTATGTTCGAGAAAACTCTGTCCATGAAGAGTTTTCCTGAAAGTAAGCTTGAAGATGTTTCCATAATCACCATTTCAAATGCTCCTATTAGGATCACCTCTAAAGGCCCTATAAGGATTTCTACTGATCCAAGAGAGGCTCCCCTGATTATCACTACACCGAGGCTAGTACCCTATTCACCTTACGAAGTTGTGCCTTGGAACTATAGGGCAGAAGTTTATTATCATGGTGTCAAGAAAGAGCCATGGATTATTGAAAATGAAGATCTTTAAATTACAAACATTACCGGAACTAGCAAAGTCACTAGGACGGGAAGGATCTTCTCTCTGGAGATCTCTCCTCCAAAAACTACTACAACACCTATTTGCATTACTGCTATTGGGCCAACTGCCAATGCGCGAGGTAAAGAGAAAGTATCTGAGCCAGCCCGGATGGAGGCGTCATCCAAATATGTTACAATTGAAGATACATCTAGACAAGAGATGAAAGAAATTATGAAGATCGTCCAAAAAAGCGACTACAAGATAGTGTAACAATTGGGGAAGACACCCTCAAAGATATCCATTATACTCCGAAGCACATGCCCAAGCTACGCTGAATTTACTTAAGAAGACCCATGTACCACAAGAGACCACTGCTGATCAATTTGAGAATTGTGTTGCAAGCCTAACTGCTGACAATGGCTTGGGATTTCCTGACATAGATCTAACTCCAGCGGGGAAGAATCATAATAAAGCTCTACATATCTCTATTAAATATAAAGGCACCACTTTGGCGCATGTGTTAGTGGATAATTCTTCCTCCCTCAATGTTTTACTCAAAGGTGCTTTGAATAGTGTTGTACCCCAAAATTTGCCCTCCCATATTCTCCAAGAAATTGCCAAGTCAAGTCACAAAATTCCCCAATGGTTGTGCAGTGCAAAGGTCCCCTATACAGTCAAAACTAGGGTTTGGGTTCTGATCAAGAAAAGGAAGTTTTCAAAGACCCAATCAAGTCTCACATGCTTACAAATATGGTCAAGTATCCTCATATCAAGTTTCAAGGCATTCAGCTCAAAATTGCACAGTCAAAACCCTAAATTGCACTACAGTCAACTGTAGGGGCAAAATGGTCATTTGACAGTCAAAAGTTCAAATTTTTGGTCAACATATCATTTTGAAGCCACAAACATCATTTGATCAATGCTTGATCATGATTCTCAAAATTTGGCTCAGAAATCATCAAAGATGCAAAAGTTACTATATTTGGACAGCTGAAAAAGTCAACTGAAATTGACCAGGGCATAACTTTCACATGGATTATCAGAAAAATCCCATCCAAAGCTCATTTTTAAGAGAAAGGCATTTCCTACAACTCATCTTCATATTACAAGTCCAAGAAATGCTCTCACAAAAAGTTATCAATTTCAACATTATAGGTCATTTTCAAAAGTCAACAAAAAGGGACTTTAAGTCAAAGGCCACAACTTGCGATTGGTAAATCAAAATGACATGGGACCAAAGGCATTGGTTAGAGGACTCAAAGACCTTTCCAAAATGTCCAAGAACATGTGAAAAGCTTAAAAATTGAGCAAGTTATGCCTTGTGGAAGTTGGGAAATTTTTGGGAATTTTGAAAAGTCAACAATGGTTCAAATGACCTAAAATTGCTAATGGGCCCATTTTTCTTCCAAGATTCATCATTCCAAGCCTATGCACGACCACTTGGCCCAAAGGGAAGTATTTCCTCATTTTTTATTTATTTATTTGAATTATTATTTATATTAATTCATTTAAATTATTTAAATACATGAAAAATACCAAACTTGACCTAAAAAATCTTTTCATGCATGTTTTACTCTCAATATCACGTGCACATCCTAATTAGGCAAGTTTTGGTTGGATTTGAGCTAATTGACACCAAATGCACATGAAAAGATATGGAAAAGATCTTAAGGAAATCAAATATGCAAATCATTGAATGCCATGGATATTATTCAATTTTGTTGACCTAAAAGCTTTACTACATATTCAGAATCACAAACCTAATGGCATTAGACAAAAAGCTGCGCCCAAGAACACTTTGCAAACTTGAATTTTTTTCCATAAAACACAAAACTGAATTCATTGTTGGAGGACGATTCAAGCCTTAATCTTGATTCCAATAGCTTCATTGTGGTTCTCTGAACGTGTGCCAATCACAAACAACAACCAAAGCCCCAAGAATTGGTAGTTTGAACTCAAACTGTATCAAGCAATTTTTGAAATCGTATATCATAATTCACGCATCCTTTTGCATTTTTATTTATGGATTCTTGTTCAGTGTGATGTTTCTAAGCTAACCAATGCCTTTGATTGAATTATTACACGTTATATTCGATTCCACCATGTTTGAGATTCTAGGGTTTGCAGGTTTGAAAATTGGGGTTTCCCAAACCAAGTAAAATTGGACATCCCCAGTACCACCATTGCAATCAACACATCTGGACGAAGAGATCTTGACCCTCGCGATCAATTTATTGACATCATAGCGCTAGTCGCTATTTTCTTGAAGCTAGCCTAAGACCATGCGTTCAAAACCGTTTCCATAGGCTTTTGTTTCAGAAAAAAAATAAAAACAATGAAGAAGACGACGTGTTGTCCATCAATGATTCGCTGATTTAAGTTTTCGCGCGTTTCCATCTACTAATGCGTTGGTTACTTTTATATTATTTGTTTGTCTATATAATAATTGAATATGCGCTTAGCTCAGCTGGCAAACTCTCATTGTTTCAATCTCCAAGACCTGGGTTCGAGTCCCAGGTCTGTATAAATTCCTATATTATTTTGCTATGAATGTTCACAGGCATCTTCAGCGTGAAGGTACACCATGCACCTCCAGGTCAGGCCTTGCCACGTCCGCTTGGAGATCAATCTAAAGGTTGAGAGCTGAAGAACACGTACACAAGAGTCAACGTACCAACATGTTGCGCAAAAAAGTCAAAAGGACCTGAAGCTTTTGGGCCTGGATTCTTGGACCAACACCTCACTTTGGGGACTTCCACCCCCCCTGGTTTGCTTTTCTTTTCATATTTTATTTTATTTATTTTTTTAATTATTGTGTGATTTATTTTTATTGTTCTAATTAATTAATTGTTTTCTACAAAATATAAAAAACATCATAAAAAATCCAGAAAAAGATAAAAATGTAATAAATTATTTCATTCTAATATTTTCATAAATAAATTAACATGTAATTATTAGTTTTAATTAGGTCACAATTTTAATTCCTTTCATAATAAAAAATCCAAAAATATATAGAATTTAGGTTTAATTGTTAATTTTATTCCTTTAATTTTCCTTTTTTACAATAATAATATTTATTTTATTTATTTTCGTAAATTAAAAAATGCATGTAAATTAACTTAGATTTAAATTAGGTTAAAACTTAATATTTTCACAATAAACTTAAAAAACATTAGAATTAGGGTTTGACGCTTCATTTTAATTTTAATTAATTATTCTTTCTATTAAATATTAAAAAATACAAAAAATACCAAAAAACATTCTTTTTAATTTTAATTTTAATTTCTTATTAATTTTAATCTTGCAAAAGGGTCCAACGCCCATATTTTTAATTGTTATTTTGCGCATTTATCTTATTGCTTAAATAATTATGTAATTCTCCCAAAGCGTTGTAACAATTTAACTTTTCGCACTTTTACTTTGCTTTATTTATTTTCCGTCAAATCGGGTCCGGTTTAATTTTGGCGATGTGGACCCGCGCCGTTTGTAATAGCCTTAGAATTTATTTTTTCCGCAAATATGTTAACTGTTAAAAGCATGCAAGAATGAATGACTTAATTAAAATCAAGCGTAGATCACAATGAACATGACAAGACAAATATCAATGAAACTGACACACAAATCGCACACACCACCCCTAGGGTACGCCTCACTGTTGCCTTTCGAAAGGTGATCGTCGAGTAGAGGATGTCTTAGTAAGTCCTCATGATCCGGGAACCTGGCATGAGGGTAGCTTCTAAGGTGTCTTCCCATTGCTCTGGTGATCACCATGTCCCTAAAACTCGAATTGACCCAAACACCTCCAACGGTGGTGCTACCTACCTCTCAATGGTGGGATGACACTACTTTAAAGGACATTTACACAGACGAATTCCTTAGGGTAGGTAGGTTCTCAAGGATACTTGCTCTAATTTCAAAACAAACTGAAATCTTTTCACACCAACACTTTTCAAAAGCTTTCAAAGCAAATTTTTCAAACACTCTGACGTACGAGTCGAACTGAAATTTTTCAAAGAAACTTTTTAAACCCACATTGAAAAGCAAACAAACATTTTTGAAAACACATTGAGCAAGTATCTAAGAGCCCATGGATAACCATGGATAGAAAGGGTGCTAACACCTTCCCTTTCTATAATCTACCTCCCGAACCGAGAGCAATCTCTTTAAGGAATTTTTTCTGTGCTTTTGTCCTTTCCATTTGGAGAAAATAAAAGACGGTGGCGACTCTTGCTTCCGCGACATTTCGCGAACCAGCGTTAAACAGTCAGTTCCAGATCCACCGATCACAGAACTGGCGACTCTGCTGGGGACCCTTTATAAAGTGAGGTGTACCTTAGGGCTAGCTCATAACTATGTTTTCAATTGTTTTCCTTGTGTGCTTTAAATTGTGGGTTGCTTGGGGGTTCTATAGATCCTAACCCGGATCTGGGGGATACCTTTCTTAGAAAGTAGCAACAAGGCTGTGAGGGAACTGTGCGGGGTATACCGACATGGTTGAAGCAGTCTGCTACGTTGATGTGGCACTTTGGTGTGTACCGGTAACCCTTGAGTTCAGTCAAGGAGAGTACGGGGCCTCCGCGTGGTGTCGTGAAGCATCAACTGACCTTAGGAACCTTAATTGAACTATCTTGGCCTCCTTAGGGTAGTGAGATAACTGACTTTGGTGCAGTCCGAGGTTGGTTGATACTCGATACTACGCTCAATTGAGGGTTGCTTTCCTGGAATATTTCGGTCGCCAGTTCAGTGGCTAAATCGAAACGATGAACAATGAAAGCAATCCCGTGATGTTGGGAACCTTAGAACCCGGCTACTTTGATTAGGACAAGTTGAGCCCACCAACTTCAAGAGGGTAATACCCAGACCCCATGCTGGCCTAAACTTTAAGGGCTTCTCTTGTGTGACTTGTGTGCCTTTGTACTTGCCTACTTGCATGCTTGTAGCTGACACATGAACTATTTGCAGGTCTTGTTTATAGTCCTTAATTGGGACTCATAACAGGGTACTAAATTTCTTGCAGGTCTTGTTTATAGTCCTTAATTGGGACTCATAACAGGGTACTAAATTTCTTGCAGGGTTGTTTATAGTCCTTAATTGGGACTCATAACAGGATACTAAATTTCTGGCAGGGTTGTTTATAGTCCTTAATTGGGACTCATAACAGGGTTACCCATGTTACCCCATGCATAGCATGACATCATACCATTGCATACCATTGCATACATCCTAACCCATTTCAAGGATCTCAAGGGCTTGTGATGCAGGTCATGATGAACAATTATCCCAGCAAGGGGCAAAGAGGATTTATTTTCCTCTAGCCAAGGTAGTCAGGGGCTATGACCCACTGGATATGGTGAGCCTTTGACCCTTGAAGAAGGACTCTCAACAACATGAAGTTCTTTCAATCAAGCCACCGTCCAAATGCTAACAAATTTTCTGTTTACCCCGCGAGATCCTTGAAAACATTACATGCGTGTCATACATCTCATTGCATTGCAGGTATCCCTTTGACAGGTTGCTTACCCTTCTTCGCTGTTTATTTCAGCCGATCGTCATGAATCCTGAATCTTCAACCGAGCACACTATCAAGGACCTCCAGGCTCAGAATGCCCAGTTCCAAGAGCTGATCATGAATTTGACCCAGGGGCAACAAGATCTGAAGGCTTTGCTCTTGAAGAAAGAAAAGAAGAAGAAGAGGACTGTTTTGTTCAGCCCTAGACGCAGATCTGGGAATACACCACAGATTGAAACTGAGAGGACAACTCCATCTGTGGGGAAGAGCAGTCACCAAGAGGAAAGGGTTCCTAGTCCAGTGGTCTCCGACAACGAGACAGATTTTGACGACGAACAATACCCTCCGGCTGAGGACAGGTACAAACAGTTGGAAGACCGGCTCAGTGCTATGGAGATACAAAAGGTGCCTGGCCTGGACTTCGAGGATCTAGGTCTGTCTTCTGGGGTAGTGATCCCGCGCAAATTCAAGGTACCGGCCTTTGCTAAATACGACGGGGCATCCTGTCCTAAGTTGCATCTCAGGGCTTATACAAGGAGGATCCAGCCCTATACAGCTGACAAAAACTTATGGATCCATTTCTTCCAAGAGAGTCTTTCAGGGACTCAGCTCGAGTGGTTCTATCAACTGAATGGAGCCAACATCCGTACCTGGGAAGACTTAGCCACTGCATTTTACAAACACTACCAGTATAATGCCGACCTCGCTCCCACACGTACTCAGCTTCAGGGGATGTCTATGGGTACAGGCGAAGGCTTCAAAGAGTATGCGCAGAAATGGAGGGACCTTGCTGGAAGGGTACAACCACCTCTGACTGACCGCGAGCTCGTCGACACGTTCTTGGGGACCCTGTCTGGTCCATTCTTCAACCACCTAATTGGGAGTTCTGCTGCTGGGTTTACAGATCTTGTTTTGACTGGGGAGAGAATCGAAGCTGGTATCAAGTCGGGAAGATTCAAGAAACCGCACCTGCTGATACTCAGAAAAAGCCCCACAGTGGAAAGAAAGAGTCCAATGCTATACATGGTAAAAAGGGTCGTCATGATGCAGGGGCAATCCAGATCTCTGATCCCACGCCCGTTCAGCCAAGAAAGAGCAATAGGCGCAGGATAAAGCATCAAGATAGGAAGTATACTGACATCAACATGTCTTTGTCTCAGGCATTACAGCAATTGCTGAAGGCGAGAATGATCACACTAAAGGATCCTCCTCAAAATCCTGACACTTCCTCTCCCAAGTACAACTCGGGTGTGCGATGTGCCTACCATTCTGACAGTCCTGGACATGACACCGACGACTGTTGGACCTTGAAGAATAAGATCCAGGATTTGATTGACGCCAAGGATGTCGAGTTTGAACACTGATCCTACACCAAATCATCGAGAATGTCTTTTGTTCATTCAAATGTTCAAGTTGTATTTTTCTTTGATTGTTCAAACATTTAGTCATGTTAAACATTGTTATCACATTAATGCATCGCTTATGTCTATTTTGAATCAATATATTCGCATTCACTATATGCAAATTGTTTTCATATTTTTTCTGATGACAACTCTCGTTAATTCTAAGCCTCTTGAGGGAGGATGACGAAAACGATACCACGATCTACAGTATGCTTTTGAACAGACCCCGCTGATGAGGTACAGGCATTGTTTCAATTCCTAAACACTGGAGTTATAAGGAAGATAATCCCTCGTCAACCCATCTGAGCCAAAGAAGTAGGAGTTTTATTTTCGAAAATTGAAACCCTTAATCATAACCTGGGGCAGGGTAGTCTTCTCAGTTGATCCAAGTGCATAACGAATGGCACCAAAGAGATCCTTACGAAAAAAGACAGTGATGGTTCCGAATAATCAATAAAGAAAGGCAGTCATTATCTCAAAAAATAAAAAACCCATTAAGTCAAAACCCATGAAGGAGACTTATAAAACTGGGGCATCCCGCTGACTGTAATTCCAAAAAAGGAAACAGTTCAGGCAAAAAAAGAAAGGGATAACAAAAATCAGACAAGAAAGAGGTCTTACAAACCCTCAACAAAAAAGGAACGACTGCCTATTCAAAATAAGTTATCAACATCCGAATCATCACCGGAAAATCCGAGCAAAGACTCAAACAAGGTCTAACGTATGATCAACTGAGTTTAGGTTTGGAGAACATCACGAAGAGCGGGTGGGTACAAATATTTTGAGCCTTTATCCTTTGTTTCTTAAACCGTGAACCAGGCCACGATATAACCCTCAAAAGTCCTAGCTGAAGCATGGGTTAGTTCGAAAGCATACTGTTACGAAAGGTATCCTGACTCCTTAAGGCTTGCGATAAAATACGGAGTTGACATCACGTTTTACAAACAATCACTTGTTTTATGAAAAGAATGCATTTTCAAAATCTTCAAGATAGACATGAGCTTTGCATTTTTAACATAACTTTGTTTGCATATGACTTTTTGTTTGAGCAGCAGGGAAATTCGCACGAGAAATACCTAATGAACAGAAGTACTTCCAATCCAGGGGCAGACATGATCATGGTCCATTATCTGGGGCAGTCCAATCAAGATTCGGAGAATCTCTCAAAAGGCCAACCAGCCTGGGGCAAATCCCTATCTGGATCACCTGGGGCATTCCGACAACGAATCTTGCCTGATCAGACATCTTCTAGTGGTACGGCAACGCAATACTACTGACAGGGGCATCTCCCTATATTCTGAGAGCATGGACATAGTTGAAAAAATACTACGCAAAATCAAAGACCCGCTAGGTTGACACACCTAGGCAAAAATAAGGGCTTCCCGGCGAACCAAAAGGGTTCGGGCAAAAACAAGGGATGAATATGAAAAACTGTACACCCGGCAAGTCGAAAACCTGAAAAGGCGGCTTGGGCAAAAATGGGTATCCCGATGGACTGAAAACCCGAAAGGGCGGTCCAGGCAAAAGTCAGGGATTAAAGCGTACGACTATGTCCTGCTATCTGTCTACCAGAAGAAGGTTTGGCCACCAACAACTATCCGCTCCCACATCAGAAACAGGGGCAATAATGGGTGGTCTAAGCAATCTGATTGTTCTATCCTCCAAGGCGTCAGGGTAGGTTCCGTTGAAGAACATGACCAATACAGTTCAATACTTCCCCAGAAGAGTCCAATCCCGTTTCCCCAGAAAAGTTGGAATTCATATCCCCAGGCAGTAAGCTTATCCCCAGTAAATTCTGGAAGCTTCCCCTCGCAGAGCACGAACGCGTCGCCCGGCTTTATTTAAAGAGTTATTTCCTTAACAGGATATAAATGGGTTATCCTCAGCCAAAAGCCACGGAAAGAGCGTCGTCGACAAAGTCTTCCTATCCCCAGCGAAGTCTATCGACACTTCCAACAACAAGGGTATCCTCAGCAAACTACTGTCAACATTCAGCAAGGCATCCCTCTTCCCACAGAGTATTGCTTCTCAGCATGGTCGCTAGAATATCTGTTCTCCCCGCAGAATCTTCCATTTGCCAAGTTTATCCCGCAACGGAGTCCTCTTCTCCTACCGGTATTCTTGCAGTTATCATCCCCAGCGGAAGCAAAATCTATTCTTCAATATCAGCCCAGGATACGACTTCCTGGCACCCGTCAAGGATTTACTTTCCTAGACGAAAAACACATTCATAAAACGTCACATACATCATTATAGCATGCATAGACGCATCATATCACCCCAATCTCATTTATTTTTTAGAACATCTTAAGATCATGCAATTCATGCATTATGACATTGCATACAACTAATTCGTTACTTTTTCAGGAAAGAACGATCAACAGATAAAAGTCTGTACCTGTTGAGGTAGTAATCGTCTCAGATTCCTTCATCATCCCGCTGAGGTAGTAATCGTCCCAGATTCCTTCATCATCCTGCTGAGGTAGTAATCGTCCCAGATTCCTTCATCATCCCGCTGAGGTAGTAATCGTCCCAGATTCCTTCATCATCCTGCTGGAGTAGTAATCGTCTCAGATTCCTTCATCACCCATTGAGGTAGTAATCGTCTCAGATTCCTTCATCATTCTGCTGAGGTAGTAATCGTCCCAGATTCCTTCATCATTCTGCTGAGGTAGTAATCGTCCCAGATTCCTTCATCATATATTTGGAGTAGAAATCGTCTCAGATTCCTTCATCACCCGTTGAGGTAGTAATCGTCCCAGATTCCTTCATCACCCGTTGAGGTAGTAATCGTCCCAGATTCCTTCATCATTCTGCTGAGGTAGTAATCGTCCCAGATTCCTTCATCATATATTTGGAGTAACAATCGTCTCAGATTCCTTCATCACCCGTTGAGGTAGTAATCGTCCCAGATTCCTTCATCACCCGTTGAGGTAGTAATCGTCTCAGATTCCTTCATCATTCTGCTGAGGTAGTAATCGTCCCAGATTCCTTCATCATATATTTGGAGTAGCAATCGTCTCAGATTCCTTCATCATCCTGCTGAGGTAGTAATCGTCCCAGATTCCTTCATCATTCTGCTGAGGTAGTAATCGTCCCAGATTCCTTCATCATAGATTTGGAGTAGCAATCGTCTCAGATTCCTTCATCACATCCTTATCAAACAAAAAAAGCCTTCTCTAGTCCAGCTAAATCGACTCCCAACAGATTTTTCTGATAAAAACTCAGCAGAACTTATGGTCCCGTCTCCGGCAAGTACGTGAGGTGGTAATTCCTTTTTCAGATGTTTCCCTCTCCGACGATGAGTGTGAGGTGATAGTCTCCTATGGTCCCCTCTCCGACAAGTGCGTGAGGTGGTAATTCCTTTTCAGATGTTTCCCTCTCCGACGATGAGTGTGAGGTGATAGTCTCTTATGGTTCCCTCTCCAACGGTGTGTGAGGTGACAATTCCTTTTCCTATGATTCCCTCTCCGACGGCGAGTGAGGTGATTCCCTTTCAGATTCTAATGGCCTATGGTTCTCTTCCCGATACTACAAAGATGGTATTTCCCACCAAGATTTTCTCAACGAGCGTTGTTGAAGTTAAAATCACCCAAGGTTCTCTTACCATTCATGCTAAGGCAGTAACCATCTCTGGTTCATTCATCAGCGTTTGAAACTCCAGACTCAGCTCTTGTAACCAGTCAGGACACACCTATACCAAGCATCTAAAATCAGCTCCTGCAACGTGCCAGGTATTCATTTTTCTTTTGCAGGTAAGCAGGTTCTCGCTAAGGAATCTCTTACGCAATCAGCATCCAGATGGCATCTATAAGCCCATCACCCTATCCAGCAACCTCAAAATGGCATCTATAAGCCCATTCCCCCATCACTGTTACTATGTGAGCGCAAATTTCTGGGCACTCTAGTGTTCAATCATCTTCTACCCTCGGATTACGAAAGGCACGTCAGCCAATCTGCATCCTCAGGTCTAAGAAGATTGAACAGGGGCAACTGTTGTACCCCAAAATTTGCCCTCCCATATTCTCCAAGAAATTCCCAAGTCAAGTCACAAAATTCCCCAAGGGTTGTGCAGTGCAAAGGTCCCCTATACAGTCAAAACTAGGGTTTGGGTTCTGATCAAGAAAAGGAAGTTTTCAAAGACCCAATCAAGTCTCACATGCTTACAAATATGGTCAAGTATCCTCATATCAAGTTTCAAGGCATTCAGCTCAAAATTGCACAGTCAAAACCCTAAATTGCACTACAGTCAACTGTAGGGGCAAAATGGTCATTTGACAGTCAAAAGTTCAAATTTTTGGTCAACATATCATTTTGAAGCCACAAACATCATTTGATCAATGCTTGATCATGATTCTCAAAATTTGGCTCAGAAATCATCAAAGATGCAAAAGTTACTATATTTGGACAGCTGAAAAAGTCAACTGAAATTGACCAGGGCATAACTTTCACATGGATTATCGGAAAAATCCCATCCAAAGCTCATTTTGAAGAGAAAGGCATTTCCTACAACTCATCTTCATATTCCAAGTCCAAGAAATGCTCTCACAAAAAGTTATCAATTTCAACATTATAGGTCATTTTCAAAAGTCAACAAAAAGGGACTTTAAGTCAAAGGCCACAACTTGAGATTGGTAAATCAAAATGACATGGGACCAAAGGCATTGGTTATAGGACTCAAAGAACTGTCCAAAATGTCCAAGAACATGTGAAAAGCTTAAAAATTGAGCAAGTTATGCCTTGTGGAAGTTGGGAAAGTTTTGGGAATTTTGAAAAGTCAACAATGGTTCAAATGACCTAAAATTGCTAATGGGCCCATTTTTCTTCCAAGATTCATCATTCCAAGCCTATGCACGACCACTTGGCCCAAAGGGAAGTATTTCCTCATTTTTTATTTATTTATTTGAATTATTATTTATATTAATTCATTTAAATTATTTAAATACATGAAAAATACCAAACTTGACCTAAAAAATCTTTTCATGCATGTTTTACTCTCAATATCACGTGCACATCCTAATTAGGCAAGTTTTGGTTGGATTTGAGCTAATTGACACCAAATGCACATGAAAAGATATGGAAAAGATCTTAAGGAAATCAAATATGCAAATCATTGAATGCCATGGATATTATTCAATTTTGTTGACCTAAAAGCGTTACTACATATTCAGAATCACAAACCTAATGGCATTAGACAAAAAGCTGCGCCCAAGAACACTTTGCAAACTTGAATTTTTTTCCATAAAACACAAAACTGAATTCATTGTTGGAGGACGATTCAAGCCTTAATCTTGATTCCAATAGCTTCATTGTGGTTCTCTGAATGTGTGCCAATCACAAACAACAACCAAAGCCCCAAGAATTGGTAGTTTGAACTCAAACTGTATCAAGCAATTTTTGAAATCGTATATCATAATTCACGCATCCTTTTGCATTTTTATTTATGGATTCTTGTTCAGTGTGATGTTTCTAAGCTAACCAATGCCTTTGATTGAATTATTACACGTTATATTCGATTCCACCATGTTTGAGATTCTAGGGTTTGCAGGTTTGAAAATTGGGGTTTCCCAAACCAAGTAAAATTGGACATCCCCAGTACCACCATTGCAATCAACGCATCTGGACAAAGAGATCTTGACCCTCGCGATCAATTTATTGACATCATAGCGCTAGTCGCTATTTTCTTGAAGCTAGCCTAAGACCATGCGTTCAAAACCGTTTCCATAGGCTTTTGTTTCAGAAAAAAAATAAAAACAATGAAGAAGACGACGTGTTGTCCATCAATGATTCGCTGATTTAAGTTTTCGCGCGTTTCCATCTACTAATGCGTTGGTTACTTTTATATTATTTGTTTGTCTATATAATAATTGAATATGCGCTTAGCTCAGCTGGCAAACTCTCATTGTTTCAACCTCCAAGACCTGGGTTCGAGTCCCAGGTCTGTATAAATTCCTATATTATTTTGCTATGAATGTTCACAGGCATCTTCAGCGTGAAGGTACACCATGCACCTCCAGGTCAGGCCTTGCCACGTCCGCTTGGAGATCAATCTAAAGGTTGAGAGCTGAAGAACACGTACACAAGAGTCAACGTACCAACATGTTGCGCAAAAAATTCAAAAGGACCTGAAGCTTTTGGGCCTGGATTCTTGGACCAACACCTCACTTTGGGGACTTCCACCCCCCCTGGTTTGCTTTTCTTTTCATATTTTATTTTATTTATTTTTTTAATTATTGTGTGATTTATTTTTATTGTTCTAATTAATTAATTGTTTTCTACAAAATATAAAAAACATCATAAAAAATCCAGAAAAAGATAAAAATGTAATAAATTATTTCATTCTAATATTTTCATAAATAAATTAACATGTAATTATTAGTTTTAATTAGGTCACAATTTTAATTCCTTTCATAATAAAAAATCCAAAAATATATAGAATTTAGGTTTAATTGTTAATTTTATTCCTTTAATTTTCCTTTTTTACAATAATAATATTTATTTTATTTATTTTCGTAAATTAAAAAATGCATGTAAATTAACTTAGATTTAAATTAGGTTAAAACTTAATATTTTCACAATAAACTTAAAAAACATTAGAATTAGGGTTTGACGCTTCATTTTAATTTTAATTAATTATTCTTTCTATTAAATATTAAAAAATACAAAAAATACCAAAAAACATTCTTTTTAATTTTAATTTTAATTTCTTATTAATTTTAATCTTGCAAAAGGGTCCAACGCCCATATTTTTAATTGTTATTTTGCGCATTTATCTTATTGCTTAAATAATTATGTAATTCTCCCAAAGCGTTGTAACAATTTAACTTTTCGCACTTTTACTTTGCTTTATTTATTTTCCGTCAAATCGGGTCCGGTTTAATTTTGGCGATGTGGACCCGCGCCGTTTGTAATAGCCTTAGAATTTATTTTTTCCGCAAATATGTTAACTGTTAAAAGCATGCAAGAATGAATGACTTAATTAAAATCAAGCGTAGATCACAATGAACATGACAAGACAAATATCAATGAAACTGACACACAAATCGCACACACCACCCCTAGGGTACGCCTCACTGTTGCCTTTCGAAAGGTGATCGTCGAGTAGAGGATGTCTTAGTAAGTCCTCATGATCCGGGAACCTGGCATGAGGATAGCTTCTAAGGTGTCTTCCCATTGCTCTGGTGATCACCATGTCCCTAAAACTCGAATTGACCCGAACACCTCCAACGGTGGTGCTACCTACCTCTCAATGGTGGGATGGCACTACTTTAAAGGACATTTACACAGACGAATTCCTTAGGGTAGGTAGGTTCTCAAGGATACTTGCTCTAATTTCAAAACAAACTGAAATCTTTTCACACCAACACTTTTCAAAAGCTTTCAAAGCAAATTTTTCAAACACTCTGACGTACGAGTCGAACTGAAATTTTTCAAAGAAACTTTTTAAACCCACATTGAAAAGCAAACAAACATTTTTGAAAACACATTGAGCAAGTATCTAAGAGCCCATGGATAACCATGGATAGAAAGGGTGCTAACACCTTCCCTTTCTATAATCTACCTCCCGAACTGAGAGCAATCTCTTTAAGGAATTTTTTCTGTGCTTTTGTCCTTTCCATTTGGAGAAAATAAAAGACGGTGGCGACTCTTGCTTCCGCGACATTTCGCGAACCAGCGTTAAACAGTCAGTTCCAGATCCACCGATCACAGATAGGCTGGATTGTGATGGGTTGATGCTGAAACCTAGCGATATTATGGTGAGAGCCTTTGACGGTTCCAAAAGGATGGTCCATGGAGAGGTTTATCTCCCGATCAAGGTGGGATCTCAAGTCTTCAATTCAACTTTTTGTGTAATGGATATTCTCCCAGCCTATTCTTGCTTGCTCAGACGCCCATGGATTCATGAGGCAGGTGCGGTTACCTCTACATTACATCAAAAGCTGAAGTACCCAGTAAAAGGAAATATTGTCACAGTCTATGAAGAGGAAGAATATATGGTCAGTCATTTGAATTCTTTAAAATATGTTGAAATGGATGGAGAATTTATTGAAACTCCTTGTCAATCATTTGAAGTAATCCCTCCAACGATTGTTGTTACCAAAGTTATGCCTGCTACTCCTAAGACTGCTAAAGACACACCAAGAATGGCCTCTCTGAAGGATGCTTGAGCTGTTGTATAAGATGGAGGTTGAACTATTTAGGGACAAATTCCTGACATCCCCTACAAATATGACAAGTTTGAGTTGGGTTTCACTTTAAAGGCTCAGAAAGAGGTTCGTCGTGTTTGTGCTGATGGACCACCTCTCCATATTAGCAACAATGAAGTCAATGCACTGGAAGACATGGATAGTGATGGCGACTTGGACGGCTGGATATTCCCAACTGCTAACGGTGGACTTGATAACCGGAAGGCCAAAGACTTCATCTCAACGCTCCTTCAGCCAAGAGTAATTTCTATTTCCTGTTTTCTTATTGCTTTAACAAGATTGTCTGTAATTACTTTAAACCATGTGCCTTGCCCGGGGCACAATGGTCCATTTGTTAAGGGTTGTCATTTCATATATCATATGCTCATTAATGAAAACATTAGACGATTTTGCATTTAAATTTTGCGCTCCTTGTCTTTATTTTACTTTATTGCATTTTCAAAATAGCCATGTGACCTTACATACACACACACACATTTGTAGATCCACATCCACTTCGGATCTCATTGACAATGATTCTGCTATTGTCGTTTATGCCTTCGAAAATCCAATCTATCAAGCCAAAGACGAAGTTGAAGAAGATTGTGAGATACTGGGAGAACTCACCAGACTCCTAATACAAGAGGAAAGGGCTATCCAACCGCACGAGGAACCAGTCGTAGTGATAAACTTGGGTACTGAGGCAGATAAAAAAAGGTCAAGATTAGTGCTAACTTGGAAGACAGTGTCAAGAGCATATTGGTTCATATGTTACATGACTATGTTGAAGTATTCACTTGGTCATACAAAGACATGCCGGGGCTGGATACTGATATCGTGTTTCATCATCTACCAATGAAGGAGGGTTATTCTCCAATCAAACAAAAGGTTCATCGCATTCATCCTGATATGTCAGAGAAAATCAAGGTTGAGGTAATGAAATAATTCAATGCAGGTTTCTTGGCAGTGACGTCGTATCCCTAATGTGTTGCAAATGTTATACCGGTGCCAAAGAAAGACGGTAAGGTCCATATTTGTGTGGATTATAGGTATTTAAATAGGGCAAGCCCAAAAGATGACTTCCCACTACCATATATTGATGTCTTAGTTGACAACACTTCTCAACACAAGGTCTTCTCCTTCATGGATGGCTTCTTGGGTTACAACCAAATCAAAATGGCGCCCAAAGACATGGGGAAAACTACCTTTGTCACACAGTGGGGCACCTTCTGTTATAAGGTCATGCCTTTTAGGGTGAAGAATGCAGGTGCAACTTATCAACGGGATATGGTGGCTTTATTTCATGATATGATTCATCATGAGATAGAAGTCTATGTTGATAACATGATAGCAAGGTCACAAACTAAGGAAGAGCAACTTGCTCATTTGCATAAACTATTTTACAGGCTGAAGAAATACAAGCTAAGGTTGAATCTCAACAAATGCATCTTCGGGATAAGGTCTGGAAAACTTTTAGGTTTCTTCATCAGTGGCAAAGGTATTGAAGTTTACCCTGTAAAAGTTAAAGATATCCAAGAAATTCCATATCCTCGTACTGAGAAGGAGGCCAGAGGTTTCTTAGGTCGACTCAACTATATTGCCCGATTCATTTCTCACCTGACTGCTACTTGTGAGCCACTCTTCAAGTTGCTGAAGAAAGATCAAGTGGTAAGATGGAATGACGATTGTTAAACAACTTTTGACAAGATTAAAGAGTACTTGCAAGAACCACCAATCCTGATGCCACCAGTTGAAGGAAGACCTCTAATCATGTACTTAACCTTATTGGAGAATTCAATGGGGTGTGTGTTGGGGAAGCATGTCGAGTCTGGTCGAAAAGAGCATGCAATATACTACCTTAGAAAAAAGTTTACTGACTATGAAACTAGATATTCACTACTCGAGAAAACTTGTTGCGCTTTGGCATGGGTTGCTCGCCGACTAAGACAATATATGTTGACCCATACCACTCTATTGATCTCTAAGATGGATCCCATCAAGTACATCTTTGAGAAGCCAACTCTCTCCAGAAGGATAGCTCGATGGAAAATGATTTTAACTGAATATGATATCTAGTACACTACACAAAAAGCAATAAAAGGAAGTGTACTTGCGGATCATTTGGCGCATCAAGTTATGGATGACTACCAATATATGAACTTTTAATTCCCGGACGAGAATAGCCTACTAATTACAAATTGTGAAGAGCCTGGACTGTATGAAGGACCTGAGCAAGGATCCCGATGGACCATGGTTTTTGATAGAGCTTCCAACGCACTGGGTAACGGAATTGGCGTTGTGATCATTTCCCCCGAAGGTTTCTATACGCCTTTCACTTCCATACTCAGCTTTGAATTTACCAACAACATAGTCTAATACGAAGCATGCATCTTGGGTCTTAAAACGGCTATTGACCTGAGAATCAAATTCTTAAATGTGTATGGAGACTCAGCCTTAGTAGTCAGTCAAGTTAAAGGAGAGTGGGATACAAAACATCCAAATCTTATCCCTTACAAAGAGCTGGTGTTAACCTTGACCCCGTACTTTGAAGAGATCACCTTTGAACATATTCCAAGGGAGGAAAATCAGTTGGCGAGTGCCTTAGCTACCATGTCTTCTATGTTCAAGGTCAGATGGGACAATGAAGCTCCTAGAATTACTATTGAAAGATTTGATGAACTTGTGCACTGCTGTGAGATTGACACTGATGATGTAGAGGAGAAGCCTTGGTTTTATGAGGTGAAAAGATACCTTGAAGCCCAAGAGTATCCCGAAGGGGCATCAATCAACGATAAGAAATTTATGCGGAGGTTCTTAGCCAAGTTCTTCTTGAACAATGAGATTTTATATAAGCACAACCATGATTCAACTCTGCTCCATTGTATGGACAAGAAAGATGCAAAGAAAATTACGGAGGATATGCATGAAGGAATCTTTGGTAGTGGACACACTATGGCCAAGAAGATTCTGAGAGCTGGTTACTATTGGTCGACCATGGAAACTGATTGTCATCACCACTTGAGGATTGGCCATATGCCAGATTTATGCCAACAAAGTTCATGTGCCTCCAGTTCCCTTGAATGTTATGACTGCCCCTTGGCCCTTTGAAATATGGGGAATTGATATAATTGGAGAGATCAAGCCTACTGCCTCTAATGTATATCGTTTCAACCTCGTCGCCATCAACTACTTTACCAAGTGGATTGAAGCAGCTTCATTTTCCTCAGTTACCAAGAATGTTGTGGCTCGATTCATCAAGCATAACCTCATCTTCCATTATGGTATCCCTGAGAGGATCATCACTGACAACGGTACCAACCTTAACAACGCCATGATCACTAAGCTCTGCACGCAGTTTAAGATCAAACACCACAATTCTTCTCCATACAGACCTAAGATGAATGGCGCAGCGGAAGCCGCCAATAAGAACATAAAACAGATTGTGAAAAAGATGGTGGTGACCTATAAATACTGGAAAGAGATGCTACCATTTTCTCTTCATGGCTACCGTACTTCGGTATGAACATCAACTGGGGCAACCACTTTCTCTTTGGTTTATGGCATAGAATTTATCCTTCCTGTTGAAGTTCAAATCCCTTCTCTAAGAATTATGAAAGAAGCAACTTAGATGAAGATGAGTGGATTCAAACTAGGTTGGATTAGTTGAATTTGATTGACAAAAAGAGACTGATTGATGTTTGTTATGGTCAGATGTATCAAAAACGTATGATCAAGGCTTTCAACAAGAAGATCAAGCATCAGGTATACTAGGTTGGTGACTTGGTAATAAAGCGTATCATTCTTCCACGAGGAAATCCCAGGGGAAAATGGAATCACTTACAAAGGGCCATTTGTTATCAAGAAAGTGTTCTCAAGCGGTGCTATGATGCTAACCACTATGGACGGTGAAGATTTCCCGCACCCTGTGAATGCGGACATGGTAAAAAAATACTACGCATAAAAGAGACCCACTAGGTTGACATACCTAGGCAAAAATAAGGGATATATACAAAAGATGGTACACCTGACAAGTCAAAAACATTAAAAGGTGGCTTGGGTAAAAAAGGGTATCCTGGTGGGTTGAAAACCTGAAAGGGGGGTCCAGGAAAAAATTAGGGATTAAAAGCGTACGACTATGTCTCGTTGGATCACTTACCTGCAAGCTTTATTATCAAAGTCGAAAATTCAAATGGTTCAATCAACTTCTTACAACGGAAAGAGACGAGATGTTCAGAGACATAAGGGCAATAGCAGAGTTAGAACCCAATGAGATCACTTCCAAATGGCTATATATATTTGTTTTCACTTTGTACTCTTTCATTTTACGACGATTTCCTCTTACTAGGATTTTTTTCTCTTTGTACAAACATGCCTGTTTGTAGGCAAATTATCAATACAAATACATCTTTGAAGTTCAAACTTTTTGTTTTTCTGTTTTGTTTGCAAAAAAAAACGTCCAATGACTAAATTGAATAAACATGTGCATATCAACATGATTAACTGTTAATAAATATACGCATAAGAATGGGAATAAACATTTACTCAAGGTTCTAGGAACTAGGATGACGCTCAAGCTGTCCATAAATCCCCACAGAATCTCTTTCATAAGGATATCCCCGATGAAGTCACCATAACCACTTCTATGAAATCATTCCCCATAGAATAATCCATCATCAATCAAGCTACACTTCCCACTATTTCCCCGGCAGACTGCTTCATCAAATAAAAGAAAACTACCAATATAATCCATGGAAATACTCTTCCCTAGATAAATTTGGTCCTCCAAAACTGAAAAAGGAGCCTTGCAAAGTTCTTCTCTTCAACAAATTCAATCTCCCCAAGAGAGTATGTTTCTTCAGCAGAATATTCTACGACAATCAGGTTTATTTCCCCAACAAGGTTTATTTCCCCAACAACCTACGAATTCCCCAGCTCAAGTCTATTCCCCAGACTCCTACAAATCATTGACAAAATTCCACTTCCCAAGTAAAGTTGCCACTATCCCTAGAGACCTGCAGCAAAACCTAGAACCAGACCAGATGCCAGTTAACTTTATCCTCTCTAAGATAAGTTAGAGGATTATCCATATCTTTTATCCCCAATCAGAATATACAAGAATCAAAATTCCCCAGTAGAGTAATGAACAACCAATGTTCCTAAACTCTTCTCCTCAAGCAGAAATCAACATCCCCTGCAGCGTTTCCTCAAACAAGTAAGCAGGAATCCCCAACGGAAGCATTCTAGACGAATTTTAATATACACATACTCTTCATCCCCAACAGTAGTCAGGGATTTATTTTCCCGGATAAGATACAACACAAGTTTACAAATACACTTCAAAACATCTCATATCATTTACAAATATCATGACATATGCATACGAAATGCATATTAGCACAATCTCATTTGTTTTGAGAACATCAGTACATAATGCATTTCATACATCATACCATTTCATACTGTGATACGGTGGCAGAACTGACTGTTAATACTGGTTTGAATTTTTGTTTGCAAATGTTGCAGTAAGCAAGATTCGCCACCGACTTTTCTTTTATCCAACAAAGGAAAGGGTGAAAAGAACAGAAAAAGACCTTTTTCGAGATTTTATGAGTAAGGGGGTAGATTATGGAAATGGAATGTGTTAGCACCCTTTCCATCCGTAGTTATCTATGGGCTCTTAGGTACTTACTCATTTTGAAAAGAAAAAAATCGTGTTTGTGTGTTTTGAAAGATTTTGTTTGCTTTATGGTAACTCTTGTATCAGTCCTCAAGAGTGTGATAAAGCGTTTTGAAAACTTTGTTTGAAAAGTGTTTGAAAGTGTGGTGTGTAAAAATAATTGTTTGAGCAAGTACCTAACAGTTATCTACCTACTGGAAAAAAAGTTTGTTCTTTTCCTCCTATCCTTTAGACGGTGCTATCCTACTATTAGTGAGTAGGTAGCCCTAGTCGTTGGAGGTTTGAGGGACTATCGAAAGGGACATACGGTCACTAAAGACAACTGAGCAAAAACTCTTAGTAACTGTCCTAAATCCCTAAGATCACTTTTTTAACCTAGGCAACAGTCGAGAGGGTCATCGAGGGACTAGTGATCTCTTTAGACTTAAGGATAGCCACTAAGAATTCTCATGTTTCGAGAATTGTGACCGTTATTTTCCGAGGTAACCAAGTGAGGTATACCCTAAGGGTGCAAGTGTGCGACAGTGCTTTTTCAGATATTTGTCTTGAGATTAGTGATCTAAAGCTTGATTTATTTATTCTTATCATACACGTCTAAGTTACTAACAGTTATATACAAGCATACAAGGAATATAAAAGCGAGAAATAAAGGGTCCTACGCTATTACAGGGCTTTGGTTTAGATAGATAAATAATGAACGAAAAATAAAGTGCGGAAATTGTAAACCTTAATTAAGCTATTACAAATCGGACGCAGTTACATCAATAATAAAAAAAAAGTAATTGAACAGCAAAATAATAACGCGCGAGAATTAAAACTGGAAAAAGTTTGAAACCCTAAAAAATCTAATTTGCTCATTGAAAATATTTTTGGGATTTTTTATGAAAAATATTTGAAATTTAACCTAATCTTCTAATTAATTTTAATTAATGAAAATAAATTAAAGTTAATTAAAATAATTAATTGGCAAAAAATTATTTTATTAAGAAAAAAAACCAAGTCCTAATTTTTTTGTGATTATTTTCTGATTTTAGGATTTTGAAAAAATGATTTAAAACAAAAGAAATAAAAACTAAATAATAATTAAAAAAATAGAGAAATTGAGAAATAAGCCTGAGGGGGGTGTGAACCCAAATTGGGGGTTGCAAGCTGAAACTTTTGTCCAAGGCCCAGAAACTGTAAGCCCATAGCCAGCGTATGGTTCAGTGTGGAGCAAGCTGGGAGATCCATTATGTGGCTGCCATCCTGGAACGTCAGATCTGGTGTTGATTGATCTGATGGTGATGATGATGAGGCCTATGGTATGCACGTTGAGCAACAGCACATGGGATCTGCAAACAAATGTTAGGAAAAATAATATGTAGAAGGCAGGGGTCGAACCCCTGACCTCCCACACGTGCGCGCCTTAAACCCTTCAGCCTTGCCATCTGAGCCAGCTTAACATTCGTTATATAAAACAAACAGAATATAATATATTTAATAAAGGGTTAGTGTTTAAGATAGAAAAAGCGCAATTCAAATGGTCCAATCATGAGATGCCACGCCATCATCTTCCCCAGTGGGCTGTCGTTTTAGCCAAAGGACTTTCACCTACGGACATGATTGTTGCTAAAAGACCTGCATATTTCCAAAATCTCAACCAAGCAATATAAATTCAATCTAAATACATGGATCAACTGGGTTTGATCTTGTGAATACAATGGTATTCTTCTTTTGGCCTAATTTTGCCTGTAATGAAAAACCCTAAAACAAACCTCAAAACCCTAACAATGGCAATTAGTCATACACGCATCAAAACAAGCAATTAATCATTCAAACATGTTCTAAATGATCATATAAACATGAATGCATACTCAAAATTCATTTATAATGCGTATATTATCAAAATCGAATTCAAGAACGAGAAGCAAATTGTGATGCTGTAGATGCTTGTTCTGGATGCTTTGATGCATGAGAACGATCCAGTTAGCTTCCAAATGTGCCCAGGAATTGATAAATCAAAATGCGATTGCCATTTTTTTCCAAAAATTTTGAGTTTCTTGTTTCAATTTTGTGCGGTCAATCCTTGTTTTTTTTTTATCAGGTCTTGCTATGAATATATAATGGAATGAATTAGGTCAATAAAACTGGACTAATCTTGAAGATTGGTGAGAAAAAGATTTGATTTGCCATGGATATTTTAAGTTTCTAAAATAGGCCAAATCATGCTCTTTTCATTTGAATCACCCCTTGCACAAAATATTTGATTTTCCAGCTGATTCTAGACTCATTATATGGTCATAAAACAAATCTTGGATTTTATTTTATTATTTCACTATTTTATTTGATTTATTTTGGTTTTAATGAATAAAAAATCAAAACAAATAATAAAAATAACGAAATAATGTACGAGTGAGCTCAGGGGTCGTGGGCCATGTTAGGAGCAAGTTTCAAGCATGAAAACATGGGCCCATTTGGAGAAAAAAATCAAGTTTGGTCAATATTGGCTTCATGTATTTTTCCAAAAATTGGTCAACTTTAGCAATGCATATCTCTCTCATTTTTAACCCTGTGAGGGGGTTCTTAGACTTCTTAGAGAGGTTAGGATTTCCTCTAAACAAACCTTTAGGTTTCATATCAATTGGATCTTCCATGTTCATGTAAGGAGCTTTGACCCAAAAGGTGTTTTTGTTGACTTTTTGAAAGGACCTATAATGTATGAACTTGTATCTTTTGATTGAGGCATTTCTTGACCTTGAGGGCTGAAGAGGAGTTGTAGGGAATTGGATTCTATTCAAAATGAGCCTTGGTTGGAAAATTTCTGATAAAGTATGAGAAAGTTATACTTGGTCAAAGTTTGGTTGACTTTTCCTATAGAAACCCTAATTTGCCATTTTTGAATTTTGATGAGTTAGGAGCATTTCTTGAGGAATCATGATCAACCCTTGATCAAATGATGGATATTAATTCAAAATGTTGATGTTGACCAAAATCTTGAAGTTTAACTGTATTTGGGCCACAGTTGACTTTTGACCTAGTACAATTGATTTCCAGGAATTTGAGCAGTTGACTGAGCAAACTTGTTGTTCAAGGCATGAAATTTGGCATGGATAATCTTGAGGACATATTAGGACAATGGGGAACCTTTGGGACCATTGGAGTTCAACAATCTTGATGAAAATGGAAACCTTAGTTGGGGGTTCATTGCCTTAGGGGGAGAATTGTCTGGTCAATTCTTGGTCATCCTTGAGCAATTGAGGACCTCTAGAGGCATGTCTTGAGTGAAAATGGGAGGACAAATTTTGGGGTACAACACATACAACTAACTTTTATCTTTTCAGGAAAAGATCAATCAATAGGAAAACGTCACCAACTACTTATACGACCCAACAGTCTTCTCAAAGGCTACATCTGACAAAGGGATAGTTAAGAAATTTCCTTAGAGGGTTATTCCAAACTCAAGGCATCTGTTGGTTCAGCTTAAATCGACCAAAGATTTATTCTTATTCTTTTTTGGCAGATGCTTTTTCTGGTTCAGTTTAAATCACCTAAAGATTCATCTTGATTCTTACCCAGTTAAAGAAAATTTAAGACTTTTGTTGGTTCAGTTTAAATCGACCAAAGATTTATTCTGATTCTTTTTTGGTAGATAATCTTTCTGGTTTAGTTTAAATCGCCTAAAGATTTACTTTGATTCTTATCCAGTCAAAGATAAAAAAATAAGACCATCTGTTGGTTCAGCTTAAATCGAACAAAGATTTATTTTGATTCTTTTCTAGTAGTTACTTTTTCTGATTCAGTTTAAATCAACCAAAGATTTATTCTGATTCTTATCCAGTCAAAGACAAAAATTCGAGATATCTACTGGTTCAGTTTAAATCGCCTAAAGATTTATTCTGATTCTTATCTAGTCAAAGATAAAATCAAGACTTCTGTTGGTTCAGCTTAAATCAACCAAAGATTTATTCTGATTCTTTTCTGGTAGACACTTTTTTTGGTTCAGTTTAAATCGACCAAAGATTTATTCTGATTCTTTTCCAGTCAAAGACAAAAATACAGACATCTCTTGGTTCAGTTTAAATTAACCCAAGGTTTATACTGATGCTTCTTCCAGTTGAAGTCAAATCTAAATTCTATCAACGGTTACTTTAGATGGCATCCATAATCCCATCTCTGATAACTCTCTATGATTTCTCCAAATGGCATCTCTAAGCCCATTCCTGATAATCAACAAACAATTTACTTCATGCACAGCCGAGTGCAAATTTCTTGGCACTTAAGTCTTCAAGTCTAACAAGATTGAACAGGGGCAGCTGTTGTACCCCAAACTTTTCCCTCTTTTTTCTCAAGACATTTCTCACTAAATATCTCAAATACTCAAGGGTTCTCAAGGGTTTGATCAGACAAACCCAACTCCTAAGCATTGAGCCTCCAAATTAGGGTTTTGGTTTTCACAAGAAAAATTGGACTTTTCATGTCTCAAGTGACTATCATGATTCATTATAGGTCTTCAAGATTTCTCATACAAAGTTTCAAGCCTTGCATCATAAATTTGCTCAGTCAATGGCTCAGATGACTGAAAATCAGTTGTATTGGTTAAAAAGTCAATTGTGGTCAACATATAGTCAAACTTCATGATTTTTGGCCAACATCAACATTTTGAGGTCATATTCATCAAATTATTAAGATTTTATCATAATTACTCAAGAAAAACATTCAAATCCCCAAAGGGGCAAAATGGTCAAAATTAGGGTTTTGATTGAGAATGACTGATCAATGATTTTTGACCTAGTACATGACCTAATGGCTTGAAGCATGATCTCAAGGACTCAAACACAATATGTTGACCTAAATTTCATGGCTCAAAACATTTCTCAAAATCAATGGATTGATAGTTGAAATTTGATCAACTGATGAAAAGTCAAGTGATACACAAAAAGTCAAACTTTGACTTTTTGGTCAATATTTAATTTCAAAGATCAAAATTCATCAAGACATTAAAAAATGTCAAACTTTATCATCAAGAATCAAGAAAGTAAATAAAGTCCATAAAAAGCCAACATTTCTAACCACTTAGCCAGGTTTTTGACCGAACTTCTTGACCAATTTTCATCTAGTTCCAAGATGATTTAGTCAAAGTGGTTAAAAGGAAAGTTGTATACAATGTTTCAAAATTTCAAAATTGTCCAAGAACTTGATGAGATTATTTTTGAGCTAGGAGAATTGAAGACAAGAAATTGGCCATTCATTCTTGAATTACAAGTCATTTAGATGATGAACACTTGATCAAATCCCAAGCCATGCTGCATAAATATTGCTTTGTAGGATTATAAATTGCCAATCACTCCTTAATTTAGTTTTTACACGTTTGGTTGAGGTATGATCCAAGTGATTAAGCCATTTTCCACATGATTTTTCCATTAATGGAACGAAGTTCACACTTCCATTTTGGAAAAGTGGCTTTAATCACAAAGTCCACTCTCCTTGAGCTTTTCACTTGTTCCTTCTGAACACACACAATCTCAAAGCCAGAAGCAACATGTCTAGAGCCTCTAATTACTCAGACCATGCTTGTACTATGCAACGAAACTATGTGTTTCAAGCTTGCTTCAAAAATAAGTCAAAAAACCATAACAAGCCAACTTGATGTTTTGATCCCTTAAAGCTTCCAAACCTTCCCCTATAAATAGAGACATTATTTTGCAAGACAGGACATGAGTTCACAAGTCCTCAAACTCAGAATTGCATCAAAACCTCCATTGTTTGTCATTTCTTTCCAAAAACTCCAAACTCCTAATTCCATCGTGCGTTTTCATTTCTAATCAATCACAAAGCATATATACATCATAAACAACTCATCTCCATCCCTATTTCATAATTCTAACTCCATTTCCATCATTGTCTAAACCTCACTTTGCATCTCTGCAACTTGACTTCTCCAGCACAATGCAGCCACTCTTAGCACAAAGTAAGAGTTGCATTAGCTTCCTAGAGGTCCACTGAAGTTATTCAAATCATAACAACACTTCCATGAGTGCTCAAACTCAAAACACGATTTCCATTTTCAAGATAAGTTTTCTGAACTTTCAAATCATTATACAAGCATCATTTGCCTTTGATTTTAAAAGATAAAATGTAGACACCATGGCTCTGAAGCTAACCATGCCTTTAGATTTCATTTATATTTCCTGAGTAATGTGAATTTTGATTTTGAACTTTCTGAAAAAGTTAGGTTTTATTTGGTACAAATAGAAATTCATGGTCATCTTTAATTTATAGATTTAGTTATTTATATGGTTGATTTCGTGTTGAAAAATGGAACAAGTTTCATGTTTATACTTTTGCAAATGGTTGAGAAATGAGCAAGATCAGAAATTTGAAAATGCAACAATGGAGGTTGGCGCGAGGAAGAAGATGAAGTTATAATTAGGACTTGGTTTATTTTAAGTTTAATGGTGGTTGTATTACTAACGGATGAAACAGCCACACTAGTGGCAGAGAGAGCGTGCATAAGGTACTAGTGTGTATGGACCTGGGTTCGAGCCCCAGTGGTACCCTTTTATTTCTTTCATATTTGTTTCTTTCAGATTCAATACAAGCATGCCCAAGGAGTGTACACTACACCCTCTCATCAACACCATAGGATCTGCCAGGCAATCAAATCAAGCGTCTCAAGATAGATGCCCATAATACACTCTTAAAATGCAATCACACTGGATCCTCAGGCGTTAGATTTTTTTTCTAGGCCATTGACTTGATTTCTTCCAGGTACCCCCCCCCCCCCCTGCGCTTCTACTAACACAGCCAGGCCCATTTATCTTTTATTTTATTTTTCTGAACTCAAATAACAAAAATTGTTTGGGCCTTTTTGTTAACATTTACCCCCTTTTCACTTTTTAACACCCAGCCCAACTATTTTCACTTCTTTTATATTTTATTTATTTTCATTTATATATTTATTTTACCTAAACCAAAATACCAAAAATATATTTTCTTAAATAATTAAATTATTAAATACTTTAGTTTAAACACTTATTTTACTTTGATAACATTTAGAATTAGGTTTTGTTTATACTTTAAAATATTTTTTTTCTAAATTAGTATTAACATTCAATTTATTTTCTAAACAAATTATTTAGACTTAGGTTTTATTTTCTTCTTAAAACTTCAAATGAACTTAGATTTTAGGTCTTGTTAATAATTAGTTAATTTATTTCATAATTAAAATTAATTAGTTTTAATTAGGTTAAGTTACTAAAACCTTTTCCATCAAAAACCCTAGAAAGACAATTTCTTTTTCCTCTCCAATATTTGCATTTTTATTCTATTATTGTTATTATTCATATTCATTGGTTTGTAATAGTAACTAGGGTTTTATTGCTTTCCTCCCCATTTGTAAATTTGTATCCCCATTCCCCAAAGCATTGTAATAGCATAGGATATTTAAATTCCGCAATTTATCGCTTTCCTTTATTATTGCTAGTAATTAGGGTTTGTATGGAAAGATTTAAAATCAACATTAGACAACCCTAATTCCAAGATGAAATACTTGAATCAAACACACTTTGCACACATGTACCTATAGGGTAACCCACACTTTTTGCCTCAGATATAAATAGTCATGTCCCTCGAACGTGAGATGCTTTAGCAAGGACCCACTATCAAAATATCATAGTCCCTTAATGACCCTTCAATGTTGCCTTTGGTAAATGATCTTAGTCCCTTACGACAATTGCTAAACATCTTACAAGTTTCCTTATATGACTGTACGATGACCCACGTTTGTCCCTCACATCCAATTATATGGCTCCTTACCAAACAATGCTAAAATGGCACTATCTAAAGGAGGAGGAAAAAAACAAAGACTCTTTGAGTAGGTAGATTTCTTGTAATTTCCTGCTCACAAACTAAAACCATCTTTACACCTTACACTTTCAAAACATTCTTCAAAACAAACATTTTTGTATACATTCTCAGCAATACGAGAATCATTACAAATTTGCCTTACATTGGCATTTTCAAAACATCTTTCCAAACATTCTCTTTCAACAATTATTTTCAAAACCAACACTTTGTACACATTCTCAACGATACGAGAATCACTACAAAGTTTGCCATACTAAGGCGTTTTTTAAAATATTTTCAAACTTGTACAAAACACAAAAACATTTACAAATCATTTCAAAGTATTCAATCAATTAAGAGCCCCTAGATAACTACGGATGAAAAGGGTGCTAACACCTTCCCTTTTTATAACCTACCCTCCGAACTCAAGAAAATTCTCAAAAGGTCTTTCCTGTTCTTTTAACCCTTTCCATTATTGGATAAAAGAAAAGTCGGTGGAGACTCTTGCTATCCGCAACATTTACGATAAAACACAAAACACCCAAGTCAGTTCTCCCATCATATCACACCTCCCCTTATGCCCAAGAGTGGGACATTAGGGAATTCTCTGCAGAGGTCAATAATAGTAACGTCTTCTAGAGATCGGGAACACCAAAAGATATCCGAATGAGAGAACGAAGTTATCCTTTGAGACCACATCAAGCCTTATTCATTCTTCAATACTGATTAGGAAAGGTGAAAAATAAACCACCTAGTTAGTAACGGTATGCAACATATAAGAACCCTTATCCTCCTCATGGTACGAGTGTGAAGAGAATGCAAAATGTCTCCAAGCAAAGTATGCACAAGGTTACGAGAGAGGAAAATTTTGACAGCATTCATATCTTTGAGTTGGTCTGGATTATGGAACAGTACCAAACCATAGATTAGAAGAGTAAATACTTCTTCAAAATCTTCCAAATCCAAAGCCTCCCAAAACATCCGAGCTTTTTCTAACATAAATTTAGCTAGAAAACCCTTGACTCCGCTCATTGTTTCCCAATTAGCTACAATGTCTGACCATTTCAAATGCAAGGCTGACGCAATCTCTTCGGGTTGTGGATCTTTCTCTAGTCCGGTGAAAGGTATTTGATCAAGAACATGTACTTACAATAGTTAAGATAATTCTTCTATTGTGGGCACCAATTGATAGTCGAGAAAGGTGAAACAATGATATTTAGGGTCAAAAAACTGAAAGAGCACACACATCATGTATTATTCAAAGCTTGAGGTAACCAGATTGAGAAGTCGACCATATATTTTGGTGAACGGAGAATTCTCAGGAACCCTTGATGCTAACTCTTTGAATTGAGGATGCACCCTTACGAAGTTGATTCAGATGGTATTTCTGTGAGCGGAAGCCATAACCTACAAAGCAGAACAAAGATAAATCCTTAGGTCCTTGAAATGGTTAGTGAGAATGTTATGCCAGGATGTCATGATGTTTATGATGTTATGAACAAATAATCATATACAAACAAAACACATAAGTCCTTAGGTTTAAGATTACATGGGGTTTAAAGGTAAGTACCCTCTTAAAGTTTTTAGTTGGCTCAACCTATCCTAATTGAAGTAACCGGGTTCTAAGGAATCTCAATATCATTAATATTTCTTCATCAGGCATTGTTTCAGCACAAGCTTCTATTTTAGCGACCGAAATATCTCGAATGTTTGATCTCAATGAGTGTAGTATCGAGTATCAACCAACTTCAGTCTGCACCAAATCCAACTATCTCACAACTTTCTAATGGCCAAGTTGTTCAATTAAGGTCCTACAGTCAGCTAGTGCTTCATGACACCACACAGCAGCCTCGTATTATCCTTGATTCAACTCAAAGGACATTGATACCAACAAATATGTCACACTAACATAGCCATCGCTTCAACCATATCGGTCTACATTGTACAGTTTCCCAGATCTATTGCTACTTACCTAATATGCCCCATATCCGGGTATAGGATCTATATAAGAAATAAACCCAAGCAGAACCCCAAAATGTAAAGCAAATAAGTAAAGCAATAATGGTGATCTAGCTCTTAAGGTAACCCTACTTTTGGTATATCCCCAGCAGAGTCGCCAGTTCTGTGATACGGTGGGAGAACTGACTTGGGTGTTTTGCATTTTATCACAAATGTTGCGGATAGCAAGAGTCGCCACTGAATTTTCTTTTATCTAATAAAGGAAAGGGTGAAAAGAACATGAAAGACCTTCTGAGAATTTTCTTGAGTTCGGGGGGTAGGTCATGAAAAGGGAAGGTGTTAGCACCCTTTTCATCTGTAGTTATCTACGGGCTCTTAATTGCTAGATCACTTTGAAATGTTGTGTTTTATGTAAGTTTGAAAACATTTTTAAAATGCCTTCATTCGGCAAACTTTGTAATGATTCTCGTATCATTGAGAATGCATACAGAGTGTTGATTTTGAAAATATTTGTTTGAAAAGGAGTGTTTTGAAAAGATGTTTGTCTTTTGAAATTGTGAAGTGGGAAAATGGATTTAGTTTGTGAGCAAGCAATTACGAGCTATCTACCTACTCAAAAAGTCTTTCGTCTTTTCCTCCTCCTTTAGATAGTGATATCCTACCATTAGTTAGTATGAAACCTTATCATTGGATATGAAGGGACAAACGTGGGTCGTCGTACAGTCATAGAAGGCAACTTGTAGGATGTTTTGCAATGTTCGTAAGGGACTAAGATCGTTTACCGAAGGCAACATCGAAGGGTCATCGAGGGACTACGATATTTTAATTAAGGGTCTTTGCTAAAGCATCTCACGTTCGAGGGACATGATTGTTTTCATCTGAGGCAACAAGTGTGGGTTACCCTAGAGGTGTATGTATGCAAAGCGTGTTGATTTGAAGTATTTGTATTGAATATTAGGGTTTTCTATGTTGGTTTTAGTCTTTCCATACAAACCCTAATTACTAACAGTAATAAGGAAAGCAGTCAATTGCGGAAATTAAATGTCCTACGCTATTACAATGATTTGGGAATCGGGGTACAAATTTGTGAATGAGGAGGAAAGCAATAAACCTTAATTATCTATTACAAACCAAATAGTTGCATCCTATACAATTGATCTACGAATATAAATAAGATATAAGGAGAAAGAAACTTGAATGCTCTTATGTTTTTTGTGTAAAACAATGGTTTGATATGTTTGAAACAAGTATATGCATCATAATCAAGATGAAAGTCATGGAGCATAGTTTTAATTTTTGTACATGTTTCATATTTTAAAGTGGATTTGTTTGAGAAATATTCTTAAGAAAAATCAAACCATCATGAAATGTTTAGTCAAGTGTCAAAATAATTTATGAGAATCAAGGTTTATTATGGCGAAGTCAAGCTTTATGAACCATATTGAAAAAAATTAATCAAAAGATCAACAAAAAGTCCTAAAAAAACCCTAAAAGAGTAATGGTTTTAATTTAATTAAAAAATAATGAAATAAAAAATATTTTGTGACATTTTTTAATATTCATAAATTAGAGGTGATAAATTAATGGTGTGCAAAAAATCAGCTTGAAATGATTAAATTTGGATGCAAAAATAATTAGTTGAAAATGAATGAAAGTATGCAATAAAAATGAAATTAAAAGAAAATGTCAAAAGAAAATTGCATGGGGTGGGAGTTCAACCATGTAAATAACTTGAGCTAACACTTAAAGATGAACACGAATTTATGTTGGTACCAAATTCAGACCTAATTTTTATGTAACTTAAACTTGAAAATTCGCATCACTCAGGCAAGATAAATGAAAACTAAGGGCATGGTTAGCTTCAGGGCAATGATGTCTACATTTTTTCTTTACAAAATAACTATTAATGATACTTGTATGAGGAGTTCAAAGTTGAGAAAAGTTACCTCAAAACTGGAAATCGTGTTTGAAGTTTGATCACTTCTGGAGGTATTGTGATGATCTGGATAGCTTCACTGAACTCCTAGGAAGCTATTGCAATGCTTAGTTTGAGCTGAGAGTGCCTGAATCTTCTTGGAGAAGTCAAGTTGCAAAGTTGAGTTTTGAAAATGGTGGATGGCGATGGAGGTGTTACAGAAGTGGTTCAAGTGTTTGGATCACTACTATATGGTGTATGGATGATGTTTGAATGATTGAAATGGAAAACGCACGAGTAGATTTGAGGTTGGGTGTTCAAAGTCAGAAGTTGCCACAAAATTTGATTTTGAGAGCAATTTTGAGTTTGGGAGTGTTTGAGGGATTTTCTAGGCTTGTGAATTCGTGTTTGGATTGCAAAATAATTCCTCTATTTATATAGAAAAGGTTAGGTGTTTGAAGTAATCAGAAACTCAAGATCACATGTTATGGTTATGTGACTTGGTTTTGAAACAATCTTGAAACATATTGTTCCAATGCATAGTACAAGGCTTGTATGGTGGTTGATGATTTCTAGACATGTTGCTTATGGCTTTGGCATTGTGTATGTTCAGAAGGAACAAGTGCAAGGCGCAAGGAGAGTGGAATTTGTGATTAAAGCCACTTTTCCAAAATGGAAGTCTTGACTTTCTTCCCTAAATGGCAAGTCAACTTGGACAAAGCTTGAATCACTTGGACAATGGATTAATTAGTTGTGTAAACATCTGATTATGGATAGGTTTTCAAGTTAGAAGCCTGTTAAGCAAGATTTATGTAGCATGGTTTGAGATTTGATCAAATGTTCTTTAGAAAATGTCTTGTAATTCAAGTTTGTCATGCCAACTTCTTCTCTTCGATTCTCCTATATCAAAAATGATCTCTTCAAGTTCTTTGACATTTTAGAAAGCTTGAAACATTGTCTACAATTTTCATGTTTTGAGTTTTGACTAAATCAAATTGGAACTTGGTGAAAAATTACCAAGAAGTTGGGACAAAAATCTAACCAATCTTGTTAAAAATTTCACTAAGTGTTTTGTTAAAAATGTCATGACTTCATGCGCCTATATATCCTAATCCAAGCATTTTGGACATCAACCCTCAATGACAAAGTTATAGAATCCATCATGATCTACAACTTTCATGTTGAAAGTTTTCCTTGAATCATCTTGCATTATAGTGAAAAATAGTCATGAAGTAGTGAAATTATCAAGGTTAAAAACACTTAGAATTTTTCTAAGTCTTGGAAATCTTGACTTTTTGTTGACTTTTCTTGACTTTCTTGATGATCAATTTTTAAAATTTTTGAATTCCTTGAATAATTTTGATCTTTGAAATTCAATGTTGACCAAAAAGTCAAGTTTGACTTTTTGTGTGTCAGTTAACTTTTCATCAGTTAATCCAAATTTCAACTATCAATCATTTGATCTTTGAGGATGTTTTGAATCATGAAATTAGGTCAAGATATTGTGTTTGAATCTTTAAGATCATACTTCAAGCCATTAAGTCATGTATTAGGTCAAAAGTCAATGGTCAATCATTCTCAGTCAGAACCCTAATTTGGTCAATTTTGCCCCTTTGATGATTTGGGAGCTTTCCTTGAGAAATCATAATCAACTCTTGATCAAATGATGAATATGACTTAAAAATGTTGATGTTGACCAAAATTCTTGAAGTTTGACTGTATGTTGACTACAGTTGACTTTTTTACCTAATACAACTAATTTTTAATCATCTGAGCAATTGATTGAGCAATTTTGAGATGCAAGACTTGAAACTTAGTATGAGCATTATTAGAGACCTATAATGAACCATGAAAGTCATATGAGGTATTAGAAGTCTAATTCTTCTTGTGAAAACCAAAACCTTAATTTATGGTCTTAGTGCCTAGGAGGTGAGCTTGTCTGATCAACTCTTTGAGAATCCTTGAGCATTTGAGATCTTTTGTGAGAAATGTCTTGAGGAATAGGGAGGGTAAATTTTGGGGTACAATATTAGGTATGAAAATTTGCAGTATAATTCATTGTGTCAGTCTCTAAGCGATGATGAATTGACAGGTCTGTGTTATTTATCCTCTAGGTCGTGATAAATACACAAATCTAAAAAAACTTGTGTTATCTACCCTGTAGGTTGTGGTAGGTACACAAAAATATAGTCTAATGCCCCAGTCTCCCAGCAGTAATAGACTATCTGATATTCGTATTATCTATCCTCTAGATCGTGATATGTTTACAAACATCTACGATATAAATTAGCGTGTCATTCTCTTAGCAGCAATAGGTTATTCGTTCAAAATTCGTGTTGTCTACCCCCTAGTTTTTGGTAGGTATTTGAATCTACGATATAGTTCAGTGCGTCAGTCTCTAAGAGGCAGTGAATTATCGAGTCTGTGTATTTATCCTTTAGGTCGTGATAAGTACACTGGCAATGTATTTACTATGTTAGTATCCATACGTTAGTGAGATTACTTTCAACCCGTATCGTTTACTCCCTCGGTTGTAGTAAATATACTAAATTTGCGATATAACTCATTGCGTTAGTCTTGAAGTAGAAATAGGTTATATGTCTCTCTGCGATACAATTCATTATGTTAGTCTCCATGCGACAATGTATTATCGAACTTTGTGTTATTCATCCCCTAGGTTTCAATGAATATATGAAATATACGTTATAAGCTTACTATGTTAGTCTCGAAGCGTTAGTGGGTCAAATTTTCAAACTAGTATTGTTTACTCTATAATTGCGATTTAGCTTGTTGAATCAGTCTCAATGCAACAATAAGCTATAAATATTTCAACTTGTTCTATTTACCTTCTATGCTATTGTTTTACCCCAAAATTTTCCCTCCTTTTTTCTCAAGACATTTCTTACAAAAGTTCTCAAATGCTCAAGGATTCTCAAGAGTTGATCAAACAAACTCACCTCCTAAGCACTGGGTCCACAACTAGGGTTTTGGTTTTCTCAAGAAAATTTTGAGTTCTAATTCCTCAAGTGACTTTCATGGTTCATCATAGGTCTACAAGAATGCCCGTACCAAGTTTCAAGTCTTGCATCACAAATTTGCTCAGTCAATTGCTCAGATGACTGGAGAATCAGTTGTATTGGGTAAAAAGTCAAGTGTGGTCAACATACAATCAAACTTCAATAATTTTGGTCAAAATCAACATTTTTAAGTAATATTCATCATTTTATCAAGAGTTGATCATAATTCCTCAAGAAAAGCCCTCTGAACATCAAAAGGGCAAAACTGACCAAATTAGGGTTTTGATTGAGAATGATTGATCATTGACTTTTGACCTAGTACATGGCCTAATGACTTGAAGCATGATCTTAAGGACTCAAACACAATATATTGACCTAATTTCATGGTTCAAAACATCCTTAAAGATTAAGTGGTTGATAGTTAAAATTTGGATCAACTGATGAAAAGTCAACTAACACACAAAAAGTCAAACTTTGACTTTTTGGTCAACATTGAATTTTAAAGATCAAGAGTCATCAAGACATTCAAAAACATAAAAATTGATCATCAAGAATCAACAAAATCAAATAAAGTCAACAAAAAGTCAAAAATTCTAACACTTAGAGAAATACTAAGTGTTTTGTGCTTAATAAATTCACGACTTCATGACCATTTTTCATTAAGATGCAAGCTGACTCAATGAAAACTTTAAACATGAAATTTGTAGAGCTTGATGAATTCTACAACTTTGTCCTTGAGGGTTTACGTCTAGAAAATGCTTGGATTAGGAGATATAGGTCCATGAAGTCATGACATTTTTAACAAAACACTTAGTGAATTTTTTTAACAAGTTTGGTTAGATTTTTGTCCCAACTTCTTGGAAATATTTCACCAAGTTCCAAGTTGATTTAGCCAAAGTGGTCAACATGAAGGTTGTGGATAATGTTTCAAGCTTTCCAAAATTTCCAAGAACTTGAAGATATCATTTTTGAGCTAGAAGAATGGAAGAGAAGAAGTTGGCATGATAAACTTGAATTACAAGGCATTTTCATGAAGAACACTTGATAAAATCTCAAATCTATATTGCATAATCTTGCTTTGCAGACTTATAACTTGCAAATAACTCCATAATTTAATGTTTACACAATTTATTGAGCCATTATCCAAGAGCTTGAGTCGTTGTCCAAGTGATCATGCCATTAATGGAACAAAGTTAACATTTCCATTCTTGTAAAGCTAACTTTAATCACAAAGTCAACTTCTTGAGTTCCCAACTTGTTTCATCTGAGTACAAGCAATCTCAAAAGCAAGAAGCAACCTTCATGCAGCTAACAAACTAAGACCATGCTTATACTTGAACATTGGAACCATGTTTGTCATAGTGGCTTCCTAACCAAGCTTCAAAACCATAACTCCATGTCTTTCAAATCTGATTACTCCAAGATGTAAAACCTTTCCTCTATAAATAGAGAGATTATTTGCAAGCTAACACGGGAGTTACAAGCCTTCTAACCCCCTCAAACTCCCCAAAATCAGAATTTGCATAAAAAAACTCCATTACATGTGATTTCTGACCTTGTATATCAAACACCAAATCCTTTCGTGCATTTTCACTTTTAATCAATCACACAGCTTCTATAACTCATATAGAGGATATCCAAACACTTGCTACACAACTGTAACACCATCTTCATCATCCTCCATTTCCAAAAACAGTAACCTGCAACTTGACTTCTCCAGAAAGATTCAGGCACTTTCAGCATAAAGTAAGCATTGCAATAGCTTCCTAGGATTTCAATGAAGCTGTCCAGATCATCACAACGCCTCTATGAGTGCTCAAACTCGAAACACAATTTCCAGTTTTGAGGTAAGTTTTCTCAACTTTGAACTCCTTATTTAAGCATCCTTTATGCATACATATAAAAGAAAAAATGTAGATATTATTGTCCTGAAACTAACCTTGTCCTTATTTTTCATTTATATTGCTTGTGTGCTGAGAATTTTGGAATTGAAGTTTCTGGAAAATTAGGTTTCAGTTTGGTACCAATTAAAATTCGTGCTCATCTTTAATCTATGGCTTTTATAATTTACATGGTTGAATTCGTGTTGAAATTTGGAACAAGTTTGATGTTTACATTTTCTGATTTGGTTGAGAAATGAAGAAGTTACTAAATCACAAAATATTGTCAATGGTGTTGCTAGCGCGAGGAAGAAGATGAATTCATTTTCAATTTTTTTGCAAATGAGTTTATTTTAAGTTTAATGCAACATGTGTTATGAACGGATGAAACAGCCACCCCAGTGGTGGAACACGCGCGCGCTAATTCACTTGTCTATAGGAGCCTGGGTTCGAGCCCCGGTGGTACCCTTTTGGTATTTTATTTGTTATTTTCAAAACTAACACGCGGGGTTATGATGTTTTGTGTGATGCATGTATCCAAGACATAAGCAGGCGTTTGGCCTGGTGGTAAGGGCACATGCGCTGAACTCTAGGGGCGTGGGTTTAACACCCACCCCATGCAAACTATTTCTTTTCTTTTAATTTCATTTTTATCATTCATTTTTATCATTTTCATTTAATTCTTTTTGCATCCAAACTTAATCCTCTCGAGCTGATTTTTTGCACACTATTAGTTTATCACCTCTATTTTATGAATATAAAATAAATATCACAAAATTATTTTTTTATTTCATCATATTTTAATTAAATCAAAAACCATTACTTTTTAGGGTTTTTAGGACTTTTTATTGATCTTTTGATTAATTTTTCAAACTTGTTCACTAAGTTTGATCTCACCATAATAAACCTTGATTCTCATAAAATATTTTGACACTTGAATAAACATTTCATGATGGTTTGATTTTTCTTAGGACTTTTTCTCAAACAAATCCACTTTAAAATATGAAACATGTACAAAAATTAAAATTATACTCCATGACTTTCATCTTGATTGTGATGCATATACTTGTTTCAAACATATCAAACCATTGTTTTACACAAAAACATAAGAGCATTCAAGTTTCTTTCTCCTTATTTCTTATTTATATTCCTAGATCAATTGTATAGGATGCAACTATTTGGTTTGTAATAGATAATTAGGGCTTATTGCTTTCCTCCCCATTCACAAATTTGTACCCCCCATTCCCGAAGCATTGTAATAGCGTAGGACATTTAATTTCCGCAATTTACCGTTTTCCTTATTATTATTAGTAATTAGGATTTGTATGGAAAGACTAAAACAAACATTAGAAAATCCTAATACAAGATAAATGCTTGAATCAAAACACTTTGCACACATACACCTCTAGGGTAACCCACACTTGTTGCCTCAGATATAAAACAGTCATGTCCCTCGAATGTGGGATATTCTAGCAAAGACCCTCAATTAAAAGATCGTAGTCCCTCGATGAACCTTCGATGTTGTATCCAATAAACGATCTTAGTCCCGTACGATAATTGCTAAAGCTTCCTACAAGTTTGCTTCTATGACTGTACGACGACCCACGCTTGTCCCTCACATCCAATGATAAGACTTCCTACTAACTAATGATAGGATAGCACTATCTAAAAGAGGAGGAAAAGATTAAATACTTTTTGAGTAAGTAGATCGCTTGTAATCGCTTGCTCACAAATATATATGCACAAATGTCTAGGTTAGAGTGACAAAGGTTTTGGATATTCTTCCTAAATATAATCTTCCAAACGATTGTCTAGTAGAAAAGCAACACAGGGTCCCTTTTCAAAGATTATATAGTGTGAGAAAAACATAAATTATTAATATTGTTCACTCAAATGTGTGCTCAACATATGAAAGTTTCTTTGGAGGTTTGTTACCTTCATTGAAGATCACACAAGAGAGGTGTGGGTGTATCAATTGAATATGAATGATCAAGTTCTTAAAATTTTCAAAGAGTTTCATGCTTCTATTGAATAAGAATATGGAATAAATTTGAAGTTTTTAAGAATTGATAATGGTGCAAAGTAAATGGTTCCTTTTAAGGATTATTTCAAGACTCATGGAATTATACGTGAGAACTTACATCCCAATATTCCTCAAATGAATAGTTTAGCAAAAAGGATTAACATAACATTTTTAGAGAAATTTAGAAGCATACTTTCTCTGTCTAAACTCCTTAAGTCACTTTGTGGTGAGGCGGTAAGAAATGCACTTGATTTGACTAATTTCTCTCCTTCATTAACTTTAAATAGAGAGATGCTATAAAAAAGTATGATTTGAAAAAAGAGTATTTTATGATCACTTTAGAAGGAGTTTATATAATGTTGGCATGATAAATCAATTTGGTTAATCAAGGTATATATATACGTTCTATTATGCTAAGTCAAAGGAGTGCATATACCTTAATTCAACAAGAGATAAACTTGTATTCTGACTATGGTATTCCGTAAAGAAGAAGATTTTTCAAAGTAGGGTATATTATAAATATTGGATGATTATTGAAACTCAATCTAAGAGGTTAAAAAACCATTACAATAAAAAACTTGGGGGGAAACATATTTCTCAAGGGAATAATGATCATGACCATGCAATAAAACCTTCTTAGTTTGAGCAACCTCGGCATATAGAATAACATGAGACAATGCAAGAAGAGAAAGTGGTAGAATATGATGACATGGAACAAGAACCTCAAGTGAGAAGATCAACAAGAGTAAGACAACCATTCAAAAGGTATTTCTCTAATGAATACTTCAATATCACTGATGAAGTGGACCCTTAAAGCTTCATAGAATCCATTAAAACAAAATACAATGAGAAATGAACACACTATATTGAAGAAGAACTAAAGGAGAACCAAACATAAGACTTGGTAAAGTTTCCAAAAGGAAGAAAAGGCATTGAAAAACATGTGGATTTTTAACCTTAAGTCTAAAGAGAACAACCTAAACCTTAAGTACAAAGCAAGGATTGTCTTAAAGGGATTTCATCAAAATAAAGGCATATATTTTTTAAAATCTTTGCATCATTGGTGAAGATGACATCTATTAGAGCAATTATTGGTCTAGCTATAGATGAATTCTTGAGAAGTTTAACGTGCATAATATAAAACATGTGCATGTTCTACAATATGGTCATATAAAACTTAGCAAGGCATAGAGACCAAACAATGACCAAAGGAAAAGAATAAATGAGCAAGGTGTACTATTCTTCAGCAGTGAGTAGCCTTATGCATGCAATGGTTTGTTCATTCAAGACCAGACGTTGTATATGTTGTTGGAGTAGTGAGTAGATTTCTATCGAAATTAGAAAATGAGCATTAAATATTGTGAAATAGATATTGAGATATATAATAGGAACTGCGAAAAAGTGCTTGTGTTTTAGCAATGAAAATTCAATATCGGATATTCAAATGCAAATATGATTGGTGATGCAAATTCAAGAAAGTCCGCGTCAAAATATCTAATTACTTTTTAGGGGAAATTGTTTCTTGGAAATCAAAACTTCTAAATTGTGTTGCATTATCAACTACTAAAATTGGATATATTGCAGCGTCATAAACTTGCAAAGAAATGTTGTGGGTGAAGAGCTTTTTTGAGCTAGTACATGTACGAGATGAATATATGATAAACTATGACAATCAAACTGTCATCTATGAAGCCAAGAACTCTATGTTTCATGCATGCTATAAATACATTTACATTTGTTCTCATTGGATATGATAAGTGTTGGATGAGGAAAATGTGATAACGTTGGTGCACAAAGAAGAAATGAAATATAAAATGAATATATTGAATGACGGTTACAAAATAAGGAATAATTAATTACATTGACTTACCTACTACTAGACTATTTATACACAAAAATAGGGTATAATAAAATACTAAAATACTCTCTGTTGTACCTCAAAATTTTCCCTCTCTTTTCTCAAAACATTTCACAAAAGATCTTCAATGCTCAAGGATTCTCAAGGAATTGATCAAACAAAATTACCTCCGAAACACTGAGGCCGCAAACTAGGGTTTTGACTAAGAACGACTTATCATTGACATTTGACCTAATACATGACCTAATGGTTTAAAACATGGTCCCAAAGATTAAAATGCATCATTTTGACTTAATTGCATATATCAATTCATTTCTCAAGATCATTGGATTGACAGATGAAATTCGGTCAACTAATGAAAAAGTCAACTATACACTGAAAAGTCAAACTTTGACTTTTTGACCAAATTTGAGTTTCAAAGATCAAATTCATCAATACATTCAAGAATATCAAGTTTGATCATCAAGAAGTCAAGAAAGTCAAAAGTCAATGTGAAAAGTCAAACTTTTCAAGACTTAGAAATTTTTCTAAGTGTTTTTATACATGATAATTTCACTACATCGTGCCAATTTTTCACCAAGATGCATGATGATTCAAAGGAAACTTTCAACATGAAAGTTGTAGATCTTGATGAATTTTACAACTTTGTATTAGAGGGTTGATGTCCAAAAAATGCTTAGGTTTGAAGATACAAGCCCATTAAGTCATGACATTTTCATCTAACACTTAGACAAATTTCTAACAGATTTTGGTCAGGATTTTATCCCAACTTCTTGACACTTTTTCACATAGTTCCAATATGATTTTTTCAAAATTGCCAACATGAAAGTTATAGAGGATGTTTCAAGCTTTCCAAAACATCCAAGAGCATAAATTTATCACACTTAAGCTAGGAGATTCAAGGACCTGAAGTTGGGCATTCATTCTTGATTTACAAGACAGAATTGTGATGAGCAAGGAACCAAAATCTTAGCTATGCTGCATAATCTTCATTTTACAGGCCTCAAACTTATATATCACTCCTTAATTGAATGCTTACACAGCTGGTTAAACTATGATCCAAGTATTTGAGCCTTTGTCCAAGTGATCATTCCATTTTTAGAAGAAAGCAACATATCCATTCTTAAAAAGTTCACTTTAATCACAAAGTGAATTTCTTGAGCCTCTAACTTGTTGTTCTAATCACACTCAACTCCTACAAGTCAGAACAAACATGTTTAAAGTGATCAACCACTTTAGATAGCTTGGTACAAGCATTAGAAACATGTTCTTCATGCTTGCTTAAAAAACAAGCAAGATAGTCATAACATGTGATTCAGAATCTGAGTTGTTTCAAGTCTCAAACCTTCTTCATAAATAGAGAGGCCAATTGAAAGAGAAAGAGGTTATAAAAAAAGAGAGAAAAAGTCAGAAATGTTATGGTAAACTAGCCATCAAAATCCCATACTATCAAAAAAGCCATAACTATCCAAAAAGCTTCCACTCTTGAGTTTTAAATTCCAAATCTTTGGAACTCTCACACCTTGCAAGCTTTGTCCAAACAAACTATCCAAACACTCCACATACATCATATAGACAACAACTCAAACTTAAGCACAACTTCTATAACATCTCTATTTCTCCAAGCTCAAAACACAAATTCCAGCTTCAAGGTAAGTCTCCTTGACTTTAAACCCTTCATTTCAAGCATCATTAGTTGATTCATCTTTGAAGATAAAATGTAATAACCATTCCCCTTGAAGCTAACCTTTTGTTTGTCTTCCATTCTTGTTATTTATGTGTTGAGAACTAACCCATGCGTGCAACAAAACATTGATAGAGTAAAAAATTTGCAGTATGAGTCGACACATACCCACATGAGTCGACTCATTTTAGTGACAGAACAGGTTATGAGTCGACACAAAGCCTCATGAGTCGACACATGCTACTATAACAGACACAAAACAGAAAGAAAAAAGGCACACGAGTCGACACAAAACACGTACGTGTCGACACAAACAAGGAATGAGTCGACACATACCATTATGCATCAACTAATACTAAGTTGGTTTGGTATTACATGGGCAAGGGAAGGTTATGTGTCGATGCATATAAGCATGTGTTGACACATAATGTTAAAAAATTGATTTTTCCTCTCTTTTACATTGTTTTTACATATTTCACATACTTTCTTCATAGCTATTAAATATGGTTGTAATATTTAAGCTCCTATTTTATACCCATTTATAAATTGTATCCCCCATCCCCCTAATGATGTAATAGCGTAGGATTTTAATTTTTCGCAATTTACCACTTTCAAATATAAATGCTAGTAACTAGGGTGTGTATGGTAAGACTAATATCAATCCTTAGACAACCCTAATCCAAGAAAAAACAATGCATGAAATCAAAACACTTGCATATTACACCTCTAGAGTTAACTCCACTTGTTGCATTGAGCAAATGTTCATGTTATGCATGTGAGATGCCTTAGCAAAAACAACCAAAAATACAAGATCATAGTCCCTCGATGACGCTATGAATGTTGCCTTACAAATGATCTTGGTCCCTTAATAAAAATGCTAAGGTATCTCGCAACATTGCATCTTATGACTATACGATGATCCACGCCCGTCCCTTTACATCCAAAGATAGGACTTCTTACCAATCAATGGTAAGATAGCAATGTCAAAGGAAGAGAGAAATGAACAAAAGACTTTTGAGTAGGTAGAACGTTCTTAGTTGCTTGCTCACAATCCATCTTCAAAACAAACATCTTTTCAAACATATCAAATACTTTTAAAACATGAAATATTTTCAAAAAAATCCAACACTTTGTATGCATTCTTATAGAGACGAGAATCATTATAAAGTTTGCCTAAACGAAGGCGCTTTTCAAAAATACTTTCAAAATCCACCACAAACAAATTTCAAACAAAGAAATTTTAAAAGTGATCTAGCAAGCAACTAAGAGCCCATAGATAACTATGGATGAAAAGGATGCTAACACCTTCCCTTTTCATAACCTACCCCCGAACTCAAGAAAATATCTCAAAGGTCTTTCCTGTTATTTTCACCCTTTCCTTATTGGATAAAAGAAAAGTCGGTGGCGACTCTTGGTATCCTCAATAATTGCGATAAAACGTAAAACACCCAAGTCAGTTCTACCACCGTATTACAGAACTGGCGACTCTGCTGGGGACGACTTAAAAGTGGGGTTACCTTAGAGCTAGATCACATTTTAATTTCTTTTATTGTTTGATTTGTTTGCTTTACATTTATGGATCCTTGTTTGGGTTTGTATTGATCCTCTACCCGGATCTGGGAACATCATTAGGTAAGTAGCAATAAATCGTGGGGACTGTGCAGGGTATATCGACATGGTTGAAGTGATGGCTACGTTAGTGTGACATATTTGTTGGTACCGGTAGCCCTTGAGTCTAGACAAGCAGAATACGGGGCCGTTGTATGGTGTCATGAAGCACTAACTGACCTTAGAACCTTTAATTGAACAACTTGGCCATTAGGAAGTAATGAGATAGCCGGCTTTGGTGCAGTCTGAAGTTGGTTGATACTCGATGCTACGCTCATTGAGATCGGACTTTCGAATATTTCGGTCACCAATAAAGAGGCTTGCACTGAAACAATGCTCGATGAAGAAAGATCAGTGATATTGAGATTCCCTAGAACTCGATTACTTTCTAGGACAGGTTGAGCCAACTAAACTTCAAGAGGGTACTTACCAATGAAACCTCATGCAAGCCTAAACCTAAGGACTTGTTTTCTTTGTGTGTATATACTTGTACATAAACATCATGACATAATACCATAACATTTTCAATAACCATTTCAAGGGTCTCAAGGGTCTGTGATGCAGGGTTATGTTGAACCGGGCGTCTATCAAGGGGCAAGAGGATTTATTTTCCTCTAACCAAACACCGTCAAAAACCAAAATGCAATAACTTGAGTCAAGGGCTATGAACCACTTGATATGGTGAGCTTGATTCTCGTAGAAGGACATTTAACGATACGAAGTTCTTCAATCAAAGTTGTGATCATAATCCAACTACTAACATATTCTTGTGTTTCCCCGCGAGATCCTTGAAAACATCGCATCCACATAACATGCATGTAATCATAATAGATTTTCCCCATACATGTTTCTTCATCCGCTTACTGTTTATTTCAGTAAAAATGGCTCTAGAGCAGACTGTCCGAGATCTTCAGACTCAAAATGATCAGCTTCAAGATTTGTTCCTGAATTTATCCAAGGGGCAAGAAGAAGTGAAGGCACTCCTCATTGAGAGCATCACCAAGAAGAATCCTGAAGATGACAAGGATGGCCAGCTGAAGCAATTGCAAGCAGAGATGGTAATAATGAGAATCCAGATGTTGGGACAGATGGCTCTTATCCAAAACTTAGTTCGGGGACAAGAAGAGCTAAGAGCCCTCGTCAACAAGCTTCATAAAGATGGATGCAACCATATGGAGCAAACAACTAGAATTGGGGATCGAGTCATTAACCAGCCTCAGATGAAATAAGAAGATTGGGTTGAAAGAACACCTTTCAAAATGGCTACTACGCCAAGAGTCCAACAACGATCTCACCAACCATGACAGGGTGGCCCGTGTAAGCAAGACGAGCCCAAAAGACAGTTTACCAAAATTAACATGCCACTGTCTTAAGCTCTACAACACATGTTGAGGATGAATCTGATTACATTGATAGGACCTCATCCAAACCCCAAAACTTCTTATCCTAACTACAATCCCAGTGCAAGATGTGTCTATCATTCTGGTAATCCTGGGCATGATACTAACGATTGTTGGGCACTGAAATACAAGGTTCAAAATATGATTGACGCAAAGGAGATTGAATTAGGCCCTCTTGAGACTCCCAACGTGATCACCGCTCCCATGCCAAATCATTGAGAGCGTCCAATTCATTTTGAATTTTCAATTGTAATTTCTTTTGTTTGTTCTAACACTTATCTATTATGTTAAACTTTATTTCATTAATGTATTGCATATGTTTGTCTTGAATTAATATAATTGTATTCACTATATTTAAACTGTCCTTTTATTCCCTTTCTGTGATATTCAACTCTCGTTAAAAGTTGTAAGCCTTTAGAGGGAGGATGACGAAAACAATGCCATAATCTCATACATTATGCTTTTGGACAGACCTTGCTGACGATGTACATGTGTTGTTTCAATTCCTAAATAGTGGAGTTATGAGGAAGATAATCCCTAGTTAACCCCTTTGGGCCAAAGAAGTAGGAGTTTTCTTTTTCGCACAAATTGAAACCTTTAATCATAACCTAGGGCAGGATAGTTTCTCAGCTAATTCAAATGCGCGCTTAGTCGCAAGCTTTCACTTTGTACACAACGAGTGACATCAAAAACATCCTTCTGAATCAAAAGACGGTGATGGTTCCCTATAAAATAGGTAGTCGTTATCTCTCAAAAGAAAAGCCCACTGAGTCAAAACCTACGAAGGAGACTTAAGAAAAATTGGGACATCCCACTGACTGTAGTCTCAAAACAAAAAAAGTCAGGAAAAAATTAGGGATAATAAATCAAAAGAGGTCACTAAAAATCCTCAACAATAGAAAAATGTTGCAAAAATGACTTCCTTCTCAAATAAACTTCCAATATCCGAACCATCACCAAAATATCGTTCCAGATTCTGTTGGGAGATAAACGTGTAATTAACCGAGTTTAGGACTGGAGAACATCATGGAGAACGGGTTGGGTACCAATAAAATTTGAGCCTTATCCTTTGTTTCTAAAACCATGAACCAGGCCACGTTACAACCCCTTAAAAGTCCTAATTGAAGCATGGGTTAGTTTGAAAGCATATTGTTACAAAAGGTATCCTAACTCCTGTAAGGCTCACGGTAAATCCTAAGTCGAATTCATATTCTTACAAAATACTTTTATTTGCTAAAAATGAATTTTCAAAACTTCAAGACAGACATAAACTTTGCATTATTTGAATACTGTTGTTTGCATATAAGCAAACTGTTTGACAACAGAGAAATCCGCACGGAGAATATCCAATGAACGGAAAATTCTCTCAATGAACAGAATCACTTCAAATTGAAAGACGCTTCCAATGACAAATCTCTCATAATCAAGGGTCATGACATGTTACTGTCCAACCCATCTGTGGCAGTCAAGTCGATATTCCAAGAAATCTCTCAAGAAGTGCTGAATAACCAGGGGCAGGTCTGCATCTGAATCACTTGGGGCATTGAACATGAATTCCAGCAAAGGGTCACGTACGACCAAGCACACATTTTTTGGCAGCGCAACACTTACTACTATGGACAGTGAAAAATCCCCACAAAGTCCCTTTCATAAGGTGATCCCCAGTGAAGTCACCAGAGCCACCTCTACAAGGCTATCCCCGACAAGTGCATAAGCATCTTCAAACAAAAGTGGGGCATCCTCCAGTCGATGACATAGTCAAACTCACCAGCGGATAGAGGAGTTTATCTTCTCCCAACGAACGCACACATCATGCCAGTTCCCAAACAGATGGAAATTGCCGACAGTTTATCATCTTCTAGATATAATGCAGATGCAGTCTAAATACAGATTTATTCTGACATTCATTCCTGAATCCCCCTACAGATGCAGTTCAGATATGATCCAAATATGGATGTCATTCTGATATTCGTTCAATTTCTCCTCAGATACAATCAAGGCTCGGATTCATTCTGATGTTCCCCAATTTAGTTTGGTCTTAACTGAAAAAAGAAACCTTGCGGATTTCTCCCCAAAAGAAATCATCTCCCCAATAAGGTCTTGAAAATATTCTCCTCAATAGGGTTTATTTCCCCAACAAACTACAGATTTCCCAACACAAGTCTTTTCTCAGGCTATTACAAATCAGCGGACAAAACCCCTTTGTCCCCAGCGGAATCGTTACTATCCCCAGAAAGTTGCTTCAAAGTATGGAATTCGACCAGATACCAGTTAACTTTTATTCTCCCCGGTCAAGTTTCCCTAGTGGAGCAACGGACAACCAAAGTTCCTAAACTCAATTCCCCAAATAGAAATCAGCACATCCCCAGATGAGTTTCTTCAAATAAATAAGAAGGGATCCCCAGCAGAAGTATTCTAAACAAAGTTGAAGATACACAGATTCTTCATCCCTACAGTAGCCCGGGAGTTAGTCTCCCAAAACTCCCCAGCAGTAGTCAGGATTTTATTTTCCCATACAAAGATAAACTTCAACCACATTTCACATTTCATACATCATAGCATATGCATACGAAATGCATATAGCATTCTCATTCATTCTGGGAGCATTATTACACAATACATTACATACATCATGCCCTTGCATGAAACTAACTTTATCTTTTCAGGCCGGTTCCCGAACAGGTAGATCTCGTCAATAGTCTATCATCTATCAAATACAATCAGCCAAAGATTCTCTTTTAGATACAGTCCATATACGATCCAGAGACGGATGATATTCTGACACTTATTCCAGATTCTCTTCTAGATACAGTCCAGATACGATCCAGAGACGGATGACATTCTGAGACTTATTCCAGATTCTCTTCTAGATACAGTCCATATACGATCCAGAGATGGATGACATTCTGACACTTATTCCAAATTCTCTTCTAGATACAGTCCAGATACGATCCAGAGACGGATGACATTCTGACACTTATTCTAGATTCTCTTCTAGATATAGTCCAGATACGATCTAGAGACAGATGACATTCTGACACTTATTCCAGATTCTCTTCTAGATACAATCCAGATACGATCCAGAGATGGATGACATTCTGACACTTATTCAAGATTCTCTTTTAGATGCAGTCCAGATATAATCCAGAGACGGATGACATTCTGACACTTATTCCAGATTCTCTTCTAGATACAGTCCAGATATGATCCAAAGACGGATAACATTCTGACACTTATTCCAAATTCTCTTCTAGATATAGTCTAGATACGATCTAGAGACGGGTGACATTCTGACACTTATTCTAGATTCTCTTCTAGATACAGTCCAGATATGATCCAGAGACGGGTGACATTCTGACACTTATTCCAAATTCTCTTCTAGATATAGTCCAGATACGATCCAGAGACGGATGACATTCTGACACTTATTCCAAATTCTCTTCTAGATACAGTCCAGATACGATCCAGAGACGGATAAAATTCTGACACTCCAGATTCTCTTCTAGATACAGCCCAGATACGATCCAAAGACGGATGACATTCTGACACTTATTCCAAATTCTCTTCTAGATATAGTCCAGATACGATCTAGAGATGGATGACATTCTGAGACTTATTCCAGATTCTCTTCTAGATACAGTCCATATATGATCCAGAGATGGATGACATTCTGACACTTATTCCAAATTCTCTTCTAGATACAGTCCAGATACGATCCAGAGACGGATGACATTCTGACACTTATTCTAGATTCTCTTCTAGATATAGTCCAGATACGATCCAGAGACGGATGACATTCTGACACTTATTCCAGATTCTCTTCTAGATACAATCCAGATACGATCCAGAGACGGATGACATTCTGACACTTATTCCAGATTCTCTTCTAGATATAGTCCAGATACGATCCAGAGACGGATGACATTCTGACACTTATTCTAGATTCTCTTCTAGATACAGTCCAGATACGACCCAGAGACGGATAACATTCTGACACTTATTCCAAATTCTCTTCTAGATACAGTCCAGATACAATCCAGAGACGGATGACATTCTGACACTTATTCCAAATTCTCTTCTAGATACAGTCCAGAGACAAGTGACATTGTGACACTTATTCCAAATTCTCTTCTAGATACAGTCCAGATACGATCCAGAGACGGATGACATTCTGACACTTATTCCAAATTCTCTTCTAGATACAGTCCAGATACGATCCAGAGACAGATAACATTCTGACACTCCAGATTCTCTTCTAGATACAACCCAGATACGATCCAAAGACGGATGACATTCTGACACTTATTCCAAATTCTCTTCTAGATATAGTCCAAATACGATCTAGAGACGGATGACATTTTGACACTTATTCCAGATTCTCTTCTAGATACAGTCCAGATACGATCCAAAGACGGATGACATTCTAACACTTATTCCAGATTCTCTTCTAGATACTGTCCAGATACGATCCAGAGACGGATGACATTCTGACAGTTATTCCAAATTCTCTTCTAGATACATTCCATATACGATCCAGAGACGAATGGCATTCTGACACTTATTCTAAATTCTCTTCTAGATACAGTCCAGATACGATCCAGAGACGGATAACATTCTGACACTTATTCCAGATTCTCTTCTAAATATAGTCCAAATACGATCCAGAGACGGATTACATTCTGGCACTTATTCCAGATTCTCTTCTAGATACAGTCCAGATATGATCCAGAGACGAATGACATTCTGACACTTATTCCAAATTCTCTTCTAGATACAGTCCAGATATGATCCAGAGACAGATGACATTATGACACATATTCTAAATTCTCTTATAGATACAGTCCAGATACGATCCAAAGACGGATGACATTCTGACACTTATTCCAAATTCTCTTCTAGATACAGTCTAGATACGATCTAGATACGGATGACATTCTGACACTTATTCCATATTCACTCTAGAAACGGTTCAGATACGATCCAGATACGGATGATATTCTGATACTTATTCCAGATTCACTCTAGAAATGGTTTAGATATGATCCAGATGCAGATATCATTCTGACACTCATTCAGTACATCTTTCAGATACGATCCAGTTATGGATATTATTCTGATACTCATTCCACTACATCTTCCGACTCAGATTAAATCGGCCAAAGATTTATTCTTCTCCCAATTATAGTCAAGCTTATACTTAGTCTAATTTCTATCAACAGTCACTCTGGATGGCATCTATAAGCCCATCTTCGACAAACTTTTCATCACTTCTCCAAATGGAATCTCTAAGCCCATTCCCGATAAACAAAAAACAGTTCACCTCATGCACAAGCGAGTGCAAATTTCTGGGCACTTAAGTGTTCAATCATCTTCCACCTTCAAGTCACGAATGACGGACTCGCCAATCTACCTATTCAGGTTTAAGAAGATTGAACAGGGGCAGTTGTTGTACCCCAAAATTTTCCCTCTCTTTTCTCAAGACATTTCACAAAAGATCTTCAATGCTCAAGGATTCTCAAGGAATTGATCAAACAAAATCACCTCTGAAACACTGAGGCCTCAAACTAGGGTTTTGACTAAGAATGACTGATCATTGACTTTTGACCTAATACACTACCTAATGGTTTGAAACATGGTCCCAAAGATTCAAATGCATCATTTTTACCTAATTGCATATATCAATTCATTTCTCAAGATCATTGGATTGACAGATGAAATTCGGTCAACTGATGAAAAAGTCAATTGTACACTAAAAAGTCAAACTTTGACTTTTTCACCAAATTTGAGTCTCAAAGATCAAATTCATCAAGACATTCAAGAATATCAAGCTTGATCATCAATAATTCGAGAAAGTCAAAAGTCAATGTGAAAAGTCAAACTCTTCAAGACTTAGAATTTTTTCTAAGTGTTTATATACATGATAATTTCACTATTTCATGCCAATTTTTCACCAAGATGTGTGATGATTCAAAGGAAACTTTCAACATGAAATTTGTAGATCTTGATGAATTCTACAACTTTGTATTAGAGGGTTGATGTCAAAAAAATGCTTAGATTTGAAGATACAAGCCCATGAAGTCATGACATTTTTATCTAACACTTAGAGAAATTTCTAACAGATTTTGGTCAGGATTTTATCCCAACTTCTTGACACTTTTTCACATAGTTCCAATATGATTTTGTCAAAATGGCCAACATGAAAGTTATAGAGGATGTTTCAAGCTTTCTAAAACATCCAAGATCATGAATTTATCACGCTTGAGCTAGGAGATTCAATGACCTGAAGTTGGGCATTCATTCTTGATTTGCAAGACAGATTTGTGATGAACAAGGAACCAAAATCATAGCTATGCTGCATAATATTCACTTTACATGCCTCAAACTTGTATATCACTCCTTAATTGAATGCTTACACAGCTGTTTAAACTATGATCTAAGTGTTTGAGCCTCTGTCCAAGTGATCATTCCATTTTTGGAAGAAAGCAACATATCCATTCTTAAAAAGTTCACTTTAATCACAAAGTCAATTTCTTGAGCCTCTAACTTGTTGTTCTAATCACACTCAACTCCTACAAGTCAAAACAAACATGTTTAAAGTGATCAACCACTTTAGATAGCTTGGTACAAGCATTGGAAACATGTTCTTCATGCTTGCTTCAAAAACAAGCAAGATAGCCATAACATGTGATTCAAATTCTGAGTTGTTTCAAGTCCCAAACCTTCTCTATAAATACAGAGGCCAATTGCAAGAGAAAGAGGTCAGAAAAAATAGAGAGAAAAAGCAAGAAGTTTTGTGGTAAACTAGCCATCAAAATCCCATACTATCAAAAAAGCCATAAATGTCCAAAAAGCTGCCACTCTTGACTTTTAAAGTCCAAATCTTTGGAACTCTCACACCTTGCAAGCTCTATCCAAACAAACTATCCAAACATTCCACATACATCATATAGACAACAACTCAAACTTAAGCACAACTTCTTTAACATCTTTATTTCTCCAAGCTCAAAACACAAATTCCAGCTTCAAGGTAAGTCTCCTTGACTTTAAACCCATCATTTCAAGCATCATTAGTTGATTCATCTTTGAAGATAAAATGTAATAACCATTCCCCTTTAAGCTAACCTTTTGTTTGTCTTTCATTCTTGTCATTTATGTGTTGAGAACTAACCCCTGCGTGCAGCAAAACAATGATAGAGTAAAAAAATTATAGTATGAGTCGACACATACCCACATGAGTCGACTCATTTTAGTGAGAGAATAGGTTATGGATCGACACAAAGCCTCATGAGTCGACACATGCTGCTATAACAGGCACAAAACAGAAAGAAAAAAGGTGCCTGAGTCGACAAAAAACGCGTATGTGTCGACACAAACAAGGAATGAGTCGACACATACCATTATGCATCGACTCATACTGAGTTGGTTTGGTATTACAGGGGCCAAGGAAGGTTATGTGTCGATGCATATAAGCATGTGTCGACACATAATGTTAAAAAATTGATTTTTCCTCTCTTTTACACTGTTTTTACATATTTCACATATTATCTTCATTGTTATTCAATATGGTTGTAATATTTAAGCTCATATTTCATCCCCATTTGTAAATTGTATCCCTCATCCCCCTAATGATGTAATAGCGTAGGATTTTAATTTTCCGTAATTTACCACTTTCAAATATAAATGCTAGTAACTAGGGTATGTATGGCAAGACTAAAATCAATCCTTAGACAACCCTAATCCAACACAAAACAATGCATGAAATCAAAACACTTGCTCACTACACCTCTAGGGTTAACTCCACTTGTTGCCTTGAGAAAATGGTCATGTTATGCATGTGAGATGCCTTAGCAAAAACAACCAAAAATACATGATCATAGTCCCTCGATGACGCTACGAATGTTGCCTTACAAATGATCTTAGTCCCTTAAGAAAAATGCTAAGGTATCTCGCAACTTTGCATCTTATGACTATACGATGACCCACGCCCGTCCCTTTACATCCAAAGATAGGGCTTCTTACCAATCAATGGTAAGATAGCAATGTCAAAGGAAGAGAGAAATGAACACAAGATTTTTAGTAGGTAGTACATTCTTAGTTACTTGCTCACAATCCATCTTCAAAACAAACATCTTTTCAAACACACCAAACACTTTCAAAACATGAAATATTTTCAAAAAAGTCCAAAACTTTGTATGCATTTTTATAGAGACGAGAATCATTACAAAGTTTACCTAAACGAATGCACTTTTCAAAAATACTTTCAAAACCCACCACAAACACATTTCAAACAAAGCAATTTCAAAAGTGATCTAGCAAGCAACTAAGAGCCCATAGATAACTATGGATGAAAAGGGTGCTAACACCTTCCCTTTTCATAACCTACCCCCGGACTCAAGAAAATATATCAAAGGTCTTTCCTGATCTTTTCACCCTTTCCTTATTGGACAAAAGAAAAGTCGATGACGACTCTTGCTATCTGCAACAATTGCGATAAAATGCAAAACACCCAAGTCAGTTCTCCCACCGTATTACACCCTCTAACAAAGATATAAAAAGATATTCCTAAAATATAAATTATTTCCAACACCATCCCTTAATTTATATTTACACAAAACTGACAACACCAATTCCATCCCTCAAAATAAGAAACTGATCAGTCTTGATATCCTTTGTTAGAACATCTGCCAGCTGCTTCTGGGTGCTACAGTGCACAACTTCTAATATTCCATTTTGAACCTGATTCCTCAGAAAGTGATACTTGGTCTCAATATGCTTGCTTCTCCCACGCAGCACTGGGTTCTTGGCAAGATTGACTGCAGACTTGTTATTAATCATCAACTTCAGAGGTTTATTTACCTCAATCTTCAGATCTTGCAGCAAGTTCAGAATCCATACAGCTTGGCATGCAGTCAGAGTGTCTGCAATATATTCAGCTTCACGGGTTGACACTGCAACAACAGGTTGCTTCTTGGAACACCAAGAAATAGGACCTCCCAGAAATTTAAATAAGTACCCATAAGTACTTCTTCTGTCAACTCTATCTCCATACCAATCAGAGTTTGAATAACTCAGAAGTTCTAATTTGATCTTTCTTTCCGAAGGAAATAACAGTCTGTACTTCAGAGTTCCCTTCACATACCTTAGAATCCTGACAGCAGCTTGGTAATGAGACCACTTTGGTTTACTCATAAATCTGCTAACCATTCCAACTGCATAGCAAATATCAGTGTTGGTATTACACAAATACCTCAGAGAGCCAACCAACTGTTTGAAAGTTGTAGCATCCACATCCTCTCCATCAGAATCAGAGTCCAACTTCTAATTCGTATCAACAGGTGTGATAGAAACTTTGCAATTTTATTGCTTAAATATCTTAAGAAGCTCAAGTTCATACTTCATCTGATGCAAAATGATTCCTTTCTCGGAATACATAAACTTCATCCCTAGAAAGTAACTCATTTTCCCAAGATTTGTCATCTCAAACTCATTCATCAGAACCTTCTTGAACTTAGCTATCTCTTATTCAAAACTTCCTGTTAGCAATATGTCATCAACATACAAACATATCAGAATCATATTGCCTTATGAATTGTGCTGAACATAAACACCATACTCTATCTCACACTTCTGAAACCCTTGTCTCTTGAAAAATGAATCAATCTTCAGATTCCAAGCTCCGGGCGCTTGCTTCAATCCGTACAAGGCTTTGTGTAATTTGAACACCATCCCTTCCTGATTCTTTTCTTCAAATCCAGGAGGTTGTGACACGTATACCTCTTCTTGTAATAGACCATTCAGAAATATGGATTTTACATCTAAATGCATCAGAGGCCAATTCCTGTTAGAAGCTATTGCAATCACTGGTCTGATTGTTTCATGTCTCGCTATAGGTGAAAACACTTCAGAGTAATCCAGCCCAGGCTTATGTAGAAATCCTCTTGCTACTAATCTTGCTTTGTGTTTGCCAATTAATCCATCTGGCTTTAGCTTCTACTTGAAAACCCATCTGACGTTGTTGGCTTTCTTGCCTTTTGGAAGTTCTGTCAACTTCCAAGTCTTATTTCTCTCTATAGTATCAGGTTCTTCTTTCATGGCCTGCAACCATACTTGCTGCTTAAGAGCCTCTTCCGTACTTACGGGTTCAGAATCTACTAACATTGCATACTGAATAACTTCTCATTCAGAATCTACTTCAGTGTCTTGCAACATGTCAAACTCTACAAATTTTCTTGGGATATTTCTGACTCTATGTTGCCTCTGAACTTGAACTTCAGAACCTCGGACACCAGAACTTTCCCCTTCAGAAGCTCTTGCTTCAGAAATTGGACTTTCTCCAAAACCTTGACTATCTTCAGAGTCTGCAAAATTCTCAGAGTCTGAATCACTATCGGAGTCAGAGTCATAATCATCTTCACCTTCTGAATCTTCTTTAGAGTCAAAATCTTTACCAGCTTCAGAAACATGTGTTTTTGACTTTTCCTCGGGAGTTCTCTCATCAGAGTCAGGACGAGACTTTTCCCAATTTCAGACTTCTGATTCTTTTACAATGACGTCTATGCTGAACTCAACTATGTTAGTTTCTGGACAATAAATTTTGTACGAACCTGTACTGTGGTACCCCACCAGTAACATTACTTTATTTCTATCGTCCAGTTTCTATCTTCTGGCTTCTGGGACATGTTTGTAACATACAGAACCAAACACCTTCAGATGACTAACACTTTGCTTATCTCCAATCCACTTCTGAATAGGAACTATTTCCTTCAGCTTCTTTGTTGGACATCTGTTGAGCACATAACATGCAGTGGCAACAGCTTCTCCCCATAAAGTATGAGGAAGCTTCTTCTCTTTCAGCATGCTTCTCACCATATCAAGTAAAGTACGATTTCTTCTTCCAGCAAGACCATTGTGTTGAGGAGTATATGGAGAAGTAACCTCATGCTCAATTTCACTCTCATCACAAAACCTTCTGAATTCTGTGGAGTTATACTCACCACCACCATCAGTTTTAAGAATCTTCATAGTCTGGCCACTCTGATTCTCAACCTTCAGTCTGAACTTCTTGAATTCAGCAAACACCTCGTGCTTGAACTTTATGAGAGATACCCATGTCATTATGGTGAACTCATCAATAAATGACACAAAGTATTTATTCCCTTCAATCGATTCTACTGGAAATGGACCACACACATCATAATGCACTACTCCCAAGGCATACTTTGCTCTTGAAGCTACTTCTGATGCAAACAGAAATCTTGGTTGCTTCCCTTTCATACACACCTTACACGACTTCTCAGGCTTCTTAATTGTAGGAATTCCATGTACCATCTTCTTCGATTTAAGATGCCCTAAGCTTCTGAAATTCAGATGACCAAATCTTCTATGCCACAACTCACTCTCCTAGACAACACTTGTTGCACTAAAACATTCAGAGTCTTCAGTTCTAACATTCACCTTGAATGTTATGTTCCTTCCCTGTTCTGACTCCATAATCAGCTTCTGATTACAGTCATACAACTTCAGAAGATTGTCCTTCATGGTAACTGACAAACCTTTCTCAATCAGTTGACCCACACTCATCATATTGCTTTTCATGCCAGGTACATACCACACATTCTGGATCACTGCTGCTTTCCCATTGTTTAGAATGACTCTAACATTTCCCATACCTTCTGCATTGAGGTATTTATCATCAGCACATCTGATCTTTGTACTCTTCCCAGGGTAAAAATCAACCAACCATTTCTTGTTTCCAGTAAGATGGTTTGAATACCCTGTGTCCATATACCACCATTCTGATGAATTCATATCATCAGAATTAGAAGCCAACAATAGCACAGGTTCATCATCAGACTCTCCTCTAGTTATATTTGCTTCTTTTGACTTCCTTTCTTTGTTTGACCAGTAATCTTTGGCATAGTGACCAAAGTTCTTGCAACATTAACACTGAACATTCTTCTTGTCATACTTCTCCTTTCCCTTCTGGACATTCTTCTGTCTATTAGAGTTTGAAGCTTCTGACCTCTGACCACCATTAGTTTTCTTTCTGGCTTCTAACCAAGTTTGCTTCTGATACTTCTTACCAAAAGTTACTTTCAGAGCCTGCTGCTCTACTTTCCTCTCAGAAGTTCTCTCAGTCATATGCAACTCATGCGCCTCTAGACTACTTTGCAGCTCTTCAACTCTCATGGTGCTCAGATATTTGGAATATTCAATTGCTACCACAATATAATCAAACTGAGAAGTTAAAGATCTCAATACCTTCTCAATGATGACTTGTTCAGAAAGAGTTTCTCCATAAGCTTTCATCTCATTAGTGATCAGAATCACTTTAGAGATGTACTCAGAAACCTTCTAGTTGTCCTTCATGTTGAGATTCTCATATTACTTTCTAAGAGACTGAAGCTTCACCTTCTTCACTGATGTGTCACCACCGTAACATCTGACCAGTGTGTCTCACGCAGCCTTTGTTGTTTCAGAGTCAGCAATCTTCTTAAACATGTTCTCGTTCACACATTGATAGATGTAGAACAACGCCTTTTGATCTTTCTTCCTTAGCGCCTTCTGCATTATCTTTTGTGCCTCTGTTGTGTCTGCTTCTAATGGAGCATAGCCATCGGTGACAAGATCTAACACATCTTGAGAACCAAACAACACACGCATCTGGATCTTCCAAGATTCCAGTTTTTGCCATCAAATACTGGAAGTTTGGAATTTATATCTTCGTTTCTATCCATCTTCAACCTTGTACAATTCACTCAAAAAACTCACTAAAACAGTATTTCCCAAATCCCACAGAATTAGAAGTTTCCCGTGTTTCCCCGTGGATTTCGAACCGGAGCTCTAGATATCAATTGTTGGTGCACAAAGAAGAGATGAAAGACAAAAAAAATATATTGAATGACGGCTACAGAATAAGGAATAATTAATTACATTGACCTTTTGCAGCTTATTCTTTGTTTCATTTATATTTTTTTTAATGTTTTCATAAATAATATTTTTATAATTGGATATCGTTTTTCAACCTCCACAATTCAACCCTCCTCCCCCTTCTAATGTTTGAAATCACTTGTTCAACACGTGGTGTCAGATCCCTAACTCATGTTATAATACTAATCATCTAAGGAGAAAGAAGGATGACTACAAACACATCTTATGTTTTTAACAAAGGTATTTTCATAATACACCTCCACTCTTTGATGGTGAAAGGTTTGACTTATGGAATGAAAGTTTTTGTGAAAGAAAATGATTTTGAAATGTAGGATTTTGTTATCAACGGCCCATTTATTCCTACTTATTATCTAAATAATAAAGTAGTGAGGAAACCAGGTACTATTTAGACTGAAAAAATAAGAGAAAATTCAAACTCGGTTTTAAAGTTAAGTACTTGATGATGAGTGCTCTAAGCACTAAAGAGTGCTTATCTGTTTCTAATCTACTACTAAATTATTTATACACAAAAATAAGATATAATAAAATACTAAAATACTCTCTAACAAAGATATAAAAAGATATTTCTAAATATTCTTAAAATATAAATTATTTCCAACCGATAATGAAAAAAAAAACTTTATAAATATTAATTAGTATGATATAATGACAAAATTTATACTAATTAAGAAGGTTGAAGATTGTTGCACATGTGTTGATACAGTAGTGTTCCCTAATTAAGCCAGAAAATGGAAGATTTCTTAGTATTCCCTCCTTATTTTATTTATGATGAGTCATATCCAAACCATCAAAATAATTTTAGCACATGGAAAAGGATGAAGAACATTCCATGATTTGAATTCCTTCTTTGAATCTTGAGACCACACATTCACACTTATAAGATATGAAGATGATAATTACAGGAGTCTTAAAAATCTAACCATTAAATATCCATCATATTTTTGAAGTTTTTATTTAAGCCATGTCATTCTCCTAAAAATGAGGTTTTGTGAAGAGTTTATTTATTCCATGAAAAAAGAGAATCCAAGAGTGATAATGAGAAATAGAGTTTTAGCCTCTTTGAGGAAAAATGAGTTTTGTTTTCATTTATAGCTTAGTGAAAGTTGAGAGATATTGTATAACATTTGAGTTGTGTGAGATTGAAAAAAAAATCCTCTAATATTAAGAGAGTTTGTAATCCTGCTTTTCTAAATATTTTATTGAACTATGTCTCGTGGTCTCTCTCTTTCACATTGAGATGGTTTTCCACGTATAAGAAATATTGGTGTGATTTTGTTTTTCCATTAAATGCCAATTTTAGCTTTTACAAAAGAGAACAATTATGCAAACATTTCTCAACAATGATTCAACAATGTGAAACATTTCTCAACAATAATCATGATTCAAAATAAGGAGAGTGATGTTCATACTTAGCATTAATTAATTCAATCAAAATGAGGTCATATGACAAACAAAATTAAAAGCCTTTATTGATATTTCATGTTTAAACTTGACCCCAAAAAAATATTTCATGTTGAAAACCATATCCAAAACATCGCATTTACAAAGTTTCAAAATCATAAAACATCACATTAACGAAGTTTCAAAATCATAAGCAAGTGGAGGGTTTCCATTACTCAAGTCTAGAGATGGACACGATGGAGTCCTTTCTGAAAAGACCGGTAGGTTTCCATTATCCTTCTCTAGAGATGGACTAGATGAAGTCATTTCTTGAAAGGCTGGTAGGTTTCCATTACCCAAGTTAAGAGATGGACACAGTGAAGTCGTTTCTCGAAAGGCTGGTAGGTTTCCATTACCCAAGTCTAGAGATGGACACGGTGAAGTCGTTTCTTGAAAGGCTGGTAGGTGGTGAAGTCGTTTCTTGAAAGGCTGGTAGGTTTCCATTACCCAAGTCTAAAGATGGACACAGTGAAGTCTCTTCTTTAAAGACTGGTAGGTTTCCATTACCCTTCTCTGGAGATGGACACGGTGAAGTCATTTCTAGAAAGGCTATTTGACTCAGCCGATCTTTAATATATATCATTGTATTGTAATCAGCACTGTCAAACCAAGCCTGAAGTATATATGTCTCAAAAAGATTAATAAAAATTGAAGTAAAGATTTGCTTGGCAAGTCTGGTTTTGGATTAACCGGACTTACGTGAGCCTGAAATCACGTCATTTTCTCACATATAAGCAAAAGCTCCGGTTATTAGCTTCAAGTAAATCACTTAAAAATCATAACTAGACGCGTTCAAACGCCAAACCAAACAAACGCTTAGTCTAGATTGGCTAATTTAAACATATTTATATCGGCCAATTTAGACATGTTAAATACTAGTACACAATTATTAGTAAGCCAAACCTGAACTGCTTCCATCTCTTCCTTAATAGAGATTTCTGGATGATATTCTTTGACGACACCATCAGCTTCTTTTTTAGACTTTTTATAATTGCGAATAGTATTATAAATATGTTTGATAGTAGTCACATTGTCTGGCCTTCGTTTTTTTAAAGTCGTAAGAATATCTTTTGGAAGGACCATGTCATTTATCATCTCATAAACAAGTTTCTTTTCTTCCACGTTTAACCGACTTGCAATAGGATGACCATGTAAATTTTTGGCCATCTCATGATTGTGTTTTCCACACACTACATTAACTTTCCATACACCAGAGCTTAAAATATAACCCCGCAATCTAAATGGACACTCACATTTTTTAGATTGCGTGTCTTGGTGTTTCAACTGCTTGCTGGATTTTTTATAAACACCACCTCTTTCACATTCGAATACAATTGATTGTCTTTTCTATCTGACCCATGATCAACCTTGTAATAACAATAACAAACCCTAACTTCACTGCTTCACCTCGAACCCATTCCAACAAGCTATCTCGAGTGCTAAATTTTTCATCAGTAGTAAAAACATTAACAAAATCAATAGGCTCAACAAGTGGCTCAGCAGAGGGATCCTCCAATAGGCTCGAGACAAATTCACTTAAAAGAAAGTCAACTTTTTTCCTGAATACTCTTAATTTGCAAACAAAAACTTCACAAATGCAACAGCCAAAAAGCGTGTAACAAAAACAACTTACATAAAAATCAAATGCCATAGAAGTCGTGACAAAATAGCACTATCCGCGACCGTGACGGGACCGTTTCTTAAAACCTTGCATGTGAGTGAATTTACCTAAACCCTACCAAAAGATAAAAGAGGGTAAATTAAACATAAACCCTAACAACTAGATTTAGAAAAATTCAAAACAAAATGTGTGAAGGAATTCAGTTCTAACGGAGACACGGGAAATTGAAGGGAAGGAAGGAGGTGTCGATATTTACCTGATCGGAGACTGGTGGCGCGCCGTCGTAGATATCGTTCCTCAGCTCTTTCACATATGTGCCGTCCGTCTCATAGAATAGATTAGAGAAGAATGGATTCGTGCATATGGGGTTCGCGCCGTGTGTTTTTCCTTATTTTAATTAATTTTTTTTAATTATTTAGAAGGAAAGAGTTATAAACAATAATTAACAATTTTTTTTATATTTTTTCTCTTAATTTTTTTAATACAATTAATAAAACACAATTTTGGAAAATAATCTTTAATCTCTTTATTATATAAAATTAATATAAAAATTGTGTCTGCTTACGTATACTTATTTCATATGCGCATTTGTTCACAAATTTTATGAAATAGTTAATAAAATATTATTTTATAATATTTGAATCAAATAATTTATTTATTTTCTGTTTTATATAATTTTTACAATGAAAAAATAAAATTTATTAAAATTTTATTATAGAAATAAAAATAAAAAATTTGTAAAACAATTGTAAATATAAATATATAATATATAAAAAATTGTAATTATAAAAATAGAAAAAGTAATTTTTGTTATTAAATATTAGTTGTTCATTTATCGAAAGAAATTGTTAAAAAGATAATAAAATTTGACAATACAATAAATGTGAAGTCCATGAGATGTGGATCGGCTCCATTGTAAAAAGAAAGCTTTGTATGGTGGCTTGGCATAAGATGTGCAAGCCTAAATTTCATGGAGGGCTTGGCCTGAGATCCCTCTTGAGGTTTAATGAAGCTGTGAATTTGAAGTTAGTTTGAAATCTCAGGACAAGTGTGGAATCTTGGGCAATCATCTAAGAGCTGAGAGTTTTAAAGAATTATGGCACAATCAACTATCATGACTTCTCTTCCATTTGATCGTCGATCAAAGCTGAATGGATCACTCTAAATCATCACAGCTCCTGGGTTATTGGAAATGGTTCTAATATCAATTTCTGGTATGACAGTTGATGCGGCCCTCCGCTTGCTATGAACACTTCTGCCGAGTTCTTAGTTTTTCATTATATATTCACCAGTGCTAAAGTCAACGACTACATCACTAATAGATCATGGTCTTTTCCCACCATTTGGGCTAATTTGTTCCATTTCCTTGAACAAAAACTCAATCAGAATTTTCTTGATAATCTGGAAATGGAGGATGAGTTTATTTAAGCCCTCTGTACTTCGGGTGCTTTAACATTTCAAGATGCTTACAAATTCAAAGCACCCTCTTCTTTCGTGCCATGGGCTAAAACTATATGGAGACATGATATTCCCCCTCTAAAACTATTTTTATTTGGAAGTTGATGCTCAACAAGCTTGCCACTGACGAGAACCTTTGCATCAGGGGATGCAATGTTGTTTCCATTTGCAGCCTTTGTAGAAACTCCATTGAAACATCACAACATTTTTTTTACTGTCTCTTCTCCAAGAAAGTTTGGTCTTGGTTCCTACATAATGCTCAGTTGAAAAACAGTTCTCTTGATATGGACAGCTGGTGGAGTTTTTGCTCCATAGGTAGGTTGAATCACTGGTCTATGTTACTGATTGCGGCAACAACTTATATTCTATTTAGCATCTGGGAGGCTCGCAACAATGAGAGGTTCAACAATACAAAGTCGGATGTCTCTTGCACCATTCAACAAGTTATTGGGGTATGTCCGAGTCTGGGAAAATAAATCTCTGACTACTACTGGAGAATATAGCATTCCTGACTGTTGTAGAGAATTACGGTTATTCTACTTCTGCCGGGGAATGGTGAACAGAAATGACTATGCTGGAGATTGACTCTTTATTGTTCATGAATATTCTGTCAAGAAGAGATTTTGTTTGAGAATAATTCTGCGGGGAAATAACTCTATTGGAGGATGAACTTCCATAGCCGAAGAGGTAAACTCTGTCGGAGATTGAGCCTCTGTATCCAGAGAAATAAACTCTGCTTGGGAGATGAAATTTACTGACCCGCTCGCGATTATGAAATTCGGCTAGGGGATATAGCTGTCAGGTTTTTAAATGACCCTGGCTAGGGAGGTTACTTCCTGTTTCGGGAAAACCGACACCAATACTTTTGAATATTTTTACTCTGTGGGGAGTGTATGTACCGATGATTGTGCTCCAAAGTTGTTTCTGTCCCGACACCTGTTGGGCAGAGTAACTGTCGGGTTTGACACTTCTTATTTTTGCCCCTGTTTCTGGAATTACGAGTAATTGTCTTTTTGTTTCTTATGTAAATATTTATGAGCAGCAATCATATTCAAATGCATATGTCAAGAATAAATCATTGGACGTTCTCGTAAAATAAAACATAAAAAGGGAAAAACTCGAAGTTTCTTGTGAAAATGATTTTATATTGATTTTTGAAGTTGACCTGTAATAGGCGTTTTCGTACAAGGAGGCTGACGCTCTAGTAAGAGAACACCGCCGTAAAAATAGAAGTTATACAATTTTGTGTAAAAGAAAACAGCTATGTGAAACAATCCCATTGAGTTACCACTCTGCTATTGCCCTCATGTCTTCGGGTGTCTCATCACTTTGCTACTTTGATCGTGGGATTTGTACTTATGTATCCAATGATTCGGACTACAAAAAGTCTTGTCGAGTAGTTTTAAAAGATATCGAACCACAGAGACTGATGAATCGATCTACCGTTTTCTATTGTTACTATGTAAATCTAAAGCTAATGAATATTTGATTTGGGTTGTAGGGAAACTAATCGCTAAATTAAGTTGTATTTTGATAATCGATGAGCTTAATTACCAGTATGCAACAGTCTTACCTCGGGAACTAGCGACCTGTCGGGCGTCTTTATATTTTCAAAACAGTTTTCAGTAAAACCTATCTAGTTTAAAAACCCTCGTCTCACACTGTCGTTTTGTTGATCTAGGCTATACAGTTAAGTCCTAACGTACGCTTCCGCCATCCTGCAGGAGTTAAAAACACTTTTTGGAAACTAAACAAAATCTTAATTAACTTTAAAGTGCTTCCGCTGTATTTTAAGCCAATGCCTAATTACTACTGTCCAGTTAAAAGATCTCAAACTTCCGCTTTGTTGACCCTAACCTCTATCTGTTTTTTACTTCCGTAACAAAATAATTTATTGATTTGAAAAATAGTAACTTAGGCCAAAAAAGAAAGTTTTGTAGTAAAAATAGTCCCGACTAAGTTACTCGTTCCCTCGGTTGATTGACTTTACATACCGGTATAAGATTTCTAGCCTGACATAATATTAAACCAAATCGCAGAATAATATAAAGGACAAACACAAATAAACATAATTATATTAATTAATAAGCAATAAGAATTTGTAAACATAAATCTGGTAATAACTCTGAAGACAGAAGCACTCCTGCACAAATTGTAGGCTTTGCTTCGATCGGAGAATATATTTAACCGTACAGAAGAAAATAATGCTGAAAGAATAATGCTGGAAAGAATTAACTGGGAAAAGAAAATAATGCTGAAAAGAAAATAATGCTGAAAATAATATTCTGCTGAAAATAATATTTGCTTAATAAAATCTCTAAACTTTCTCGCCCCAAAAGAAGAACCCTTTCTATTGTGGTCTCAGGCTCTATTTATAGTGCTTGCTTGATTCGTTGCTCTCGAAAATGTAGGAACGATTCACTTTTCTTCCTTGAGAAATAATAGGCCATTTAATTGTCACGTTCGTTGCTCTTTTGACTGAGTGGGTGAGAGAATGTAGGAACTCGTTGGATTAACCTTTGAACGTGTTTCTGTCCGTTGGATGAGGAGAAAGTGGGGTGATAGGTTGTGACGTTCGTCACACGCAAGTGACTATCGTCACTTGGTCTTCATGGAGCGTGACGTTCGTCACGTCCCCTTGACGGTCGTCAGGGCTTGGTTGCTTGTGGGCCACGTGCTCACACTTGTAATGGGCTTTTGGGCTGGTTTCTTCTCCTTAGGCTCTTTTACTACTTTTTGCACCCTTTTTTCTTCATTTCTTCAAAAGTGTTCGGCTCAGTGCATATCTTCAAAAATAGAAAAATACCTGCATAATACTTATAAAATAATTTAATTCAAACTAAAGTATGAGAAATATTTGGTGTATATCAAGCCAGAAATATCACATATTTGTGTGTCATCAAACTCCCCCATACTTAAACTTTGCTTGTCCTCAAGCAAATGCTAAGTACGATGTTTTTCTAAACATGGTTATGACTCGGATCGACTAATACATAGCTGTGTTGTGTTTTTGTCAGAAAATCAGTGGTTTGATTCGTGCTCCATAACTACGTCGGCGACGCTAGACAATCCCATTTTACGTAAACTAGTTACAGGTCCTATCATAGCCTACCTCGAGTATTTGTCTTATTTTGCCCTTTTCATTCTAGCGCAATCACATTAAGCCCTTTATCTTTACACGCACATAGCAGAACAGTCGGTTAGTGGTTATGATCCTTTTAAACTTTTAGAGGTTTCTGGCACATTAATGTGGCAACCTTTAATTCAAATGTTGGATGCGAGGGATCATACCGTAATCTGCCCTACCGAGTTCAGTACCAGATGCTCATGAACCATCCATCAAATGAATTTTCATGTTACTTTGTAAGGTTTACATCCTTTGTATTAGGCGATCGGATGAGGATCGTCCAATTTAATCAGTGTGTTTCCTTGCAACATTTTGCTGAAATATTCTATCATCCACATATATTCATCGACTTCCTGCGTAGTTTGTGTTTAAGACGGTGCTGACTGCTAATATAAACTACTCAAGGTTACTATAAAGACTAAACTCAGGGTGTTGGAAACAACGGGTACTTGAACTGATCTATCATACTCTGGGGTTGTAGAGTGTCTAAACGGTAGAAATTTCGCTTAATCTCGCCCCAATTCCTAATGATTAAAGATTTTGCAGTCTATTTACTTGTCGAGTGAGAGAAATTTTTTTTATGGGCTCAAAAAAGAAAAGGGAGTCTAAAAGAACAACACAAATTGCTGCAATAGATGACTTGAAATTTTTTTTATTGAATTTAAGATAACAGAAGGGAGATTACAAAGAAAATAAAAATTACTAAAAAAAGGGAAATACTTCCTCCCCCATACTTGAATCATACATTGTCCTCAATGTATTGATAGAAACGGGAAAGGGGAAAGATAACAACATAATCATTCTTCCTCCTCTTGTCTTTGGTATCGGCCACGTGTCCTTGCTCTTCGACGTGCTTGCCCGCCATGTCTGGAAGATTCACTGCCATCTCTTTGGGATATGATATTATGCAAGTCGTCAACACGGAGTGTTAAGGCTCGCATATCCGCCGTTATTCCTGTGGTGAATTCCAGCATACTTTGATCGTGCCTGAGAGCGTAGTCATTTTGGTCTCTCTGCATTTGTTGCATGAGAGTCATCATCTCGATTTGGCGTGTCTCGAGGCTTTGGTGGCGTTGAGTGGACAGTTGGTTTTGTTGCATTATTGCAGCATATATTGCGCCGATAGTGGCGGGATTGTTGGCTTGCTGTGGTTGGGGCTCTTGCTGCTCTAATTCTTCTTCGATTTCGTCAGCGGCAGCGTTGTTAGCCTGACCTTGATTTTCTTGCACATTTTCTCCGGGTTCAGGGGTGTTCAGGTTGTAAAGCTAGTTATCCGGATTACCCAAGTAAGTACGATTTGATTTGGCATGATCACACTACGAACTCTTGCATTCTTAACCATGAGATAGTATCCTCCAGCTTCTCGTACTTTAATCAGGCGGCCAGCTCTACAATTATCAATGTCCATAAAAATTGCTGGCAGCGGAGGTAGGAGTTGGATCCTTTCCCCCCAGTTCAAGTGAACTGCGATGGCGGTGACGATGCCTCCGATGCAAAAAGGTGTGGTCCCTTCTCTTGCAACGAGGTTTTGAATATGGGCCATCATTAAAGTGACGGGATTAAGACAGACGTTTTGCGAAAAGGTACAATGGAGAGCATATAATTCTTTAGTGTTTACCTTGTTGTTGTTTGCCCTTCCGAATATTGTGTTTGCCATAACACGGTGTAAGAAGCGGATGTTTGGGTTGTGGATGTGATAGGCGTACCGTGCTTTGGGTGTGACATTTGGTTCGCCGGTTATTCTCTCCCATAGTGCGTATGCACTTCCATTCCAATCCAATTCTGGGGGTATGCGGTATTGCATTAGTTGTAGAAACAAGGGGTAGTGTAGGATAATCCAAAGGTGTATAATCGTGGTAACCTGTGGGTGTAGATGGGTCGCTCTCCTCCCTCTCAGGGTCGTGTTCGTTTGTCTTCTCTAGGGGATATAGCCAATTTGTCTTGGTATAGACACTGGTATGCTCGGGGCTAGGCAATTTGAAGCAATAGACAGGGTTACGTTGGACAACTGCTGAAAGTGAGGTGGGCTGAAGTTACCAATCAAAGAAATGTTAAAGCAAAAAGGGATGTCCATAGTATAATATTTGGCGTACGGTGTAAGGCGCGACAGAGATGACCGTAGGGATAGGGCCTCGGCTATCATAGTGACTAGCCCGCCGACACATATGGGGCCATGGGTACACTAAGCTATAGCGGACATGTTGGCGATCATGAATGATGCGCCAATGACTGGTCTGGTCTGAAAAGCACAGTAAATGATGAACAACTCATCCCTAGAAACCGAGAGTTGATTAATAGGTTTTGCAAAAAATGTGAAAGCTAAAATGTGATGGAAATACCGAATAGCAGGGTTATGAATCTCGGTGGCATCAAGGTGGTCGGGGTCCTCGGGATATTGGCCCGCTATGTCTCTCCAAAAGTGATTAAGCTCAAAGTTGAGGTACTCATCCGCCTGGGTTTCCATGTGGGCGTCTAAAGAGCTAGGGAATCCTAGCAGCTGAGCTAGACTGCAAACTGTAAACTGGTGGGTGAAACCGAACAATCTAAAGGACATCTGACCTCTACTACGCCCTAAGCCTTGTGTGGGTTTATAGATGAGGGAGCTCAAGAACTCCAAGGTGAGGCGTTGGTGTGTAGGGTGTTTATGGGCTAGGAACCCCTCCCATCCTATCTGGTTAAACATGAAATAGACACTTTCCCTTATTCCTAAGGCTGTCAAGGTGGGATCATGCACATACGTGGTCATACTTATCTGGCGCTGAGCCAGAATCTCATATCGTCTCTGCTGAGTCTCCGAGGCAAAAATGATAGTATCCATGAATTTTAGCTTGTAGGTTCCTGTGAATCGGTACTAAAATTTGGAAAAGAAAAATGCAAATAAGTAAAATATGTTGTGGGAGAAAGAAAGAAAAGGAAAAAAAATCGGAAAGTAAAAATCAGAATGCAGAAATGAAAAGATAAAAATGAAAATAAAAGATAAAGATATTTGAGAGATAATAAATAAAATAAAAAATTGTGGGTTGCCTCCCACACAGCGCTTGTTTAATGTCGTTAGCTTGACATTTGTTGTTAGACGTGAATTAGTTTTCAAATTGGTGCGGTAGCTCTAATAGCGTTAAGCTCGCGGTGTAATCCTTATTTTCGATGATGTAATAATGTTTTAAGCGTTGGCCGTTTACTAAGAATGGATTCATGGATTTTCCTTTGATTTCTATGGCACCACTGGGGAAAACTTTGGTTACTTCGAATGGTCCAGACCATCGTGAACGGAGTTTTCCAGGGAACAGTTTCAGACGAGAGTTGAATAGGAGTACTATATCTCCTTCATTGAATTATTTCCTTGAGATACGTTTGTCATGCCATTTTTTCGTCCTTTCTTTGTAGATCCTTGCATTTTCATATGCATCTAATCTTAGTTCTTCTAATTCATTTATGTCGAGGATCCTTTTCTCTCCTGCCGCAGTGTAACTTAGGTTTAAAGTTTTAATTGCCCAATAAGCTTTGTGTTCAATTTCCACTGGCAGGTGGCATGATTTTCCATATATGAGTTTAAAGGGTGTTGTACCTATCGGCGTCTTGAATGCCGTCCTGTAGGCCCATAATGCGTCAGGTAACTTAGCTGACCAATCCTTTCTTGAAGTGGCAACAGTTTTTTCCAGTATTTGTTTTATTTCTCGATTTGAGACTTCCACCTGTCCGCTTGTTTAGGGGTGGTATGGTGTTGCAACGCGGTGCCTCACCCCATATTTGGTTAGGAGTTTATCAAAGATTCGTGATATGAAGTGGGAGCCACCGTCGCTTATAACTTGTTTGGGTACACCAAACCTTGGGAATATAATGGTTTTGAAGAGTTTAATCACGACTCTAGTATCGTTTGTTGGAGAAGCTATTGCTTCAATCCATTTTGAAACGTAATCTACAGCCACGAGTATATATTTGTTTCCGAATGAGGATGGAAATGGTCCCATGAAGTCGATTCCCCATACATCAAAGACTTCCACTTGTAGGATACCAGTCTGAGGCATCTCATCGCGTCTGGATATATTTCTAGTGTGTTGGCATCGGTCGCAGTTTAGGATGGCTATGTGCACATCTTTCCACAAATTTGGCCAGTAGAATCCAGACTACAAAATTTTGGCACATGTCTTTGATGTGTTTGCATGACCTCCGTAAGGAGCATCATGACAATGATAAATAATGCTTTCTATTTCGTTTTCCGGGACGCATCTTTGGAAAATACCGTCTGCGCTCCTCTTGAATAGTAAAGGTTCATCCCAAAAGTAATGTTTCAAATCGTGAAAGAATTTCTTCTTCTGTTGATAAGTCATATCAGGGGGGTAGGATTTTGGCAGCTAAGTAATTTTCTATGTTCGCATACCATGGTATGGTTTGGATAGAGACCACGGCTTCTTGTATAGCATTATTTATTGGTCTTGGCTTTCTCGTGAATCGCTGTTAGCAGCTTGTGTGTCAAGTCCTAAGAGCAGTTGATTTGGATTTGATTCAGGCGGTTCTTTTCTGGCTTCTCCTAAGTCCATCTGAGCCATCATACGTTCATACGGGAAGTCATCGTTAATAGGTACTTCTTCTGGTGTCAGCTGTTCCATTCGAGATAAATGGTCGGCTACCACGTTTTCGGTACCTTTTTTGTCTTTAATTTCGAGATCGAACTCTTGTAGAAGCAGAATCCATCTCAAAAGTCTCGACTTTGAGTCTTGCTTGGTTAAGAGATATCTAATAGTTGCGTGGTCTGTATAGATGATTATTTTTGCGCCTACAAGGTAGGAGCGAAATTTGTCTAGTGCGAAGACTACGACTAAAAGTTCTTTTTCCGTTGTTGCATAATTCATCTGTGCAGGGTCCAAGGTTCTACTAGCATAATATATCGCATGAAGCTTCTTATCTCTTCGTTGTCCCAGGACTACACCTACGGCGTAATCACTTGCATCACACATGATTTCAAATGGAAGTCTCCAATCGGGTGGTTGCATGATTGGTGCGGATACAAGAGTTGTTTTTAGTTGGTTAAATGCTTTTAGGCATTTGTCATCAAAATCAAATTCAACGTCTTTCATAAGGAGGGTGGTTAGAGGTTTGGATATTTGCGAGAAATCTTTGATGAATCGTCGGTAGAAACCGGCGTGTCCTAAGAAACTGCGTATTTCTCTTACTGTTTTAGGGGGTTGCAAGTTTTCTATGACTTCGATCTTAGCTTTATCGACTTCAATCCCCTTTTCAGACACAACGTGTCCTAGTACGATTCCTTGTTTGACCATAAAGTGGCACTTTTCCCAATTCAGAACGAGGTTAACTTTTACGCATCTCTCCAAAACTTTCTCCAAATTCACCAGACAATCTTCAAAACTCTCTCCACATACAGAGAAGTCGTCCATAAAGACTTCCATAATGTTGTCTATGAAATCAGCAAAGATTGCCATCATGCATCTCTGAAACTTGGAGGGAGCATTGCATAATCCAAACGGCATTCGTCGGTAGGCGAAAGTTCCATAAGGACATGTGAATGTTGTTTTCTCTTGGTCATCAGGGTGAATAGGGATTTGAAAGAATCCGGAGTAACCGTCTAGATAACAGTAATGTGAGTGCTTAGCTAGTCGTTCAAGCATTTGATCAATGAATGGTAGAGGGAAATGGTCCTTTCGAGTGGCCTTGTTTAGCTTCTTATAGTCAATACACATTCTAGCTCCACTTATAGTTCGTTCCGCTACAGCTTCACCTGCTTTGTTTGTTGTTACCGTTATACCACCTTTCTTTGGTACACAGTGGACTGGGCTTACCCATTGACTATCGGAGATGGGGTATATGATTCCAGCGTTCAAAAGTTTTTTAACTTCATCTTTAACTACGGTGCTCCATATTGGGTTAATTCTTCGTTGATGTTCTCTAGAAGATTTGCAGTCGTTCTCCAGCATAATACGATGCATGCATATGGAAGGGCTTATTCCTTTGAGATCTGTAATGTTGTATCCTAAGGCGGAGGGATATTTTCTTAAGACTTGTAATAATTTGTCTGTTTCTTGTTGTCCTAAGTCCGTGTTGACAATTACAGGTCGCTTTAACTCGGTGTCAAGGAATTCATATCTGAGGGTCTTAGGTAATGGCTTAAGATCCAACGCCGGTTTTCTTGGACAAGGCATGTGATCGGGTGTCAGAGCTAAGCATTCACTCAGATTATCGTCTCGGTATTCAGGACACCATTCGTTATCTTCGAATATAAGAGGTGTGGGAATCGTCATGGTTTCGGAACAAGATATTGGTTCCCATTCAATTTCTCTTACGCATTCGTCCATGATGTCCACCAAATAACATGTGTCATCTATGGCGGGCACTTGTAAGAATTGTGTTAGAATAAATTCTACTTTCTCTTCACCTACTTCAAAGGTTAGTTTGCCCTTTTTTACATCTATGATAGCTCCAGCTGTGGCTAAGAATGGTCTTCCTAAGATGATATGTGTGCTTTCGTCTTCTCTTATATCCATGATTATGAAATCTGTAGGGATGTAGAATTGACCTATTCGTACGGGAACATTTTCTAAGATTCCTACTGGGTATTTGACGGAGCGATCCGCTAATTGAACTGACATCTTTGTCGGTCTTAGTTCACCCATTTCCAATTTGTTGCATATGGATAAAGGCATAACGCTAATACTAGCGCCTAGATCACATAGGGCTTTGTCTACGACAAACTTACCTATATGGCATGGTATAGAGAAACTTCCGGGGTCTTTCAGCTTAGGAGGCATCTTATTCTAGATAATCGCGCTACATTCTGCTGTAAGCGTTATCGTTTTGTTATCTTCTAGCTTTTTCTTGTTAGATAAGATTTCCTTGAGGAATTTGGCATAGGAGGGCATTTGAGTTATAGCTTCTGTGAAAGGAATTGTTATATTGAGTTGTTTCAGAAGTTCTACGAATTTTTTAAATTGTCCCACATTCTTGGGTTTGGCTAATCTACCAGGAAAAGGGATTTGGGGTTTATAAGGCAGTGGAGGCACATAAGGTTTTTCTTTTTCTTTGGCCTCTCCTCCTTTATCTTCTTCGTCTACCTCTGGTTTCTCTGGTTGATTCTCCTTCTCAGTTGACGTTTCAGCCTTTTGATACATACTTTGATTTGATAGTCTTGGGTCTGGCGGTCCATCTAACTCGGTTCCACTCCTTAATATGATGGCATGAGCATGCCCCTTTGGGTTAGGTTGTGGTTGACCGGGAAGCGTATCAGCCGGTGCGGCTGTAGGTGCTTGTTGTTGAGCCACTTGAGATATTTGGGTTTCTAACATTTTATTGTGGATGGCCAAAGCATCTATTTTGTTTGATAATTGTTTTATCTGCTCATTAGTGTGTATGTTTTGATTTTGGAGGTCTTTATTTGTTTGCGCTTTAGTAGCTATGAAGTTCTCCATCATCAGTTCTAAGTTTGATTTTTTAGGTGCACTAGGAGCATTTGCAGGGGCTTTCTGATATCCAGGTGGTATGGCAGGTGCTTGGTTTGGAGCATACAACGCATTGGGGTTTTTATATGAGAAATTTGGGTGATTTTTCCATCCAGGGTTGTACGTGTTTGAGTAAGGGTTTCCTTGAGCATAATTCACTTGGTCAGCTGGAGTTCCTGCCAAGATCTTACATTCTGTGACTAGATGCCCAGGTACTCCGCATATTTCACAATTGGGAGTTATAGCAGCCACGGTGGCTGGAGGTATTGCGGTCAAATTATCAATCTTTAGGGTGAGGGCATCTACCTTAGCATGGACACTGTCTAGGTCGCTTATCTCATACATTCCTTCTTTTGTCGGTGCTTTCTCTGTAGTACCTTTGTCTGCGTGTCCTCTTTCACTTCCCCACTGATAGTGGTTTTGGGCCATACTTTCGATTAGAGCATAGGCAGCAGTGTAGGATTTGTCCATAAGTGCACCACCTGCGGCAGCGTCTATTGTTAATCTTGTATTGTAAAGGAGACCATTATAGAAGGTGTGGATAATCAACCATTCTTCCAGGCCATGATGTGGGCATAGTCTCATCAGATCTTTGTGTCTTTCCCAAGCATCGAAAAGGGATTCGTTCTCCTTTTGTCTAAAATCGCTTATCTGAGATCTTAGCATAGTTGTTTTGCTTGGTGGAAAATATCTCGCAAGAAAAACTTTCTTCAGCTCGTCCCATGTAGTGACTGAGTTTGCGGGTAGAGATTGGAGCCAAGATCTTGCTCTGTCTCTTAGAGAGAAAGGGAAGAGACGAAGTCTTATTGCTTCTTGACTGACCCTATTGTTCTTGATTGTATCTGCGTACTGTAGGAATATTGATAGATGAAGATTAGGGTCTTCCATCGACCCACCAGAGAACTGGTTTTGTTGCACAGCGGATAACAAAGAGGGTTTCAGTTCAAAGTTGTTAGCCTCAATCGGAGGGGCAACAATGTTGTTATGTGGTTCATCTTGTGAGGGTATGGCATAGGATTTGAGTGGGCGCGGAGCAGGATTTGCAGCCATTTCTTCGGTTGGTGGAGAAATAGGAGGTTCGAGTGATTGACGAGGTTGAGTGTTATGCAAGAGATGGTACTCTTGAATGCGGCGTCTAAGTCTGAGATAACGCTCGATATCATTGATTTGTATGTATAACGACTCGTCTTGCGAACGAGTGTTTGGCATTCAAAATTAGAGAAGATAAGAAAAGAAATAGAGATAGAAAAGAAAGAGAGAAGTTTTTTTTTGCTCTAGCCTCTACTGCGTAACAAAAGAGTAGCGATATCGACTTAAATCAGTCCCCGGCAACGGCGCCAAAAACTTGATCGTGGGATTTGTACTTATGTATCCAATGATTCGGACTACAAGTGCATAGTCTTGTCGAGTATTTTTAAAAGATATCGAACCACAGAGACTGATGAATCGATCTACCGTTTTTTATTGTTACTATGTAAATCTAAAGCTAATGAATATTTGATTTGGGTTGTAGGGAAACTAATCGCTAAATTAAGTTGTATTTTGATAATCGATGAGCTTAATTACCAGTATGCAACAGTCTTACCTTGGGAACTAGCGACCTGTCGGGCGTCTTTATATTTTCAAAACAGTTTTCAGTAAAACCTATCTAGTTTAAAAACCTTCATCTCACACTGTCGTTTTGTTGATCTAGGCTATGCAGTTAAGTCCTAACGTACGCTTCCGTCATCCCGCAGGAGTTAAAAACACTTTTTGGAAACTAAACAAAATCTTAATTAACTTTAAAGTGCTTCCGTTGTATTTTAAGCCAATGCCTAATTACTACTGTCCAGTTAAAAGATCTCAAACTTCCGCTTTGTTGACCCTAACCTCTATCTGTTTTTTACTTCCGTAACAAAACAATTTATTGATTTGAAAAATAGTAACTTAGGCCAGAAAAGAAAGTTTCGTAGTAAAAATAGTCCCGACTAAGTTACTCGTTCCCTCGGTTGATTGACTTTACATACCGGTATAAGATTTCTAGCCTGACATAATATTAAACCAAATCGCAGAATAATATAAAGGACAAACACAAATAAACATAATTATATTAATTAATAAGCAATAAGAATTTATAAACATAAACCTGGTAATAACTCTGAAGACAGAAGCACTCCTGCACAAATTGTAGGCTTTGCTTCGATCGGAGAATATATTTAACCGTACAGAAGAAAATAATGCTGAAAGAATAATGCTGGAAAGAATTAACTGGGAAAAGAAAATAATGCTGAAAAGAAAATAATGCTGAAAATAATATTCTGCTGAAAATAATATCTGCTTAATAAAATCTCTAAACTTTCTCGCCCCAAAAGAAGAACCCTTTCTACTGTGGTCTCAGGCTCTATTTGTAGTGCTTGCTTGATTCGTTGCTCTCGAAAATGTAGGAACGATTCACTTTTCTTCCTTGAGAAATAATAGGCCATTTAATTGTCACGTTCATTGCTCTTTTGACTGAGTGGGTGAGAGAACGTAGGAACTCGTTGGATTAACCTTTGAACGTGTTTCTGTCCGTTGGATGAGGAGAAAGTGGGGTGATAGGCTGTGACGTTCGTCACACGCAAGTGACTATCGTCACTTGGTCTTCATGGAGCGTGACGTTCGTCACGTTCCCTTGACGGTCGTCAGGGCTTGGTTGCTTGTGGGCCACGTGCTCACACTTGTAATGGGCTTTTGGGCTGGTTTCTTCTCCTTAGGCTCTTTTACTACTTTTTGCACCCTTTTTTCTTCATTTCTTCAAAAGTGTTCGGCTCAGTGTATATCTGCAAAAATAGAAAAATACCTGCATAATACTTATAAAATAATTTAATTCAAACTAAAGTATGAGAAATATTTTGTGTATATCAAGCCAGAAATATCACATATTTGTGTGTCGTCATACTTGGCCGAAGGTTGATTAGATTGATTGGTGCCATCCGAGCTTGATAGTCGACACCAAAGTTTGGTCGCAAGATGATCCAATGGGACATAGTGTGCCTACGTATCCTCTTATTCGTAGTTCATAGTGTTGGTTGGTGTTGTTTATAGGATTGCATATAATTGATTTCGAATTAACCTTGAACCTTGTCTGGGTTTAAAAAGTGTGTGATCATAGACGCAATTCGTAGTTAAATTTGATAACAATTCTCCTTAATCATTTATTTGAAAAATGATCTTGAATTTTGAATTATGTTAGTAGAAAAAATGATTTGTTGTTGGTTACCTGTTTTAAGTTTGATTGATAATGAGTTTGGTTGGACACAGAGTGAGTGAAGTCTGATATAGCCTCCTCATCACGTAACCAGATATTGACAACATGTTACTCGTCATAAAAAAAGGATGTGGATGGAATATTTAATGAGTTGCATGAGTTTTAATATCTTTGTATTTATATATTTTTTGATAAATAAAATTAAATAAATAATTAATTAACTTAACTAAGTAAATAAAAAAAATTAATTTAAAAGAGGCGTAATTAGAAACATGAAGTGTTAGGGTAAGTAAAATAAATAATCTATAGTTGAAGGCCCATTACCTACTTAAAAACACTAATTCTAACTTTTAACTATTATTATTAATTAATTTAAAAAGTAAAATAAAAATTCACAAAAGGGTGGAGTGGCGGTCCACTCATCACCTTACTGTAAGTTAATTACTTTGTTTCTATTTTGACTTTCCAATGTTAAAACCGACCATTTATATGAAGACATGTAGTATGACAATTGGTTATTTAATTTAAAGAAACAAGAGAACACATATTAGTAAAATAAAAGAACTCACATGATGTAACTTAGTATCTTCCCTCTCCCCTATTTTCCTTTGTGACGGCAGAAGGATACATATAAGAAGAGATGCGGTGACGAGCGGCTGGGCGGTGGAGGTTGTTGGTGGTGTAGTGATTGGTGATTCTCTAAATAATTGTTGATTTTTTAAATGGTTGTCGATGTGGTTGTTCTTAAAAAAAATTAGGTGTTTGGTTCATAATCCTAAAATAAATCAAAAGAGTTGCGTAGAAAGAATGTCTGGGAGAGAGGGATAGAAAATTGTTGATGGAGGCTTCGTGGTTTCTTTGTTGTTCTTCGATTTGAAGAACAACAATTTTATGAGAACTCTAGTGAGTTGTTGATTTGCTAATTGTTAATGAAAAATAATGTGAAAGAGTGACATATTTATAGCGATAATTATGTCAACAAATTAAGAAAATAAAATTGATTGACAAATTCTTTGGTCAGCAAGCTGACCAATCGGAAATTGAGTGTGACACAAATTGACACAAATTGACCAATAAGAAATAGTTAACCCAAAAAATAAATATTTTTTGTATTTATTATGATTTTTAAAGTTAATTTTGATTAAAATAATGCATAAAATCAAATAAATAATTATTTTAAAAAATACATTAATTAAAAATACGAAAATAATATTTAAATATTAAAAAAATATGATTTTTTGTAATTTTGAAAATAATTAGTATCAAATATACAAAAAAAAATATTCCAAAGTACACCAAGTGAGATTTGAACCCTTGACTATATGTTTTCAAGCTATACTTTCTTATCAATTGTGCTATGTTTATTTATTTGAAATAAAAAGTTAATTAAAAGTATATGAAGACGAGCAATTATTATCTATTTAAAAATATAAATAATTTGATATAAATTATTATATTTTTAAATTAACTTGAAAACGAATATTTACAAAACCCCAAAATATTAGTGTAAACCAAAAGAATTTTATAAAACTTTAAGTTTGAAAATAATTTTGACTGTAGCACCAAGGAGGATAAATTTGGGGTATGACAATCCTAACAAGAGAGGGTTTGTGCAAAATTCCTCAATGAAGGTTATGGCACAACATGCATTGGGTCACTCATGAAGTGTTAGCATCAAAAACAAAATCAACCAAGGTTCAAACATTTCATCAAACACATAACCTTCACACATTAACATATGATTTTGCACAAGCTAAGATTCAAGGCTATATCAACTTCCACATGCACCTTAAGAATTGAAATCAATAATTCGATAAACATCGACACATGCAATCTCAAATAATAACTTCATGAAAATCAATTTAATCACAAAAGTGCTTATTTCAACTATCCAAATCCGAATTTCAACATCCCAATTCAATTCAATATTTTACTTCATAATTGAATTCCAATTCAAATTCTCAATTAAAGATTCAATTCAATAATCAATTCTCACAAAAGTGATTATTCAAGATGAGAAAAAGTGCTTAAATCAAGAGATCGTACCTTAAGATCGAAGAGGAGATTGGAAGAATCAGAACGATTTACCGGAGGGAGACAGTGGCATGCAAGCTAGAGAGAGGAGAGGGAAAAAACTTCCAAAAATTCTTGATCAATTTCATAAAGTTGTTATGTGTTCTTAAGATTTTTGGAGAAAAAGTTGAGTTTTATCCTTGAGTGTTTGTGATGATTTGTGATTTGTGATTCCCCCCGCCCCCCCCCCCCCCCCCTCCCTCCTAGAAAAGAAAATCATATTTTATAATATATAGTGGATGCAAAAATGGGCCTTGGACTTGAATTGGGCCTTGAAATGTGACAACATCAGTTTCTAACTCGAATAGAAAAGGTAAATCGGAGCTCGGAGCAAAATCTCGACTTGGAATCCCCATAAAAGATGAAGATAACAATTTATGTGACACGTAGCCGAAAGAACTGGCTCAACCAGATAAAAACTGAGCGAGTTATGAATTTTTGAAGTTTCTCTGATGTTGTGTGTAATACGGTGGAAGAACTGACTTGGGTGTTTTGTGTTTTATCGTAATTGTTACAGTAAGTAAGAGTCGCCACCGACTTTTCTTTTATCCAATAAAGGAAAGGGTGAAAAGAACAGGAAAGACCTTTGAGATTATTTTCTTGAGTTCGGGGGGGTAGATTATGAAAAGGAAAGGTGTTAGCACCCTTTTTCATTCATAGTTATCTATGGGTTTTTAGTTTCTTGCTAGATCATTGCTTTTGTTTGAAATTGTGCTTTGTGGTGGATTTTGAAAGTATTTTTGAAAAACGCCTTCGTTTAGGAAAATTTTGTAATGATTCTCGTCTCTATAAGAATGTATACAAAGTGTTGGACTTTTGAAAATATTTCATGTTTTGAAAGTGTTTAGTGTGTTTGAAAAGATATTTATGTTTGAAGATAAGCAAGCAACTAAGAACGTTTCTACCTACTCAAAAGTCTTTGCTCTTTTCCTCCTCCTTTAAATGGTGATATCTTACCATTGATTGGTAAGAAGCCTTATCTTTGGATGTAAAGGGTCGGGCGTGGGTCATCGTATAGTCATGATAGAAATGTTGTGAGATATCTTAGCATTAATCTTAAGGGACTAAGCTCATTTGTAAGGAAACATTCGAAGCGTCATCAAGAGACTATGGTCTTGTATTTTTTATTATTTTTTTGCTAAGACGCCTCACATGCGTAACATGACCATTTTTTCATAAGGCAACAAGTGAAGTTAACCCTAGAGATGCAAGTGCGCAAGTGTTTGTATTTCATGCTTGATTTATCTTGAATTAGGGCTTTCAAGGTATTGATTTTATCTCTTCATACAAAATCTAATTACTAGCATTTATATGAAAGCGATAAATTGCGGAAAGTAAATATCCCACGCTATTAAAATCACTTGGGGATGGGGTATACAAATTTACAAATAGGGATTGCAAGAAATTAAAGTCCTAATTATCTATTACAACCATATTGAAATAATGTACAAGAATTGAAATGTAAAATAGATTTGTTTTGTTTTTATTAAGAGAAAAAATAAATTTGCTTAAGGAAATGTTTGTAGTCTTTTTTGTTTCAAAAGAAATAAATCAAAGTATATGAATATAAAGTATTTTTGGTGTTTTTGATTAATGAAAATAAAAGTGATGATAAAAATAATAAGAGAATAAGAGTTAGAGTCAACTTGTTGCAGAAAGAATATAAATAAGAGAGAACAGAAGTTCTAACTCGGGCGCGCTGCAAATCAAAAAGAAAATGTTAGCAGAAAAGGGGAAAGCTAGAAGTTCTGGATCCAAACGCGCTAAAGTTCTGGGGTTGCTAGAAACAAAGGAAATCCTAGAAGTTCTGATTGTTCGAGAGCCTAGAAGTTCTAGTGCATCTGGAAACCTAGAATTTCTAGTGTTACTCGAAGGCTAGAAGTTCTGATAATGGGTAAGTGAGGTGATAATGTTGTTGAATTAGAATATCTAGAAGTTCTGGTCCAAGAGTACTATTTTGACAAAGAAAGGGGGGGGGGGGGGGGGGTTATCTAGAAGTTCTGGTCTAGGAATATTATTTGACGAATACTGGGGTAAAAATGTTAAGAAATAAACATAAAAGATGTTTTTGGGGTTAGAACCCAGTACCCTTAACACTAATGCCTTATGCGCGTGCTCTCTACCACTGGGGTGGCTGTACATCCGGTATTAGAAGCAAAAACATAAACATATATTATAAAGTAAGTTCTGATGAAAATGAAAATGCAAGAATAGAAGTTATGAACAATTTCATCATGGTTTCAGAAATACAAAGCATAAAAACTGTAAATCAGAAGCAAGCATGAATTTTGCTAATCCTAATTCTGAATCCTAATTTTCTCAAAAAGTTTTGACCTAAAATTCTCTCTACTTAGGCCATATAAATGAAATCTATAAATACGTACATATTCAGAGCCATGATATCTACATTGTATCTTTGAAAATACAAGCCTAACAATGCCTATATAATGAGATGAAAATCAGAAGAAACTTACCTTGCAACTGGAAATTGTTCTGTGAGTTAGAGCCTGGTTCAGATTGCTGTGATGTTCTGGTCATCTTCCTCAAGTTCTCAGAAAGCTAAAGCAACCCTTAACTTGAGTTATGAATGGTTGGAAAGCTCTGGAACAGTCAAGGTGCAAAGTTCTGATTTTTGAAATGGAGATTGGTGAAGACTGTATTTCAGTTTGAAAGCAGAAGTTAGGAAAGCTTTTACGTGTATACCAGAAACTATGTGGATAATTTGGCCAAGAAACGCACGAGGAAAATTAGAGTTTGGATGCAAAAAACTAAAAACTAGTAGGTTTTGTGTTTGTGCTGCAGTTTCAGGTTTTTTGGGAATTTTCAGCAAGGTTTCATGTTTTTTTTTCTCAATCTCCAATTCCTCTTCAGTTTGCAAATAAAGTTTAATTTATAGGCAAGAGATTTAGAAGCTTGGAGAAATCAGGAGTACAACCATCATGTGTTATGGATCGTTGACTTGTTTTTGAAGCAAGTTTAGACAAGCATGGTTTCCAGGCAAGGTAGGGTGGTTAGCAGCTTTAAACACACCTAATCTGAATTTGTAGGAATGATTTGTGGGGAAGTAGACTCATAAATGAAGTAAAGTATGTGCTCAAAATAAACTTTGTACAAAAGTTTACTTTTCAAGGACAATAGTGGTACTTTTATGCCACATGTGGGAAGATCTTTTGGATAAAGGCTTAAATACTGGGATGAAGACTCAAAAGTTGGTGTGGGCATTAAATTATGATGAGATTTAACAAGCAAGAAGGCCCGCAACATGAGATTATGTAGCATATCTTGAAGCTGGATCAAAAGTTCAACATAAACGTAAATTAGATTAAGAACAAATGTCCAACTTCTGATCTTTGATTCTCCCTGCTCCAGCATGATCTGAAGGAGTTCTCAGACTTTTCAGAAAGCTTGTAACATGCCTTGTAAACCCTCTTTGAATCATTTTTGCAAACTCTAATTGTACCTACGTGAAAACTGGCCCAGAAATTCTAATCAAATTCTGACTTGGAAATGTTCAGAATTTATGAAGTGTTTTAGTTTCACGGACTTGTCTTCAAGGATTTATAACTTGAAATCCCAGCATTTCTAGGAGGAGTTCTGTTCTGCAATGTTTTAGATCTCATTGATATCTACAACTCTTGTGTAAGAAGTTCTTCCTGAATCATCATGCATTATGATGAAAGTCTGGCCAAAAGTTCTGAACTTATCATATTTTTTTAACACTTAGAAAAATTTCTAAGTGTTTAGAACTTTGACTTTTCCGAAGTAATTTTGACTTTTGATTTTCTTGATGAACCAACTTCATATTCTACCATGTATTGATGAAATGTGATTCTTGAAACTTGATTTTTGATTAAAAAGTCAAAGTTTGACTTTTCAATGTGCATTTTGACCATTTTGCCCTTGTGCCAATTTCAAACCTAAATTGATGTATCGGTGTTGTAAACTTGACTCATGGAAGATCTTGTGAGAAAATTCTTGAGAAATGAGAGGGAAAATTTTGGGGTACAACACTGTGTCAGATGAAATCAAATTTCAAGTTCAGTATTTTCAGTGTATCATGGACGAAACAAACGAAAAACGGAAGCCTTTTGGGTATCGTTCAGACACGGAATATGAAACCCAAACGAAGCTAATGAAATTTGTGAACCAATTCCACCAGAACCAGCATGATACGATGAAAATAGATCGAGATATGATTTTTTGAACACCGTCAAAATAAATATATGTCACACTTTTTCCACTGAAAAATTCTCCAATAATACACAATTCACGGCACCTTCTCTAAGGAATCAACTCTCGGCCTCAACAGCTGAAATGAAGATGGCGTCAATACAAAATTTTGGCCACCAGAATGACCTCAAAACAACAAACTGGATGCAAGTTATGAATTTATTGCGTCCAAAAACTGCACGTTCAACACACTTTTGCTTTATATATTTCATTGTACATCTTTGAGAAACTCGTGAATTCTGAGATATCTGCAAATATTTGGCTCTCGAGCCGAACATATTAATTTGAGAAGACATAACCATGTATCTTATAGCGGAAGCGCCAATCATAGGCGACGAACCAAATCGAATATATGAATTTTGGAACACTCAAACCATTGTGAACCAGACAACCAAAACTCTGGTAATAAAAATATTTGGAGGTCCTCCTCACGAATTTAGCCTTCGGTCTGAACAGACGAAATGTAGAGAATGCTGAGACGGTTCCAATGACTAGAAAAACCAACCTCCTACCACATTCTGGCTTCAAGTTGTGAATTTCTGACCAGAAATCGAAAAATACCGATTTCCAACTCAAACAGTTCCGCAGCGACCGAAACGCCTGATATCTTTCACTGCTCAGGACGTGTTGAAGAACACGAGAGCTTGACATCATGAGGATATTATTATTCACTGTTGAATATCCTGGAGAGCATTTAGAGCTCGTCGACTGACGAAATAAACGTCTTCCGTAGCTTAACGAATCTTGAAAGGAAATACCTTGATTCCAGGACCATAGAACCAATGTATATATGCATATGATGATGAATTATAAGCCAAATAAATTCAAAATAAAGAGGGTAAATTTTGGGGTACAACAATATTCTTTAAATAGGTCAACATTTTCAGAGCGAATCTCTCGAAGATCATATTGAGCCTTCTTCCAACTTTCCCGAGCTTTATTTAAGGATGCCTCCAACCCCCTTATGGTCTTTTAAGAATGATATAAATCCCAACTTACATTTTCAAGGGCGGTCTCAATGTCGAACAATGTCTTCTTAGCCAATGACAATGCAACATCCTTGCCCTTAATCTCTTGAGTCAGCAACTGCACCTTCTCAGCTAATAAGTGAGGATACTCAAATCTCACACCTCATCAATAATCTCCATCAAGAGGTTCCTTGAGAAGTTCATTAAGAATTAGACCCCTCTCAAAAATGAGGGCATCAAAATGCTAATCAAGCATCTATTTTTTCTTCCCAAGACGGTCAGGCACAAAGACACCCCCTTTATCTACAAATCAGAAGGCCCAGATAATAGATGCCTTGAGCATCTAATATGATATTTTAACCATTTCTTATTGACAAACAACTTTATCCTTATTTGAGAAATATGCATAGTTTTCTTAGAGATAAAATACTAAAATTCCATATCCATCTAAGGACCAGGCAGTCCCGGAACAATAGTGACCAACCCACCAAGATTGCAGTTGAGCTTTCCATGAGAGCACTCCTTCTTAAGTCTTGTCCTCCTCTCCGAGGCCTTTTAAAATTTGGATATAGGCATGGAAAATAAATCTGGCCCCGGCCATCCCCGCCCCAAATTTAACGGAAAAAACTCGATTTAATTAGGGGAGAGCACAGGTGCGAGGAAAACCCAATTTTTAGTTACGTGTGCGGGTGCGAGGGCGAGGGATGCTATTACCCTCCTGCACCTATCCCCCCGTCTTATAAATTTAATTTATTATCTTTATTTTTAATATTTTTATTATTCATTTACACTCTTTTAATGTAAAAAATATCATGTTTATTAGAATTATTATTTATTATTTTTAAAATACAAATTAAATAAAAGTGATCAAGCATTATGATTATTCTTAAAATAATTAATTATTTAATTTAATAATTAATTTTATTTCTATTGGAAAAAATATGCATTTTCAAAAAATTATAATGTATGCGGGTGAGGGTGGGGTCAGAGGACAAATTATTAGCCCCAACAAGGTTTGGTGACATGGGCAGGGATAAATCTGCTTAAACTCTCCTCCGCTCTGCTCTGTTTCCATGCCTATTCGTCTCTCTAGTGGAACTCACTATAAGACCTTTACCGGTACTATGTGGTGACTAGTTCCTAGATTCGCCCTCCACAATTATTTTTAGAGAGCCTCATATTTGAGACCATACTGAAACAAGAGGAGCAGGAGAGGTCGGGTCAATAGGATTACCCAAGGTGTTGATTTCGTTCAAAATTTACAAAGTAGTAGCATTGGAAGGAAGGGGAGTAGTTATGTGCATCTTCTTCATCTGAAGCATTGTCTGGTAACAACTCATATTGTATGTAAATAAAAGGAAAATAATCAATGAGAACACATGATTTAGAACTACAAATAGAAAAAGAGAAGACTTTGATTCTCTAACCAAATATTTTAGGCCTCTCCTCATTGGTGGAAACCTCCGCTTGTCGGGGAGTCTCTATATGTCATTTCTTCTGCTTCTCTGACGCTACCGCATAAGACACAAACTGCCAGCAAAACCCAAATCTTCCTAGAAGCCACTAGTTTGTTATTTAAATAGGGATCTATAGAGGTAGACACATTTTCTGACCCGACCCAAAAAGGGTATTGATGCCAGAATTTGGGAAATCTATCATAACATATTGAAGGCATATAGTGTTAGGCATCACATATACGGCATATAGTGTTGGGCATCACATATACCTGCATGAGAAACCCCGATAAGAGGTATAACTAGGTAATATCAATCCTTGTAATTCTTCATATATTGTTCATATACACTTGGACCATTTTCTACCCTGCTTGAGGGAAAGTAAACACTAACTCCTGTTTGAATTTGCCGAGTCGCACTCAATATAGAAAGATTAAAAAAGAGCTTCAAGTTTGGGATACTCTCTTTGTATTCACATCAGTATTGGAAGACGTTCACTAGATAAAGTTTCAAAGGGAAACCATCAGGTGATTAAGAAGTCCCACCTTAAATCACTAAAAGGAAGCGAAAAATCTACTCAAGATAAGAAGCATTCATCTAGAGGAAGGACACTTTCTTTGTATTTACTGCACAACCCTCTACATTCTTCTGGTGAAAACACCTCCCATTTTGAAAAGGGATCCACCTCAATAAAAAATGGTCCATACCTCCTTTAGAATGAGTACAAAAATGGTGTTAGGCGTCTTCTAGTCTACCCATGAAACACAATCTTTGTCCCATGAACCTAAGTAATTTAATGACTAGTTTCTTCCATTTCGATTTCACTGTGACCACATAAAAATTAACGACCATAAGTATAAGCTTAAAATTGAGATTCCAACCACCACATTAATTTAAAATTTGTAGGCTCATTGAAAAAGTGCGACGATTCAACCTGATCTAAGTATGAGACTTTTGTCGCTGCTTGAAGTTGCTCACAACAATTTGAATCGTTGAAGTCAAAGCTAGGGAGGTAAAACCCCAAGAAATCTCCCTAGAATCCCATCCATCCTCGACAATGATATCTCCCTTTGATTATTCCATAAATGACTTCGCAAGAACCCTAACAAATTATAAGGTAATGTCAGAAGAAATAAGACATTATTCGCTACCTTAAAAGAGTAACAACCCTCGAGATGTGTGGGAATCAATCTTCCTGAGCACCACACAATATTCGGAACAATAATCGTATGGAAATATAGTGTAGGATGAAGGTTAAAGCGAAATAAAGTAACATAAGAATCCCTAAGCTTCCCAAGCAACGAGAATTAAAAAAGGATCAAATTCTCCCCTGAAACTTCATATATTGGTTGATCATTTACCACGCGATCAATGATAGGAGACCTAGGGAAGTGCACCAGCACCATATACAACCCTAATCGAACCTTAATTATGTATGATACTTAAGTACTCTAAAAAGGTCAGATCTACCTTCAGACCCAGGGCCACGTGTACGACTCACCTTTCTAAATGTTTCAGTTATAAGACAATTGTTCAATGTGCATGTTCGCGAGATCAACTACTGCCACTAAACAGGTTTTTACGCTCCCTTGTTTTAAGGTAAAGACATATCCAGGAAACTAGAAGGAGTAGAGGAGAGCATGCTCTGGTATCTTCTAGTACAATCATCGCTAAATGATAGTCAAAACTTAGGGCAATTGTTATAGACTAACCAAAAGCCCAAGGAATCTGTTGCAATCAAACATGCCTAATCAGAAGGGCCTAATCTAGAGCATTATTATAAATTATAGGTAAATGGGTGAAACATCATAAAAGATTCAAGAACCCGATCCCAACTACTTTATACATCAGAAAATGTTAGATCAAATCAGACGACTTGATGTCATGATGTCCTCATCAGGGAAGTCGAATCTCATGGATTGGTAATCTTCGACGACTTGATGAGCTAGATGGTCAGCTAGTACACTCCCCTTTATAGCTTTTTGGGTAGTATACTGGATATCATACTCAGTCAGGATCATTTTCCATCTAGCGATTCTTCCAGATAAAGCAGGCTTCTCGAAGATATACTTAATCGAATCCATCTTGGAAATCAGCAAAGTGGTATGAGTCAACATATACTGCCTTAGCCGGCGAGCAGCCCATGCCAAAGCGCAGCAAGTTTTCTCGAGCAGTGAGTAGAGAGTCTCACAGTCGGTAAACTTTTTGCTAAGGTAATAAATGGCATGCTCTTTTCGGCCAGACTCGTCATGTTGGCCCAGTACGCACCCCATTGAGTTATCCAAAACAGTCAAATATATGATTAACGACCTTCCTTCGACGGGTGGCATCAAAATAGGAGGTTCCAGCAAATACTCTTTGATCTTATCAAAAGCAACTTGAGAATCATTGTTCCATTCAACCACCTGATCTTTCTTCAACAGCTTGAAGATTGGCTCACAGGTAGATGTCAGGTGAGAGATGAACCTGGCAATATAGTTTAAGCGTCCCAAGAATCCTCTAACCTCCTTTTCAGTGCGGGGGGCAAGCATTTCTTGTATAGCCTTGACTTTAGCAGGATCAACCTCAATGCCTTTGTTGCTGACGATAAATCCCAACAGTTTACCAGACCTGACTCCAAAAGTGCACTTGCTTGGGTTTAGTCTGAGCTTATACTCTTTCAACCTGACAAACAACTTTTGCAGATGATCAAGGTGTTCTTCTTCTGTCTGTGAATGGGCTATCATGTCGTCTACATAAACTTCAATCTCATGATGTATCATGTCATGAAATAAAGCTACCATGGCGCATTGATAGGTTGCCCCGACATTCTTCAGTCCGAATGACATCACTTTGTAGCAGAAGGTACCCCATTGTGTGACAAAAGTAGTTTTCTCCATGTCTTCAGGGGCCATTTTGATCTAGTTGTATCCCGAGAATCCATCCATAAAGGAAAATACCTTGTGTTAAGCTGTGTTGTCAACCAAGATGTCAATGTGTGGCAGTGGAAAACCTTCTTTAGGGATAACCCTGTTTAAATCCCTATAGTCCACACACATTCTGACTTTGCCGTCCTTCTTAGGTACGGGCACAATGTTAGCAACCCATTGTGGATAGGAAGTAACAGCCAGAAAGCCAGCGTTGAATTGCTTCATTACCTCAGCTTTGATCTTCTCAGACATGTCGGGCCTCATTCGGCGGACCTTTTGTTTGATCGGTGGATAGTATTCTCTTGTAGGGAGACGATGAACCATGATATCTGTGTCTAATCTCGGCATGTCTTCATAGGACCAGGCAAAGATCTCAACATATTCGTTCAACAACTGCACAAGATATGGACTTTTGGCACAATGACTTGTTTTGAAAGAAAAGTGTGAAGTGAAATGAGATAGGCCTTTATAGGCTATCTCCAAGCATGCACAAGTTACTTGTACCTTTGCCTGAGTTTGTGGAACTTGTTTGCTGCAAAGAAAGAAGTCCAAGGCTCAAGAAAAGCAATTTGACACAAAGTTGCCTTTATGAAAATGGAAGTGCCATCTTTATGCCAAAAATGGATTTGTTCATTGTATAATGCTCCTTTGATCAGAACAATGCCTCTAACCAATGTGTTTGCATTCAATTTTTGAGTGTTGAAGGGTTTAGAGACCTGTAATTATGTACTAAGCTAGTTTTGTCAGATTTTGCAACTTGTATGAACATGTATTGGCCATGGTTACAAAGTGAGTTTTTGCCAACTTCAAGCATTCGATTCTCCCTAACCACAAATGTGTTTGAGGAGTTATTAGAAAATTTAGAAAGCTTGCAACGTACTATAATCCATCTTTGAAATTCAACTTGAGACTCCAAGTGGAACTATGTGAAAAATGGCCAAGAAGATGGGTCAAAATCCTGCCTAAACTAGGGCAAAATTTCTCTAAGTTAAAAGTTTTAGGGACCCTTGTTCCAAAAATCATAACTTGAGATCCAAGCTTCATTTGAGAAAACTTTGTGAATCAAAATTGTATAATTTGTGGAGGACTACAACTTTCATGTTGTAAGTTTTGTTTGAATCCATTTGCATCATGGTGAAAATGTGGGGCAAAGTTAAGAAAAATTAAGAAAATTTCATAACTTAGAAAATTTCTAAGTTATGAAAATTTTCAATTTCAAACCCTAATTTATAATTTTGGGTTTCTTGATGAACAAGTTTCATAATTTGACACATCTTGATGAAAAATGACCCTTGGCACTTGATTTTGACCAAAAAGTCAAAGTTTGACTTTTCAGTGTACAGTCAAATTTTGATCAGTTGACTGAAAAATTCATCTGTCAATCCTATGCATTTGAGATCTTTTGAACTTGTTGAATAGGTCAAGATAGTGTAATTGAGTACTTGAGTCCATGGTTGAGCTTAAATTGCTACTGGCTAGGTCAAACAGTCAAAAATTGCCTTTGTGCAGTCAAAACCCTAAAAATGACCATTTTGCCCTTTTGGTGATCTGATCAAATTTCTTGTGGAATTGTGGTCCAAACTTTATCAAATGGTTCATAATGTTGATGTGGGTCAAAATTCATGAGGTTTGACTGTAAATTGGCCACAGTTGACTTTTTCCCCAATACAGCTGATTTCTAGGTCATCTGTCTAATTAACTGGGCAAAAATTTGATTCAAGGCTTGAAATTTGGTATGGACAAACTTATGAGTCCAACATGAAGTATGAAAGTCAACTTGGGCATTGTAGGTCAAAATATCCCTGTGCAAACTCAAACCCTAATTTAGGTCAACAGTGCAAGGAGGTGTCTTGAGTAGAGCAAACCCTAGCTTGGTCTTGAGTTCCAAGAGTCTTGTGATGAGAAATGTTGATAAAATGAGATGGAAAATTTTGGGGTACAACACTCATGAATTTGACATTGTTAGCATGATTGGTTTATATATTCTGAATCCTTGATACATTTGCAAGCTAGTGGCAATAATTAATTGCATTTTTGCTGACCATACAGAGATCCACCATTGTTAGGTTTTCTTGGTTCATTTTAGGGTTTTCTCATGCAAGTGAAATTGGCCCAAAATAGAGGTACCATGGTTCTCACAAGGTCAAGACGAATTGATCTGTACCATTAGTTTTCATTTATGATGCTTGTGTGAGATTTTGGAAATACGCAGGGCTATAGCTACAGACTTTTGTCTGTAGGTAAAAGTCTCAAACTTTTAGCAACAGAAGGAGGTAGGAGATGATGGCGTGGCGTGACCTGACTGGCTCATTTAAATTTCGCATGTTTTACAATATTACTTTGCTTGTTTCCAATATAATATTTGTTGGTTATTCCATAGACAAACAGGTGCGCTAGCTCAGTTGGTTAATGGGCGAAGGAAATTGCCAAAGGACCTGGGTTCGATCCCCAGGTCCCCTTGTTCTTCAATATTATTTTTTTATATGTAATCCCACGCGCAGGCTTCCCATAGATCCACCATATGCCATCAGCTTGCAACCACTGGATCTAAGACAAATCAAATACAACGCTTGGCATGTGAGGGTCTACCAAAGGCCTAGTCAAACGTGCAACATGGAATCAGGAAGGTCAACATGGACCAAGGCTTTTGGGCTCAAAGATTTCTATGGACACCCCCCTTAATTCCTAGCATACCAGGCCCAATTCTTTCTTTTTCTTTCTATATTTTTCTTTATTTATTTAATTTTGGTTAATTTATTTTCTAGCAAAATTAATTCTTTTTTTTATAAAAACTCATAAAATCAATTTCACCAAATTAGAATTTAGGTTTTATATTTTATCAAAGTTAATTTAATTAGTTTAATTTAATTCTAGGGCAATTCTAACCATTTGTAAATAAATTAAAATCAATTAGAAATTTAGGGTTTTGTTTAATTTAATTTTTATTTTATTTTCTCAGAATAACCAAAATACAAAAATAGGTCAAAATTATTTATTTTTCTTAATCTAAAATTAATTAGTAATTAGGTTTGTACATATTTAATTAAAACCTTATTCTTTTCTAAAAAATAATAAAAAAACAATCAAAAATGTTTTTTCTTTTAATTAGGTTTAGACGAGGTCAAAACCCTAATTACTTCTCGTTCTCGTTTCATCGCGCGCATTTTTTTTTTTACAATATTAATGTAACTTCTCATGGGATGTAATAGTTTATTTAGGACTTTTCGTTTATTTGTCATTTTTACGTGTTTTTGGCTATGTAATTAATCCCCCTCCGTGAAGCCTTGTAATAACGTAGCTTTATTTCTCGCATTTTAATTTCCGTAAATATTAACCGCTAGATGCATGATAATAGGATTGTATGACAAGACTGTATGTTAATTTTTAAAATGGTTAGCAAACCCTAAATGTGCAAAGATAATAACTTGAAATCAAATCACTCACACATGCGCACCCCTAGGGTATACTCTCACTTCGGTTGCCTTCGGTAAACGATCATTAAGTATAGGGTGTTTTAGTGGTCGCCCTCTTGTCTAAACAAAGATCAAATGTCCCGTTCAAAAATGTTGCCTCGGAAAGGTTGCCTCGAAAATGTTGCTTCGAATATGATCTTAAGACATTAGGGTTATTACTAAGACGTCCTAACATTGCTTTAGTGGTCGTACGTCCCTTTCGAATTGACCCTTACAACTCCAACGACGGTGCTACCTACTCACTAATAGTAGGATAGTGCTGTCTAAAGGAAACAAGAACATAAACATTCTTTTTCGAGTAGGTAGATGCTAGTAGGTACTTGCTCAAAATCAAACTTTTCACACTATACACTTTTCAAACAAAGTTTCCAAAAACACTTCGTAACACTCTTGAGGACTGATACAAGGGTTAGAACGAAGTAAAACAAAACTTTTCAAAACAAACACACACAATCAATTTAAAAGATGAGCAAGTACCTAAGAGCCCGTGGAAAACCACGGGTAGAAAGGGTGCTAATATCTTCCCTTTCTATAATCTACCCCCCGTACTCAAAATCTCGAAAAAAGGAATTTTTCTGTGCTTTTGTCCTTTACATTTAGATAAAATAAAAGTCGATGGCGACTCTTGCTTACCGCGACATTTTGCGAATAAAAATGCAAAGCGCAAACCAGCATTTTCCAAAACAGTCGGTTCTACCACCGTATCACAGAACTGGCGACTCTGCTGGGGACTAAATAAGTGGGGTATACCTTAGGATTAGTTCATCATAATTTGCTTCTCTTGTTTGATTTGAATGCTTTACTTTTGAGGGTTTTGTATTGGGAGTTACTATAGATCCTAACCCAGATCTGGGGACACCTTGTAGGTAAGTAGCAATAGACTGTGAGGGAACTGTACGGTGTAGACCGATATGGTTGAAGCAATAGCTACATTGATGTGGCACATTGGTTGGTACCAGTATCCCTTATGGAGAAACGAGGAGAATACGGGTCCGTTGCGTGGTTTCATTAAGCATCAACTGACCTTAGAACCTATAATTGACCAACTTGGCCATTAGAAAGTAGTGAGATAGCCGACCTCAGTATAAAGCTGAGAACTGGTTGATACTCGATGCTACACTCATTGAGACCATACTCTTGAGATAGTTCCGGCCGCAAGAAAAGATTGCGTGAGCTGAAACCATGACCGATGGAGGATGGTCAGTGATATTGAGAACCTCTAGAACCCGATTACTATTATTAGGACAGGTTGAACATACTGAACTTCAAGAGGGTAGTACATAGACCCCATGCAAGCCTGAAACTTAAGGGCTCTTGTGTGACTTGTTTGCCTTTACCATGTCTGTTATCTGCTATACCTGTTGTGTGTTTTATCATGACATCATGCATCATCACATAGCATGCATACTTCATTACACTAACCATTTCAATGACCGAGGGGATTTATCTTTGTTCTGTTTTGCAGATTATGGCTTCCATGCGCAGAAACACCATCCGAGTTAACTTTGTGTAAATACCTGCTCAACTCAAAGATTTAGCCTCGAGAGTTTCTGATACTTCATCATTCATTAGGAGACATGGTCAACTTCTTAGCTTGGTTACCTCAAAGTTGGATGAGCAGATGATGAGTGTGCTTTTCCAGTTCTTCGATCCTGTGCATCATTGCTTTACCTTCCCGAATTATCAGCTGGTTCCTACTTTGGAAGAGTTTTATCACTTATTGGGCATATCCATCCTTGAGCAGATGCCCTTCATAGGTTTGGAAGAGGCCCCTAAACCAGAAGATATTGCTTCAGCTCTACATCTAAAACGGGATGAAGTAGTATCCAACTGGGAGACACGAAGCGGGGTTGAAGGTTTCCTAGCTAAGTTTCTGATAGATCAAGCTCAGCTGTTCTGGGATAGTTTGGATTTTCAGGTTTTTGAAGACATTCTGGCTTTCCTTATCTACGGTTTAGTTCTTTTCCTGAATCCAGATTCCTTCATAGATGTGAATGCGATTAAGATCTTCCTGTCTCGCAATCCTGTACCTACCCTTCTGGGTGATATTTTGCATGCCCTCTACACTCGTACTGTGCGTAGAAGAGGGACCCTCATGTGTTGCATGCCTTTGCTGGCGAGGTGGTTTATATCACACCTCCCCAAGTTTGTGTTGAAGAATGAGGAAGGTTTAGGTTGCTCCTACAGAATAATGTCCCTTGCCCATATAGACATTCTTTGGAGTTCTAAAGCTATGGAAAATATTGCAGTCATTGATCGTTGTGGGGGATATCCCAATGTCCCGTAGCTTGGAATTAGAGGGGGAATAACCTACAGTCTTTGTTTAGCTTTGCGACAATTCGGTTGTGCCAGGAGAGACGGTCCTCATGAGCTACTTCTTACAGATATTGCATTTGACTATAAGGGGGACATTGACGAGCATCGCCGAAGGTTCATACGAGCTTGGGGCATGGTGAACAGGTCTGACCCTTAAGAGCTAGGACCAAAGAATTCTCTCCCTATTCAGCCTTATCTCCAGTGGGTCCGAGCTCGAGCCCAGAAGCTTGGGATTCCTTATGAAGCTGTGTTTCCAATGATTGTGGAGCCCACCAATGAAGAGGGCGTTCCTTATACAGTCCTTTATCCATACATGCCCACTGATCTTGGGGAATTGAAGAGATCCTAGATTCATCTGAGAGAGGAAAGATATACCTACCGGGAGAAGTATTATGAGCAAGAAAGGAAGATCTTGAAGCTCACCAGGCAACTTGAGAATGAAAGGACAATCAATGACTACGTCAGCACGAAGGGGAAGCGTCCATGGGAGTTTTGATTTTTGCTTTTTAGTTTAGATTTGTTTTTCATTTACTTCGTTGTAAACGCCTTAAGGGCATTATTGAACCTTTTACAAGTTTAATCTAATAAAGTTTGTTTATTTCTTGGTTTGCAAATTTAAATCTCCCAAAGTCTTTAAAATCATTACATACGCATCCCATTATCATGCACATCATTACAGGTATCATTACAGGTTTCTCATCTCCTTCGCTGTTAATTTCAGCACGAAATGTCTTCTGAAACACCTACCGATCAAGCCATCAAAGCTCTTCAGGCCCAAAATGCCCAATTCCAAGAGTTGTTTTTGAACCTGGCTAAAGGGAAAGAGAATTTGAAGACTCTCATCCTGAAGGAAAAGAAGAAGAAGAAGAAGAAGGTGGTTCTTCTGAATATGGGTAACAGATTTGGGAATAGGTTGCGACAGAAAGCTGATCTGTCTCTTTCATCCAAAGGAGAGGAAGACCAAGAAGAAGAAAAGGGTCCCAGTCCGGTAGTCTCTGATAATGATACTGATTATGATGAGGAGCAATATCCTCATGCTGAGGATAGGTACAAACAACTAGAAGACCGGCTGAGTGCTATGGAGATTCAGAAGATCCATGGTTTGGATTTCGGAGATCTAGGATTGGTATCGGGAGTGGTGATCCCTCACAAGTTCAAAGCTCCATTTTTTGCCAAGTACGATGGAGTGTCCTGTCCAAAACTCCATCTCCGCTCGTATGTCAGGAAAATCCAACCCCACACTGCTGATAGAAATTTGTGGGTGCATTTCTTTCAGGATAGTCTGTCAGGAACTCAACTTGAATGGTTTTATCAATTGGAAGGAGCCAACGTCCGAAACTGGGAAGACCTTGCTGCTTCTTTTTATAGACAGTGCCAGTATAATGCCGACCTCGCTCCCACGCGTACTCAACTTCAGAGTATGTCCATGGGTGCAAGTGAAGGTTTTAAGGACTATGCTCAAAAGTGGAGAGATTTGGCTGGCAGGGTTCAACCCCCTTTGTCTGATCGAGAGTTAGTTGACATGTTCTTGGGGACACTATCTGGTCCATTTTTCAATCATCTGATCGGCAGTTCATCATCTGGGTTTACTGAATTGATTCTGACTGGAGAGAGAGTAGAAGCTGATATCCGAAGTGGTAAGATACATAAGGATACTTCATCAAGTGTAGTGAAGAAGCCTTTCACCGGTAAAAAAGAAGCTAGTGCAGTCTACGGCCCGAGAAGCCAAATCAGAATTGAACACCGTCAAGCAGTAAATGCGGTAGTGATATCAAGACCCACAGTTGCTCCACAGCGCAACCATCAACCAAGGATGGAAAGACCACAAAGACAGTACACTCGACTCAATATGCCCTTGTCTCAAATTCTACCACAGTTATTGAAGGCCAACCTGATAGCTCTGAGGGAGGCCCCGAAGAACCCCGATACCACTTCTCCTCAATATAACCCGAATGCCCGTTGCGCCTATCACTCCGATAGCCCAGGTCATGATACAAACAACCGTTGGGCCTTGAAAAACAAAGTACAATATTTGATCGAGGCCAAAGAAATTGAGTTTGATGCTCCAGAAAAGGCCAACGTCATAACCGCCCCTATGCCCAAACATGGTCATGGAGTAAATGTTGTGGATGATGATTTATTTGTGACATCCGTGGAAGAAATTGCTACTCCTTTGATGACAATTAAGAAGAATTTGTTATTGGCCGGTTTATTTCCGGGCTGTGGCGAAGGTTGCCACATATGTTCAATTCTGCCTGCTAGTTGCCCCTTGTTGAAATCAGGTGTTCAACGCCTGATGGATAATAGAGAGATCCTGTTTGAGAAGACTATGATTCCGATAGTTCCGATTGAAGATGTTGCCATCATAACCATTTTCTCCAATCCTTCCAAGGCTTCCTCGAGAACGCCTGCTTGGATTACACCCGTCCCAAGACTCGCTCTGTTGATCATTACTATTCTTGGTCCTATCCCATACACTTCAGACAAGGTTGTCCCGTGGCAATATGGTGCTGATGTGTACTACCATGGAATTAAACAAGACTTTAAAGATGAGGAAGCTGATACTGATGTCAGCAATATTGTCGAGGCCAACAAAGTCACCAGAAGTGGAAGACTCTTTTCTCCCGAGATTTCCCCTCCGACTGTTCAAAAGCCTGTTGACATTCCATCTGCCAGTGCATCAGCTACTGTTCCAATTCTTACTCCAGTTATCACTCCTGTCGCCGAGCCATCTGAGACTCGGGGCAAAGAAATCGCAGGTGAGCCTGCCCGGACGGAGGCACCTAGAAAGGTTGTGTTGGAAGCCTCTAAATAAGAGATAGAGGAAATTCTGAAGATTATCAAGAAAAGCGTCTACAACGTAGTCGAGCAGCTAGGGTAGACCCCGTCAAAAATCTCCATGTTGTCCTTATTGTTGTGTTCTGAAGCCCATGCAAAGGCTCTAATTGCATTCCTCAAGACTGCGCATGTGCCGCAGGAAACTTCTGCCGATCAATTCAAGGACTGCGTAGCTACTTTGACTGCTGACAATGGGTTGGGTTTCTCATATGTAGATCTGACTGCTAAAGTAAGAAATCACAATGATGCTTTACACGTCTCGATCGAGTGCAGGGGTACTACTATGGCCCATGTACTGGTGGATATTGGGTCCTCCTTGAATGTTTTGCCAAAGAAAGCATTAGATCGTCTGGACTGTGAAGGTTTGATTCTGAAGCCGAGTAATATTATGGTCAGGGATTTTGACGGATCAAAAAGGATGGTACACGGGGAAGTGGATATCCCTATTAAAGTTGGCTCTCAAACTTTTGGATCCACCTTCTATGTAATGGACATCAGACCATCGTATTCTTGCTTGCTGGGTCGTCCCTGGATTCATAAGGCTGGGGCAGTGACTTCAACACTCCATCAAAAGCTGAAATATCCGGCAAAGGGGAAGATTGTCACAGTACAAGGTGAGGAGAAGTATATGGTGAGTCATCTTAATTCCTTTCGCTATGTGGAGATGGATGGGGAGTTCATCGAAACCCCTTGTCAGAACTTTGAAGAAGTGCCCCAGACTTTGGCGTCAACTGAAGTTACTACCGGTAAATATCTGATGAAGATGGCTTCTCTCAAGGATGCCAGGGCTGTAGTTGAAAAAGGTGGGTGTGCAAATTGGGGTCAGCTCCCTGATTTCACACACAAGACTGGCAAATTTGGTTTGGGCTTTACTGCAGAGGCTCAAAGGGCTGTTCGACGCGCACGGATTGGAAGACCTCCTCTACACATCAGTAATCAGGGAGTGAATGCAATTGAAGATGATGAAGAGGATTCAGATATTGACAGTTGGATCTACCCTACAACCAATGGTGGCTTGAACAAATGGACGGCAAAAGACTTCATACATGTTTCTTTTATTCCACAGTAATTGACTTTTGTAACTTTACGGCCCGGTGCCTTGCCCGAGGCACCTTGGCTTTGTTTGTGAGGGCTTATTATTTGTCATTTTCATATATCATCAATAAAGCATTGGACGTTTCTTGCATTACAAATTTTGTGCTCCTTGTTTTTCTTTTCTGTCTCTTACTTTATTAAAACAGCTATGCTCTTACACACACTCACGTATCATATTGCAGATCCATATCCACTCTGGATCCCATTGATAACAACTCTGCTACTGCCAGTTATGACTTTGAAAATCCGATCAACCAAGCTGAGGACGAAGGTGAGAATGATTGTGAGGTTCCTGGAGAACTTGCTAGACTGTTACTGCAGGAAGAGAGGGCCATACAGCCTCATGAAGAGTCAGTTGAATCAGTAAATTTGGGTACAGACAAAGACATGAAAGAGGCTAAGATAGGTGCGAATCTGGAGCCTAGTGTCAAGCAACGATTGATACGAATGCTACATGACTATGTTGAGATCTTCGCTTGGTCTTATGAAGATATGTCTGGTTTGGACACTGATATCGTGGTACACCGCCTGCCAACCAAAGAAGACTATCCTCCGGTAAAACAGAAGGTTCTCCGTATGCGCCCCGAGATGTCTGAGAAAATCAAAGCTGAGGTCATGAAACAGTTTTACGCAGGATTTCTAGATGTCACTTCTTATCCGCAGTGGGTTGCCAACGTGGTTCCGGTGCCTAAGAAAGATGGTAAGGTACGGATGTGCGTGGACTATAGAGATCTGAACAGGGCAAGCCCCAAGGATGACTTCCCACTACCTCACATCGATGTTTTGGTCGAAAACATCGCACAACACAAGATCTTCTCCTTCATGGATGGTTTCTCTGGTTACAATCAGATTAAGATGGCTCCCGAAGACATGGAGAAGATAACCTTCATTACGCAGTGGGGTACCTTCTGTTACAAGGTAATGCCTTTTGGGTTGAAGAATGCTGGGGCAACTTATCAGCGCGCCATGGATGCTTTGTTCCACGACATGATTCACCATGAGATTGAGGTTTATGTTGATGACATGATCGCAAGGTCCCAGACTGAAGAAGAACACCTTTACCATCTACAGAAGCTATTTGACAGGTTGAAGATGTATAAGCTAAGGTTGAACCCGAACAAGTGCACCTTCGGGGTAAGGTCTGGTAAGCTGCTGGGTTTCTTCGTCAGTGATAAAGGGATACAAGTGGATCATGCAAAAGTAAAGGCTATACAGGAGATGCCAGCTCCCCACACAGAAAAGGAGGTTAGAGGCTTTTTGGGGCGTCTAAATTACATTGCAAGATTCATTTCACATCTGACTGCTACTTGTGAGCCAATCTTCAAGCTGCTGAAGAAAGATCAAGTGGTAAAATGGAATGATGAATGTCAGACCGCTTTCGAAAGGATCAAAGAATATCTCCAAGAGCCACAAATTTTGATGCCTCCAGTTGAAGGAAGACCTTTGATCTTATACTTGACAGTGTTGGATAATTCAATGGGGTGCATGCTGGGGCAGCATGACGAGTCTGGCCGAAAAGAGCATTCTATTTACTACCTTAGCAAAAAGTTTACCGACTACGAGACCCGATACTCGTTGCTCAAGAAAACTTGCTACGCTTTGGCATGGGCTGCTCGCCGGCTCAGACAGTATATGCTGACTCACACTACCCAATTGATATCAAAGATGGATCCGATCAAGTATATCTTCGAAAAGCCTGCCTTGTCCGGAAGAATAGCAAGATGGCAGATGATCTTGACTGAGTATGACATCCAATACACAACCCAGAAAGCAATCAAGGGTAGTGTATTGGCGGATAATTTGGCACATCAGGCCGTGAACGACTACCAATCCATGAATTTCGAGTTCCCGGATGAGAACATCATATTGGTGACCGACTGTGAAGAACCTGGACAAGATGAAGGACCTAAGGAAGGATCCCGATGGTCTATGTATTTTGATGGAGCCTCGAACGCGTTGGGTAATGGTATTAGCGCTGTGATCATATCTCCTGAGGGCTGTCACACTCAATTCACCGCCCGATCATGTTTTAACTGCACCAACAATATGGCGGAGTATGAAGCATGCATCATGGGCCTTCGAGCAGCTATTGACCTAAGAATTAAATTTTTGAGTGTATTCGGAGATTCTGCTCTAGTGATCAGTCAGATCAAAGGTGAGTGGGATACGAAGCACCCAAATCTTATTCCTTACAAGGAGTATGTACTGACATTACTTCCGCACTTTGAGGAGATAACCTTTGAACATTTCCCTAGAGAGGAGAATCAGTTAGCGGACGCGCTGGCTACCATGTCTTCTATGTTCAAGGTCAGATGGGACAATGAAGCTCCCCAGATTACCATTGAGAGGTTGGATGAACCCACACATTGCTGTGACATTGAGACAGAAGAAGTAGCAGATAAATGCTGGTTTCACGAAGTAAAGAGGTATCTTGAGGCTCAAGAATACCCTAAGGGTGCATCTGTTAATGATGAGAAGTTCTTGAGAAGGTTCGCTGTGAAATTCTTCACCAGTAATGGTGTCCTTTACAAACGTAACCATGATTCGACTTTACTGCGACGTGTGGACAAGAGCGAGGCAGAAAGGATCATGGCAGAGTTACATGAACGTACTTTTAGAACTCATCCCAGTGGACACACCATGGCAAAGAAAATCCTACGGGCTGGATATTATTGGTCGACTATGGAAGCCGATTGTTATCAGCATTCTCGGACCTGTCATAAGTGCCAAGTCTATGCTGACAAGGTGCATGTACCTCTATTTCCTCTAAACGTCTGGATAGCTCCTTGGCCTTTTGCAATGTGGGGCATCGATATGATTGGCGAGATCAGACCTACTGCATCCAACGGGCATCGTTTCATCCTGGTAGCTATTGATTATTTCACGAAGTGGGTTGAAGCAACTTTCTTTGCTGCAGTAACCAAGAACGTCGTGGCGCGGTTTATCCGACACAATTTGATATGTCGATACGGTGTACCAGAGAGGATCATTATGGACAATGGTACAAATCTCAACAATACAATGATCACCGAGCTCTGCAAACAGTTCAAGATACAACATCACAACTCTTCTCCCTACCGGCCGAAGATGAATGGGGCTATTGAAGCAGCTAATAAGAATATCAAGAAGATTGTGCAGAAGATGACGGTGACATACAAAGACTGGCATGAGATGTTACCATTCGCTCTTCATAGGTACCGTACCTCGACACGGACGTCAACAGAGGCAACACCCTACTCTTTGGTGTATGGCATGGAGGCAGTCCTACCCATTGAGGTCTAGATACCCTCTCTCCGGATTATGAAGGATGTAGGTTTAAGCGAAGATGACTGGACCCAGACCCAGATTGATCAGCTGAACTTAATCGACGAGAAGAGACTTACTGCTATTTTTCATGGTCAGACGTATCAAAAGCGGATGATCAAGGATTTTAACAAGAAAGTCAGACGAAAAGAGTATCAAGTCGGGGATCTAGTGATCAAGCGTATCATACTGCCGCAAGGTGATCCCAGGGAAAAATGGACCTCCACTTATGAAGGGCCATTTGTGGTTAGGAACATCTTCTCAGGAGGAGCCATGATTCTAACCACCATGGATGGTGACGACCTTCCTCACCCCGTCAATGCAGACATAGTAAAAAAATACTACGCATAATCAAGGACCCGTTAGGTTGAATGGCCTAGGAAAAAATAAGGGCTTCCCAGCGAACCAAAAGGGTTCGGGCAAAAGTAAGGGATGAAAATGAAAAAACTATACACCCGACAAGTCGAAAACCTGAAAAGGCGGCTTGGGCAAAAAGGGGTATCCCGGGGGGCTGAAAATCAGAAAGGGCGGTCTAGGCAAAAATTAGGGATTAAAGCGTAACACTATGTCTCATTGGATCACCTTGCAACTAGACTTCGGTGTCGACTATCAAGCTCGGACGGTGCCAATCAATCTGATTTACCTTCAACCAAGTAGAAAACTGATGAGATGCTCGAAGATATAAAGGCAATAGCAGAGTTGGAATCCGGTGGGATTGTTCACATAACTGTTTTTCTTTTTTCATAAATTGTATAATTTCTATCTTTCGGCGGCGTTCTCTTACTAGGACGTCAGCCTCTCTGTACAAAACGCCTATTATAGGATAACTTCAAAGATCAATACAATTCATTTTACAATAAATTTCAAAAAAAAATTGTTTTTCTTTTTCTGCTTTGTTTTGCAAGAACGTCCAATGATTCATTTTTGATATATGCATTTGAAAATAAGTGTTGCTCATAAATATTTACATGCGAAACAAAAGACAATTACTCGCAATTCCAGGAACAGGGGCAAACAAAAAATGTCCAAACCTTACAGTTGCTTTACCCACCAGGTACAGGGACAAAGCCAGTTTGAGAATAGGACTAAAGGTACATACACTCCCCGCAGGGTAAAAGGTATCTAAAGACAGTGGTGTTAGCTCTCCCCATCCGAAGTTCATAATTGCGAATGAGTCGGTAAAATTCTCCCCAAGCAGAGTTTATCTATCAACAGCACTAGAAGATTATCCCCAGTGGAGTTTATTTCCTCCACAAGCAGAAACTCAGTCCCCAACAAGGATTCATTATTATCGGCGACAGTAATTCATCCCCAACTGAGGTTTTCTCCAAATCAACAGATCTTCTAGCAGAGTATTTCTCTTCCCCATAGAGCCATTCTCTCGCCAGTTTATTCTCCATCCGAGTTATTCTCCCACCAATTTATTATCGAATCATATTCGGTTGTTATCCACAGCGAGCGAAACTCTTTGTACTCTCCAGCAGCAGTCTGGGATTTATTTCCCCCAACTAGAGAACATCATAAAAACATTGCATATCCATACATCATGGCATATGCATATGCATCATACAACACAATCTCATTTATTTTGAGAACATCATTACTCGATACATGTCATGCATCATGACATTACATACGACTAACTTTTTACCTTTCAGGGAAAGATACAATCAAATTCTCACAAAATTCAAGTTATGAAGCCCGTATTCGACCGGATAGTATCTTGATATCTCCAAATACCGTGAAGCCTGGATTCGACTAGATAATGGTATAGGACGCTGTGAAGCCTGGACTCGACCAGATAACAGCAACAAGCACCATGAAGCCTGGACTCGACCAGATAGTGGTACATCTTTAATGCAAGTTATGAAGCCCGGATTCGACTGGGTAGTAACTTGATATCTCCAAATATCGTGAAGCCTGGATTCGACCAGATAATGGTATAGGATGCTGCGAAGCCTAGACTCGACCAGATAACAGCAAAGCACCATGAAGCCTGGACTGGACCAGATAGTGGTATATCTTTAATGCAAGTTATGAAGCCCGGATTCGACTGGATAGTATCTTGATATCTCCAAGAACACATCTCTAGGGTCAAAATTGAAGGAGTTATGCATTGGTGAAGTTGACCTTTTTTGCAAAATTGCCAAAAGTCAAATATGCCTCAAATTGCAATTTTTATCAAATGGGCCCAACTTTTTGTGTTTGTTTTGAGTTTGTAACATGGTCCACGACCCATGATCCTTCCCACTTGCCTTTATTTTATTTTTGTCATTTATTTTGATTTTTATTTCAATTAAATCAAATTAAATCAAAATAAAAACATCAAAATATCAAAATCATTTAAACCTTGAGATTTTGTGCATATTTCAGGTCCATGAATAGCTGGCAATGAGATCAAATCGTGCAAGGCTTGTTTGTACAAAAAAAGATTGGATTTTGGCTTGATTTGGAAAGATTTATATGATAATCAAATCTTGATCAATGATCATTATTGGAGAAGATTGGATGCAAATTTGTAAACCTAATTCACTCTTGGCTACATATAGAATACATCCATACCAAATTCACAAGGATTAGAGGCGTGAAAATAGAAGGAGAACTTTCAAAAAAATCAAGAAAAAGTGGCAATCTGATTTCATAGTTCCAGGCCATCTCAAGCCTTCCCAACTGTCTCATTCGCTTGTTGAGTATTCAGGGAGTCTATCCCAATCATCAACAGGCATCTTCGTGCCCAGAAACGCAATGTAAGTTCCTCACGACATCCTTACCTTTTTGAAATCGAATCTCATGAATTTGACATTGTTAGCATGATTGGTTTATATATTCTGAATCCTTGAGACATTTGCAAGCTAGTGGAAATAATTAATTGCATTTTTGCTGACCATACAGAGATCCACCATTGTTAGGTTTTCTTGGTTCGTTTTAGGGTTTTCTCATGCAGGTGAAATTGGCCCAAAAGAGAGGTACCATGGTGCTCACAAGGTCAAGACGAATTGATCTGTACCATTAGTTTTCATTTATGATGCTTGTGTGAGATTTTGGAAATACGCAGGGCTATAGCTACAGACTTTTGTCTGTAGGTAAAAGTCTCAAACTTTTAGCAACGAAAGGAGGTAGGAGATGATGGCGCGGCGTGACCTGACTGGCTCATTTAAATTTTGCGAGTTTTACAATATTACTTTGCTTATTTCCAATATAATATTTGTTGGTTATTCCATAGACAAACAGGTGCGCTAGCTCAGTTCGTTAATGGGCGAAGGAAATTGCCAAAGGACCTGGGTTTGATCCCCAGGTCCCCTTGTTCTTCAATATTATTTTGTTATATGTAATCCCATGCGCAGGCTTCCCATAGATCCACCATATGCCATCATCTTGCAACCACTAGATCTAAGACAAATCAAATCCAACGCTTGGCATGTGAGGGTCTACCAAAGGCCTAGTCAAACGTGTAACATGGAATCAGGAAGGTCAACATGGACCAAGGCTTTTGGGCTCAAAGATTTCTATGGACACCCCCCTCAATTGCTAGCATACCAGGCCCAATTCTTTCTTTTTCTTTCTATATTTTTCTTTATTTATTTAATTTTGGTTAATTTATTTTCTAGAAAAATTAATTCTTTTTTTATAAAAACTCATAAAATCAATTTCACCAAATTATAATTTAGGTTTTATATTTTGTCAAAATTAGTTTAATTAGTTTAATTTAATTCTAGGGCAATTCTAACCATTTATAAATAAATTAAAATCAATTAGAAAATTAGGATTTTGTTTAATTTAATTTTTATTTTATTTTCTCAGAATAACCAAAATACAAAAATAGGTCAAAATTATTTATTTTTCTTAATCTAAAATTAGTTAGTAATTAGGTTTGTACATATTTAATTAAAACCTTATTCTTTTCTCAAAAATAATCAAAAAACAATCAAAAATGATTTTTCTTTTAATTAGATTTAGACGGGGTCAGAACCCTAATTTCTTCTCGTTTTCATTTCATCGCGCGCGTTTATTTATTTTTTTATAATATTAATGTAACTGCTCATGGGATGTAAATAGTTTAATTAGGACTTTTCGTTTATTTATCGTTTTTATGGGTTTTTGGCTATGTAATTAATCCCCCTCCCCGAAGCCTTGTAATAGCGTAGCTATATTTATCGCATTTTAATTTCCGTAAATATTAACCGCTAGATGCATGATAAATGGATTGTATGATAAAACTGTATGTTAATTTTTAAAATGGTTAGCAAACCCTAAATGTGCAAAGATAATAACTTGAAATCAAATCACTCGCACATGCGCACTCCTAGGGTATACTCTCACTTCGGTTGCCTTCGGTAAACGATCATTAAGTATAGGGTGTTTTAGTGGTCGCCCTCTTGTCTAAACAAAGATCAAATGTCCCGTTTGGAAATGTTGCCTCGGAAAGGTTGCCTCGAAAATGTTGCTTCGAATATGATCTTAAGACATTAGGGTTATTACTAAGACGTCCTAACATTGCTTTAGTGGTCGTACGTCCCTCTCGAATTGACCCTTACAACTCCATCGACGGTGCTACCTACTCACTAATAGTAGGATAGTGTTGTCTAAAGGAAACAAGAACAAAAACATTCTTTTTCGAGTAGGTAGATGCTAGTAGGTACTTGCTCAGAATCAAACTTTTCACACCATACACTTTTCAAACAAAGTTTCCAAAAACACTTCGTAACAGTCTTGAGGACTGATACAAGGGTTAGAACGAAGTAAAATAAAACTTTTCAAAACAAACACACACAAGCAATTTAAAAGATGAGCAAGTACCCAAGAGCCCGTGGAAAACCACGGGTAGAAAAGGTGCTAATACCTTCCCTTTCTATAATCTACCCCACGTACTCAAAATCTCAAAAAAATGAATTTTTCTGTGCTTTTGTCCTTTCCATTTGGATAAAATAAAAGTCGGTGGCGAATCTAGCTTACCACGACATTTTGCGAATAAATATGCAAAACGCAAACCAGCATTTTCCAAAACAGTCGGTTCTGCCACCGTATCACACGTTGTGACAAGTAGACCAGAGGGTGCGTGAAAGCAAAGAATAACCAGGCCCAACAAGGAGAGCCCAAACGCGCTTGTGAGTGAGAAAAGGAAAGGTAATTACAAAAAAAAAGACAAAATGTCCCATGCTTGGCTCGAACCCATGACCAAACATAATAAGGCCTTATACATGCGCGCTCTACCACTGGAGTGGCTATACATCCAGTGTTATAAACGAAACCATAAATATATATTACAAAACCTGTTCTAGTGATAAACTTCATCTTCTTCCTCGCGTCAGCCAGACCCTATGCAACTCATTCATTTCTCAACCATTCTCAAAAGTATGAACATCAAACTTGTTAGAAATTTCACCATGATTCCAGAAATGTAAATAACTTAAACAATGGCCCAAAGATAAGCATGAATTTTAACTAGTACCAATTCTAACCTAATTTTTTCAGAAAGTTCTGGTTCAAAATTCTCACTACTGGAGCAACATAAATGAATTCTAAGGACATGGTCAGTTTCGGGGCTATGATATCTACATTTTATCTTTGAAAATGGAAAGTTAACAATGCCTATATGAAGATTTCAAAAGTAAGAAAACTTACCTTAAAAATGGAATTCGTGTTTTGAGTTTGAGCTTCTTTCAAAGTGCTGCAATGATCAGGTTAGCTTCCTTGAGTCCCTAGGAAGCTAGTGCAATGCTTAGCTTGAATGGAGAGTGGTTGGAATGGTCTGGAGAAGTCCAATTACAATGCTCTGTTTTTGGTTATGGAAGATGAAGAAGATGGTGTTACAGTTGGAAAACAGGGGTTGGGATAGCCTCTACATGTATATTAGAAGCTTTGTGATGGATTAGAAGTGAAAACACATGAGTGGATTTGAAGATTGAGTTTTAAAGTCAGAAATGGCAAGTTTTTGTGCTTGTATTGCAATTTATGGTTTTAGGGAGAGTGAGGGTGTTTTTAGGGCTTGTAAATCGTGTCCTTCCTTGCAAATGATTTGTGTATCTATAAGCAAAAGGTTAGAGATGTTTTGCACAAGGGATTTATGAGTTATTGGGTTATGGCTAGGTTGCTTGATTTTGAAGAAAAGTGAGAAATGTGGTTTCAAGGTAGAAGGTACAAGCATGTATAGTGGTTAGGCACTTTAAAAATGTTTGCTTCTGATCATTTATCTTGAGTGTGGACAGAGAAAACAAGTTAGGAGCTCAAGGAGAGTTGACTTTTGCAAAAGTAATGCTTTATCAAAATGGAAATGGTAACTTTGTGCCATAAATGGAAAATCAACTTTGACAAAGCTTCAAACACTTGGATAATGTCTCCAACAGTTGTGTAAACATTTAATTATTGAGTGATTAGCAAGTTTGAAGTCTGTAAAGCAAGATTTAAGCAGCATAGTTTGAGATTTGATTATGTGTTCATCATAAAATTGACTTGTAATTCAAGTTTGAAACCCTAACTTCATCTCTTCGATTCTCCTAGCTCAAGAATGATCTCAATAAGTTCTTGGACATTTTGAAAAAATCATCTTGGAGATTGGTGGAAATTGGCCAAGAAGTTAGGTCAAAAATACGCCTAAACTAGGTCAAATTTTCACTAAGTGTTTTTATAAGAAGTGCATGACTTTGTGAATTTATAACTCAAGATCCAAGCATTTCTAGGACTTGATCATTAAATAAAAGTTGTAGATATCACCAAGATCTATAACTTTCACGTTGAAAATTTTCTTTGAATCATCTTGTATCTTGGTGAAAAGTTGGCATGAAATCATGAAAAAAATAAGACTTAAAAACACTTAGAAAAATTCGAAGTCTTGAAAAGTTTGACTTTCTTGATTTCTTGATGATCAAGTTTCATATTTTTAAATGTCTTTATGAAATGTGATCTTTGAAACTTAATTTTGATCAAAAAGTCAAAGTTTGACTTTTGGTGTATCAATTGACTTTTCATCAGTTGACTGAATTTCAACTATCAATCAATTGATCTTGAGAAATGAATTGAGATATGCAATTAGGTCAAAATTATGCATTTGAATCCTTGAGATCGTGTTTCAAACCAATAAGTCATGTATTAGGTAAAAAGTCAAAGATTAGCCACTCTCAATCAAAATCCTAATTTTGACCATTTTGCCCTTTTGGTGATTTGAACAATTTTCTTGGGGAATTGTGATCAAAACTTGATCAATTGATACATATGACTTCAAAATATTGATATTGGTCCAAAATCTTGAAGTTTGACTATAGGTTGAACATAATTGACTTTTTACCCAATACAACTGATTTTAGGTCATCTGATCAATTGATTGAGTAATTTTGTGATCCAAGACTTGAAACTTTACATGAGCAATCTTGAGGGTCCATAATGATCCATGAAAGTTATTTGAAGTATTATAAGTCCAATTGTCCTTGTGAAAACTCAAACCCTAATTTAAGGTATGCGTGTTGAGGAGATGGCTTGACCTAGTCAACCCTTGTGCAAGCTTGAGCTTTTGAAGATCTTTATGAGAAATGTTATGAGAAAAGAGAGGGAAAATTTTGGGGTACAACAGCTTCCCCTGTTCAATCTTCTTAAACCTGAAGAGTTAGATTGGCAAGTCCGCCATTCGTGACTTGAAGGTGGAAGATGATTGAACATTAAAGTTCCCAGAAATTTGCACTCGACTATGTGTTAGTTGATTGTGTCATGAATGGGCTTAAAGATGCCATTTGGAGAAGTGATGAAGAGTTTGTCGGAGATGGGCTTATAAATGCCATCCAGAGTGACCGTTGGTAGAAACTGGAGGAAGCATCAAAATAAATCTTTGGTCGATTTATACTGAAACATCGGATGTCTTTTGCCTGTTTTCAACTGGAAGAAGCAAATCTAACCCAGAAGAGGTATTTGTTTGACTGTCTTTAACTGGAAGAAGTAAATATAAACCAGAAGAGGTTTGTTGTTTGCCTATCATTAACTGGTAGGAATAAATCCAATCAGAAGAGGTCTTCGTCTGCCTGTCTTTAATATGGAAGAAATAAATCTAACCAGAAGAGGTCTTTGTTCGTCTATCTTTAACTAGAAGAAATAACTCTAACAAGGTCTTCGTCTACCCGTCTTTAATCTGAAAGAAATAAATCTAACTAGAAGTGGTCTTCGTTTGCTTTTCTTTAATCTGGAAGAGATAAATCTAACCAGAAGAGGTCTTCGTCTGCATGTATTTAATCTGGAAGAAATAAATCTAACCAGAAGAGATCTTCGTTCGCCTCTCATTAACTGGAAGAAATAAATCTAACCAGAAGCGGTCTTTATCTACCTGTCTTTAATCTGGAAGAAATAAATCTAACCAGAAGAGGTCTTCGCCTGCCTGTCTTTAATCTGGAAGAAATAAATGTAACCAGAAGAAGTCTTTGTTTGCCTGTCTTTAATCTGGAAGAAATAAATCTAACCATAAGAGGTCTTCGTCTGCCTGTCTTTAATCTGGAAAAGATAAATCTAACCAGAAGAGGTCCTCGCCTGTCTGTTTTTAATCTGGAAGAAATAAATCTAACCAGAAGAGGTCTTTGTTCGCCTGTCTTTAACTGGAAGAAACAAATCTAACCAGAAGAGGTCTTCGTTTGCCTGTCTTTAATCTGGAACAAATAAATCTAACTAGAAGAGGTCTTCGTCTTCCTGTCTTTAATCTGAAAGAAATAAATCTAACCAGAAGAGGTCTTCGTCTGCCTGTCATTAATCTGGAAGAGATAAATCTAACCAGAAGAGGTCTTCGTCTGCCTGTCTTTAATCTGGAAGAGATAAATCTAACCAAAAGAGGTCTTCGTCTGCCTGTCTTTAATCTGGAAGAAATAAATCTAACCAGAAGAGGTCTTCATTCTCTTGTCTTTAACTGGAAGAAGTAAATCTAACCAGAAGAGGTCTTCGTCTGCCTGTCTTTAATCTGGAAGAAATAAATCTAATCAGAAGAGATCTTCGTTCGCCTGTCTTTAATCTGGAAGAAATAAATATAACCAGAAGAGGTCTTTTGTTTTGTTGATTGATTTTTCCTACAAGGAAGAGGGTTAGTTGCATGCACATGTATGCATGGCGTAATGATGTTCTCAAAATAAATGAGATTATGTTGTATGCATTTGTCATGTATGTGCTATGATGTATGAATGTGAAATATTGAAGTGCATCTTTGTCTAGAAAATAAATCCTTTACAAATTGATGGGGAGTATTAGAAAGCTGAATCCCTGACTACCGATGAAGATGAAGAGTATGTGTATCTTCAACTTTATTTAGAGTGTTCCGCTGGGGATTCCGGTTTTTTTGTTCGAGGAAATTCTGCGGGGAATGTTGATTTCTGCTTGGGGAATAGAGTTCAGGAATCTTGGTTGTCCGTTACTCTACTGGGGAATTATAACTTTACCGGGGAAAAGGAAATTTAACTGGTATTTGGTTGAATTCCAAGCTTTGCAGTAACTTACTAGGGATAGTATCGACTCCGTTGGGGACAAGGGGTTTTGTCCGTTTATTTGTAATGGTCTGAGAAAATAACTAGAGCTGGGGAATTTGTAATCTGTTGGGGAAATAAACCCTGTTGAGAAGAATATTTTGGTGAACTTATTGGAGAGATGACTTCTTTTGGGGAAGAGTTCCGCAAAGTTTCTTTTTTCAGTTAAGGCCAACTTAGCCGGGGAGAGGATTTTCAGGAGATGGGAACTCTAGATGTATACTGTATGAATTCAACTCTGTGGGGATAATATTTTTGAAGTAACTCTGTGGGGATATCCCGAATCCTTAATAAATTATTATTTCATACATTTGTTAATAGTTAATCATGTTCACATGCATATTTTCATTCAATTTTAATCATTGGACGCTTTTGCACTCAAAATAGAAAAAACAAAAATGTTGCACTTCGAAGTATGTTTGTATTGATTTTTTTGCCTATAAATAGGCGTTTTTGTAAAAGGAGACGAAAATCCTAGTAAGAAGAAATTGTCGAAAGAAAGAGTTTGTGTATGTGAGAAAAATATTTTAGAGAAGAGTTTGTGTATGTGAGAAAAATTGTTTTGTTTGTTTTTATGAGCAAGCAACTAGGAGCTATCTACCTACTCGGAAGATTTGTTTTTTTCCTCTTTTCCTTTAGATAGTGATATCCTACTATTAGTCAGTAGGTAGCCCTATTGTTGGATGTTTTGAGGGACAAACGAGGGTCATCGTACAGTCACGAAAGCAACTCATAAGATACTTTAGTAATTACCCTAAGGTATTAATATCATATACCGAGGCAACATCGAAAGGGTCATCGAGGGACTTATGATCTTTAAACCAAAGGGTCGTCACTAAAATTTATTACATTCGAGAGTCGTGACTGTTTTATTTTGAAGGCAACAAGTGGAGGTACCTTAGAGGTGTGCGTGTGCGAGTGTGTTGTGTTTCAGTTAAGTTTATCTTGAGTGTTAGGTTTGCTAGCGTTTTCTTTTAGTCTTATCATACAAGCCTATTAGCATTCATCTAACAGTTAATTCAATAAGTACAGAATATAAAGTGCGGGAATTTTGAATCTACGCTATTATAAGGCTTCGTGATGGGGGAATTACAAACCAAAACGGGGAACATAAATGTAAATGGTCCTAATTAAACTATTACAATCCATAGGCAATTACTTAATTGTGAAAATAATGCGAATAAAATAAACGTGTGGGGAAGAAAAGAGAAAGATATAAAGAGAACCTAAAAAAATCTAAATGATAAAAAGAAAGAAATGTTTTTGTTATTATTTTGTTTAGGAAAAGTAAAAATTAAATTAATGAAAACCTAATTCTAATTAATTTAATTAGTTAAAAAAATATGATTAAATAATTTATTAAAATTAATTTTAATTAATAAAAATCTAAGTCTAATATTTTTTTGTGATTTTATGATTTTATGATTTTTTTTTGTTATAAAGAAGAAATTATTGAAGTAAAAGAAAACAAATAATAAAAGAAAAAGACAAAAAATATTAAATTGGGCCAAGCTGCAAAACAAGTAATTAGGGGGTGTGAGAATCAGAAATCAATTGGCCCAACAACATTGGCCCAGATGCTGGAGGAAAAATCTTCATGATCCTGTGCATTTCTCCCATGAGGCTTATCGTGGGTGCTCAAATATGGATTGCTGGATCTGGATCTGATGATGTTGATGTGAGAGCGCATGAAGAGCATGACTCTAACGTCAAAAACATCACGCGATCACTTGTTCATGTCATGTTCTCTAATATGAATGCAACTGTATCACCAAAAAAATTGTTAAATAGACCTGCAACCGATTATAAATGGACAAATTTTTTACCACCAGTGAGTTCATGAATGGCCTTCTAAGCATGGTTGGACGTGTTCTTGGATCTGGGGAGACTCCTACGAATCTCAGGAGTAAGGTTTGATCACTGGTTTGGATTGATTATGCCTGGAAAAGCAGTTGCGAGTTTTGAGGAATTTTTGAGAATTTGATAGAGCTTTGTGAAGAGCTTTTGGAGAGCTTTTTGAAGATGAATTTCGTGCTCTTAGCTTGTGGTTAGCTTGTTTATTTATAGAGGAATGGAATGGTGAATAAACATGGCAAGAATCCATGCATTGATCATGGTTTTGAAAGCAAAATCACAAATTTGAAAAGTTGCCATGTTTTGGTGATTTCTTGCCCTTCTTGTCATACATTGAATCTGGTCCTTTTCTACATGCCTTTCACGAAATTATGGGCCTTATATTGACCCAAGTCATCAGCCCATATGTCAAAACCTATTATCTATTATTTTATGCAATTTATTTTGTATTTATTTGAATAAAAACCAAAATATGAATAAAATAAAGAAAAATGAAAATCAAGGTAGGAGTGAGTTTATGAGTCCTTGGCATGGTCATGGACATGTTTGAAGTCCAAAAGATTAAGCCCAATAAGCAAAAATCACAAATTGCTCAATTAAGATTCCATGTATTTCTTTGAAAATTACCCAATTTGTGCACCTCATAGCTTATTCAATTTTCATCTTTTGTAGGTGATCTTGGACTTTTTAGAAATCCCAAGATGTCCTATACAATCTCTAAGTTGAACATTTTCGCTTTTGGAGACATTATCTTGATGTAAGTTGTCTTGACAAAAAGTGTCTTTTGTTGACTTTTTGAAAATGACCTGTAATGTATGAGCTCATATCTTCCAAATGATGCATTTTATGAACTTGGAAATAAAACAAAGTTGTAGGGAACTGAATTTTCTTCAAAATGGGTTTTGGTTGGGGAAAAGTTGATAAAGCATGTGAATGTTATGCCTGGTCAAAGTTTAGTTTACTTCTCCTAAGGAAACCCTAGTTTGGCAATTCTTGACTTTTGAGGATCTGAGGACTTTCCTTGAGGAATCATGATCAACCATTGATCAAATGATTAATATCATTTCAAAATGTTGATGTTGACCAAAAATCTTGAAGTTTGACTGTATGTTGACCATAGTTGACTTTTTGATAAATACAGTTTATTTTCAAGCATCTGAGCCATTAACTGAGCAAACTTGTGATGTAGGGCTTAAAACTTGACATGAGCCTTGTTGAGGACCTATGAAGAAACATGGGAGCCACTTGAGACTTTTACAGACCAAATTCCCTTGAGAAACTCCAAACCCTAGTTGTAGGCTTTTGGTCTAGGAGGTGCATCTTGACTAGTCAACCCTTGGGTGCCTTGACCATTTGAAGAGCCTTGAAAGAATGCTTTAAAGAAAAATGGGAGGGGGAATTTTGGGGTACAACAGTTGGGATGCCCTTATTTTTTCCTAGGTATGTCAACCTAGCAGGTCATTCTTTATGCGTAGTATTTTTTAACTATGTCTGCATTCACATGATGCGGGAACTCTTCACCGTCCATAGTAGTTAGCATCATGGCACCACCCGAGAATACTTTCTTAACAAGAAATGGCCTTTCGTAAGTGGGAGTCCATTTTCCCCTGGGATCTCCTTGAGGAAGAATAATGCACTTTATTACCAAATCTCCAGTCTGATACACTCGAGGTTTGATCTTTTTGTTGAAAGCCTTGATCATATGTTTTTGATACATTTGACCATGACAAACAACAACCAGTCTCTTCTTGTCAATTAAGTTCAACTGATCCAACCTAGTATGGATCCATTCATCTTCGCCTAAGTCTTCTTCTTTCATAATCCTTAAGGAAGGAATATGAACTTCCACAAGCAGGACGACTTTCGTGCCATAAACTAAAGAGAAAGGGGTTGCCCCAGTTGATGTTCGAGCCGAAGTACAATAGCCATGAAGAGAAAACGGTAACATCTCATGCCAGTGTTTGTAGGTCACTACCATCTTTTGCACAATCTTCTTTATGTTCTTATTGGCAGCTTCTACTGCGCCATTCATCTTAGGTCTATATGGAGAAGAATTGTGATGCTTGATCTTGAACTGCATACAAAGTTTTGTAATCATAGTATTGTTGAGATTGGTTTTGTTGTCTGTTATGATCCTCTCAGGGATACCATAACGGCATATGAGGTTATACTTGATAAACTGGGCTACAACGTTCTTAGTGACGGAGGCAAATGAAGCAACTTCAACCCATTTGGTGAAGTAGTTGATGGCAACAAGGATGAAATGATGTCCATTAGAGGAAGTGGGCTTGATCTCTCCAATCACGTCAATGCCCCACATTGCAAATGGCCACAGAGCAGTCATGACATTCAACGAAATTGGAGGCACATGAACCTTGTCGGCATATATTTGATACTTATGGCAAGTCCTCGAGTGATGGTGACAATAAGTTTCCAAAGTCGACCAATAGTAACCAGCCATCAGAATCTTCTTGGCCATAGTGTGCCCTCTAGAGTGAGTTCCAAAGATACCTTCATGCATGTCTTCCATGATTTTCTCCGCCTCCTTCTTGTCCATACAACGGAACAAAGTAGAATCATGGTTGCGTTTGTACATAATCCCATTGCTTAGGAAGAATTTAGATGAGAATCTTTGCAAGAATTTCTTGTCGTTGATGGAAGCTCCTTCAGGATACTCTTGTGCTTCAAGATATCTCCTCACTTCATAGTACCAAGGCTTCTCTTCATCAGTGTCAATCTCATAACAGTGTACGGGTTCGTCAAATCTTTTGATAGTAATTTTGGGAGCTTCGTTGTCCCAATTGACCTTGAACATGGATGACATTGTTGCTAAAGCATCTGCCAACTAATTTTCTTCCCTAGGGAAGTGTTCAAAGGTGATCTCCTCAAAGAACGAGATAAAAGTTAACACAAGCTCTTTGTAGGGGATCAGATTTCGATGCTTAGTATACCATTCTCCTTTAACTTGACTGATTACTAAAGCTGAATCTCTGTATACACTTAAGAATTTGATTCCTAGGTCAATGGTAGCCTTAAGACCCAAGATGCACACTTCATACTCGGCCATGTTGTTTGCACAGTCAAAGCATAGTCTGGCTGTGAAAGGTGTATGGCCACCTTCAGGGGAAATAATTACATCGCCAATTCCATTACCTAAAGCATTGGAAGCTCCATCAAAAACCATAGTCCACCGGGATCCTTGTTCAGGTCCTTCATACGGTCCAGGCTTTTCACAATCAGTTATCAGCATGATATTCTCGTACGGGAATTCAAAGTTCATGGATTGGTAGTCGTCAATAGCTTGATAGGCCAAATAATCTTCCAGTACACTTCCTTTGATTGCTTTTTGTGTAGTATATTGGATATCATATTCAGTCAAGATCATTTTCTATCTAGCTATTCGTTCGGAGAGAGTTGGCTTCTCGAAGATATACTTGATAGGATCCATCTTAGAAATCAACAAAGTGGTGTGAGTTAACATATACTGTCTTGGCCGGCGAGAAGCCCATGCCAAAGCACATCAATTTTTCTCGAGCAGTGAATATCTGGTTTCATAGTTGGTAAACTTTTTGCTAGGGTAGTATATTGCATGCTCTTTTCAGCCAGACTCGTCATATTGGCCCAACACACACCCCATTGAATTCTCTAATACAGTCAAATACATAATCAAAGGTCTTCCTTCAATTGGGGGCATCAGGATGGGAGGTTCTTGTAAGTATTCTTTGATCTTGTCAAAGGCTGCTTGGAAGTCGTCGTTCCATCTGACTACTTGATATTTCTTCAACTGTTTGAAGATTGGCTCACAAGTAGAAGTTAGGTGAGATATGAATCGAGCAATATAGTTGAGTCGACCTAAGAAACCCCAGACCTCCTTCTCGGTATAGGGAGCCGACATTTCTTGTATGGGTTTGAACTTCACAGGATCGACTTCGATACCTTTGCCATTGACGATAAAGCCTAGGGGTTTTCCAGACCTTACCTCGAAGGTGAACTTGTTAGGATTCAACCTTAGTTTATACTTATTCAACCTTTCAAACAACTTATGTAAGTGATCAAAGTGTTCTTCCACAGTCTGCGACCTTGCAATCATATCATCCACGTAGACTTCTATCTCATGATGGATCATGTCATGAAATAGAGCTACCATAGCTCGTTGATAGGTTTCCCCTGCATTCTTCAAATCGAATGGCATGACCTTGTACAGAAGGTGCCCCACTGTGTAATAAAATTGGTCTTTTCCATGTCTTCGAGAGCCATTTTGATTTGATTGTAGTTAGAGAAACCATCCATGAAGGAGAAGATTTTATGTTGAGCTGTGTTGTCGACCAAAACGTCAATATGCGGTAGTGGGAAATCATCTTTGGGGATTGTCCTATTAAAATCCCTTAGTCTACACACATACGGACCTTCCCATCTTTCTTTGGCACTGGGACCACATTTTCCACCCATTGGGGATATGATGTTACTTCCAGAAAACCTGCATTGAATTGCTTCATTACCTCAACTTTTATCTTTTCAGACATGTCTGGCCGCATACGACAAACTTTTTGCTTGACTGGAGGACAATCTTCCTTTGTTGGTAGACGGTGAACCACAATGTCAGTATTAAGCCCCGGAATATCTTCATATGACCAAGCAAACACCTCAACATAGTCATGCAACATCTGGATCAATCTGTCTTTGACATCATCTTCCAAGTTAGTGTCAATCTTGATCTCTTTCTTTTCTTCCTCACTACCTAGGTTGATCACTTCAACTGGATCTTCATGCGGTTGAATGGCTTTTTCTTCTTGCATTAGAAGCCTGGCTAATTCCCCAAGTATTTCACAATCTTCCTTGCCTTCGTCTTCAGCTTGGTAGATTGGATGTTTAAAGTCATAGGTGGCAATAGCATAGTCGTTGTGAACGAGATCTGGAGTGGATGAGGATCTTCAAATGTGCGTGTGTGCATGTAAGGTCACATGGCTATTTTGAAAATGCAATAAAGTGAAAGAAAGAAAATGATCACAAAATTTAAATGCAAAAGTGTCCAATGTTTTTTCATTAAATAATCATATGGCATATGAAAATGAACAAACCCTTAACAAATGGACCACGGTGCCCCGGGTATGGCACATGGCTTAAAGTCATTTTTCAATAAAATTATAGACATAGTTCTTAAATTAATAAAATAGTAAATGGTAATTACTCCTTGTTGGAGGAGATTGGAACAAAGTCCTTGGTACGTCAGTTGTTAAGTCCTTCTTCGGCAGTCAGGTAGATCCAATCATCAAAGTCACAGTAGTCTTTAGAGTCTTTAAGGGAATTCACTTCATGATTACTTATGCGAAAAGGTGGCTTTCCTATGCGAGCACGTCTGACCTCCTTTTGAGCTTTGGCAGTGAAGCCCAAACCACATTTATCTGACTTGAAAGGGATGTCAGGGAGTTTACCCCAAATGGTACAACCTCTATCTTCAATCACATCACGAGCATCTTTGATGGAAACCATCCTTAGCACATCTTGAGCAGCTTTTGGAACACCATAAGAGACCTTGGTGGCGGCAACCATGGGAGAGACCACTTCGAAGGCTTGACAAGGAGTTTCTATGAACTCGCCGTCCATCTCAACATACTTAAATGAATTCATGTGGCTAACCATAAACTCTTCTTCACCACAGATAGTAAAGATCTTTCCTTTAAATGGATATTTCAATTTTTGATGAAGAGTGAAAGTCAACGCTCCTTCCCCATGTATCCAAGGGCGTCCAAGTAGGCAAGAGTAGGCAAGACGGATATCCATCCCATAGAAAGTTGAATTGAAAATTTGAGACCCAACTTTGATGGGGAGATCAACTTCCCCATGGACCATCCTTTTTGATCCGTCGAAATCCATTACCACAATGTCACTTGGCTTCATCACCAAACCTTCATAATCTAACTGGTCTAAGGCACCTTTGGGCAGTACATTCAGAGAGGACCCAATATCCACCAATACATGGGCTAGAGTAGTTCCTTTGCATTCAAGGGAGACATGCAAAGATTTATTATGATTTCTTCCGGCGGGAATTAAATCAGCATCTGAAAATCCCAACCAATTATCGGTAGTTAAAATCGTTATACAATTTTCAAACTGATCGGTTGTAGTCTCTTGAGGAACATGAGCTTTCTTCAGAAATTTTATATATGCTTGAGCATGCGCATCAGAGTAAAGTAATAAAGATAGAATATAAATCTTAGAGGGGGTTTTCCCCAACTGCTCTACTATATTATAATCACTTTTCCTTATAATCTCCTTCATTTCTTGGGTAGAGGGTTCCTTAGTAATAATGTCTTTGGCAGGTTCCTCCATCCTAGTAGGCTCAATCATCTTTTCTTTGCCCCTAGTATTAGTACTAGGTTTGTCAACAATAATGCGAACAAGTGTAGTTATGCTGGTTGGAGGTGAAATGTCAGGAGAGAAAATTCTCCCCGTTCTAGTCACGTTGCTAGACCGAGCAATGTTGGTAATATCAACAGTATTGTCTTCATCAATCCAGGAGTCTTGTCTAATACCATGGTAGTATACTTCAGTGCCATAATTCCAAGGTACCGCCTTATCGGAAGAATAAGGGACTGGCCTTGGTGTGGTAATTATCAATGGAGCTACCTCTGGTTCATTGGAAATCCTAATAGGACCTTTTGAAGTGATCCTAATAGGTTTGTGGAGATAGTGATGATGGATATGTCTTCAATTTCTTGAGGTACAACTTCAGTCATACTTTTTGCAGATGGATTTTGTTGTACCCCAAAATTTGCCCTCCCATATTCTTCAAGATTTGCCAAGTCAAAAGGTTCAAAAAGTTCCCTAAGGGTTGCACAGTTCAAGGGCCTCCTAACAGTCAAAATTAGGGTTTTGGTTCTGACAAAGAAAATGAAGTTTCCAAGGGTCCAATCAAGTCCCACATGCCTACAAATATGGTCAAGCATCCTCATACCAAGTTTCAAGACTAACAGCACAAAATTGCACAGTCAAAAACCCTAATTGCACTACAGTCAACTGTAGGGGCAAAATGGTCATTTGACAGTCAAAAGTTCAAATTTTTGGTCAACATCTCATTTTGAAGCCACAAACATCATTTGATCAATGCTTGATCATGATTCTCAAAGCTTGGCTCAAAAATCATCAAGATGCAAAAGTTTCCATATTTGGACAGTTGAAAAAGTCAACTGTAACTTGACCAGGGCATAACTTTCACATGGTTTATCAGAAAAATTCCCTCCAAAGCTCATTTTGAAGAGAAAGACATTTCCTACAACTCCTCTTCACACTTAAAGTCCAAGAAATGCTCTCACAAAAAGTTATCAATGTCAACATTATAGGTCATTTTCAAAAGTCAACAAAAAGGGACTTTAAGTCAAAGGCCATAACTTGAGATTGATAAATAAAAATGACATGGGACCAAAGACATTGGTTATAGGACTCAAATACCTTTCCAAAATGGCCAAGAACATGAGCAAAGCTTAAAAATTGAGCAAGTTATACCTTGTGGAAGTTGGGAAATTTTTGGATATTTTGAAAAGTCAACATTACTTCAAATGACCTAAAATTGCTAATGGGCCTCTTTTTCTTCCACAATTCATCATCCAAGGCATGTGCACGACCATTTGGCCCAAAGGGAAGTTTTTTATCATTTTTATTTATTTATTTGGATTTTTAATTATTAATAATTCATTTAATTAAATTAGATATGTGGAAAATACTAAACTTAGGTTTTTAAATCTTTTTGTGCATAAAATATCTCCAAGATTTCGTGCAAATCAGGTTAGGAAAGAATCAAAGGTAATTGGACATGATTTGGTAGCAAATGTGCATGAAAAGATTTGAAAATAATAGCATGGAAAATCAAATATTGTATCATCAATTCAAGGATTCTTTGATCAATTTTCTCAACCCTAAACCTTCACACATATATAGATAGTGCAACCCTAATGCATAGAAGCTCCCGGCTGCGCCATAGACAAAGAATCAAACTCACACTTTTGCCTAAAATTTTCAAAACTGAAAACAGGGTTCCAAGAGGTTTCAAGCCAAAATAACCATCTCATCACATTCCTGAGACATCAAGTAACGTGCCTGAATAGGTTTCCACATTCCTAACACCCAGAATTGGTGAATAGGATTCAAACTTTTTCACATTTTTTTCCTAATCGTGTTTCAGTATTTAAGCATTTTCATGGCATTTTGTTTATGGATTCATACTAAGTGATGTATTTTGAAGCTAACCAGATAATTTAATTGTGTTTTTGTGCACTATACGCGATTCCACCATTGATACAGGCTAGGGTTTCTCAAGCTTTGAATTGGGCATTTCTAAACGCTGTAAAATTAGATCACTACGATACCATGACCATACTCAGCATGTTTGGACGATCTAAATAGCACCCTCGCGCCTAATTTATATTCAAATATGGCTTAATCGCTATTATTGGATATGGCCTGTTTTGGGGGGTTCAAAACCCCCGCTAACCCTTTTGTATTTTCAGGAAGAAACAAAGCCAAGGAAGAAGATGGTTATGTGGCCAGCAGTGATTGGGTCATTTAAAAATTCGCGCTAAAAAGTCCATCAACGCTTAGTTTATATCATATTATTTGTTTTCCATATTATAAACAAAGAGACAAAGTGGAGCAGTTGGCAAAGCGTCTTAGTGGTAATCCCTGGGACCTGGGTTCGAACCCCAGGCCCCCATCCCTTTCCATAATATTTTTATTAACGTTATCCCATGCAGATTATGTCTTGAAGACCACCATGCATCTCTCAAATCAAGCCATCCACGCATGTGCCAGGATCAATCAAAGGGCCACAGTTTGAGGAATATAGTGGACGTGAGTCAATGCATCCACACGCTGGCATGAGAAGTCAACCAGGCCAAAGCTATTGGGCCTGGATTTCTAAGTTATGACCTCCAACTGGGGACAGAACCCCCCCTAGGTTTGCAATGTTCCTTTCATTATTTTTTTTATTATTTCAATTATTGTTCTTTTTAATTAATTTCTTTAATTTAATAATTCCATAAAAAACAATATAAAAATCAGAAAAAAGACAAAAAATAGGTATTTTTATTTAATATTATTTTTGTAAATAAATATTGTTCATTAATTTTAGCTATTAAATTAGGTTTAATTCAAGCATTTTCTTAATTAACTCAAAAATTTGTAGAAATTAGGATTAATTATTTTAATTACTTTTATTCTTTTTTTCACCATTATTAATAACTAAATATTATTTATTTTTGTAATTAAATTACCATGTAATTAATTAGGTTAATCTAGGTTTAACTTTAATATTTCTTCTTAATAAATAAAAAAATTAGAATTAGGGTTAATTTCTCAATTTAATTCAATTTCATTAAAATCATAAAATACAAAAATACCAAAAATAATTTCCTTTCATTTTAATTAATTTAATCATTTAATTTAATTTCGTTAAAAAGGGTCCAACGCCCTCGTTTCTAATTTTAATTCAATTCGCGTATTTATTTCTTTTTATTTTAATTATTTGTGTAATTCTCCCAAAGCCGTGTAATATTAATCTTTCGCACTTTACTTTAATCCTTTATTTTCTGTCAAATCGGGTCCTGGAAATTTTGGCGATGTGGACCCGCGCCTTTTGTAATAATTTAGAACTTTACCTTTCTCGCACTTTTTTAACTGTTAAATAAACGCATGCAAGAATGAATGGCCTTAAATAAAAACAAACGCATAGATCACCTATACCATGACAAGACAAAAATAAATGAATCTGACACACAAATCACACACCACTCTTAGGGTACGCCTCACCGTTGCCTTGCCTCGAAAGGTGATCGTCGAGTAGAGGATGTTTTAGTAAGTCCTCATGATCCGGGAACCTGGCATGAGGGTAGCTTCTAAGGTATCTTCCCATTACTCCGGTGATCACAATGTTGCCTTGTCCCTCGAAACATGGCCGTCGAGTATAGGACGTTTTAGTAAGTCCTTATGTCCATTGATCTGGTTGCCTCAAGACAAGTTGCCTCAGAATAGTTACCTCGGAATAAAAGATCAATGGCATAAGGGTAGCTTCTAAGGTGTCTTACCTTTGCTCGGTGACCACAATGTCCCTAAACCCCGAATTGACCCGAATACCTCCAACGGCGGTGCTACCTACCTCTCAATGGTGGGATGGCACTACTTTAAGGACATTTACACAGACGAATTCCTTAGGGTAGGTAGATGACTCTAGATACTTGCTCTAATTTCAAAAACAAATCAAAAATACTTTTCACACCGACACCTTTTCAAAAAGCTTTCGAAAGCAATTTTTCAAACACTCTTGAGGACCGATACAAGAGTCGAACTGGAATTTTCAAAGAAACCTTTTAAAAACCCACAGTTGAAAAGCAAACAAACCATTTTGAAAACACAAATGAGCAAGTATCTAAGAGCCCATGGATAACCATGGATAGAAAGGGTGCTAACACCTTCCCTTTCTATAATCTACCTCCCGAACCGAGAGCAATCTCTATAAGGAATTTTTCTGTGCTTTTGTCCTTTCCCTTTGGAGAAAATAAAAGACGGTGGCGACTCTTACTTCCGCGACATTTCTCGAAACCAGCTTTAAACAGTCAGTTCCAGATCCACCGATCACAGAACTGGCGACTCTGCTGGGGATTTAAACTTAAAGTGAGGTGTACCTTAGGACTAAGATCACTGTGTTTTCAATTGTATTGACTTGCTTGCTTTATTATTGTGGGACTGTCTTGGGAGTTCTATAGATCCTAACCCGGATCTGGGGGATACCTTCTTAGAAAGTAGCAACAAGGCTGTGAGGGAACTGTGCGGGGTATACCGACATGGTTGAAACAGTCTGCTACGTTGATGTGGCACTTTGGTGTGTACAGGTAACCCTTGAGTTTAATCAAGGAGAGTACGGGGCCTCCGCGTGGTGTCGTGAAGCATCAACAGACCTTAGGAACCTTAATTGAACTATCTTGGCCTCTTTAGGGTAGTGAGATAACTGACTTTGGTGCAGTCCGAGGTTGGTTGATACTCGATACTACACTCAATTGAGGGTTGCTTTCCTGGAATATTTCGGTCGCCAGTTCAGTGGCTAAATCGAAACGATGAACAATGAAAGTAATCCCGTGATATTGGGACCCTTAGAAACCAATTACTTTGATAGGACAGGTTGAACCCACCAACTTCAAGAGGGTACTACCCAGACCCCATGCTGGCCTTAAACCCTAAGGACTTGTCTTGTGTGCCTTGTGTGCCTTACATGTTTGTCTTTGTAAATATCTGTGGTGTGTTTAATCATAGCATCATGACATCATCCAGCATCATATGCATTGACTAACCATTTCAGGGGTTCGAATCTTCATCTTTGTTCTTGTTTTGTAGGACATGGAAACTGTTCGCAGAAAGACAATTCAAATCAGTCTTGTAAGGGTCCCTCCTCAGCTTAAGGAACTTATATCCAGGATTCCCGAGATCTCTTCATTCAGTAAGAGACATGGAAGACTCATCAGCTTGGTCAATACCAACATTGAGGAAGATATGATAAAGGTCCTGTTCCAATTCTTTGACCCTTTGCATCACTGTTTCACCTTCTTGGATTATCAGCTGGTACCTACATTGGAGGAGTTCTCTCGGCTCCTGAAGATCCCTATCCTTGATCAACTACCCTACAACGGTACAGAAAAGGAACCTAAGCTTGAAGAGATTGCTAAAGCCTTGCACCTACAGTCATCTGACCTCAAGGGACATTGGGAAGTTAGAAGTGGTATCAAAGGGTTCTTAGCCAGGTTTCTGTTTGAAAAGGCCCATGAATGTTGGAACTCCCTTGACCTGCAAGCTTTTGAAGAAGTTGTGGCCCTCCTTGTCTATGGTTTGGTGTTGTTCCCTAACCCAGATCAGCTTATAGATATCAGTGCTGTCCAGATCTTTATGTCCAAGAATCCTATACCTACGTTGCTGGGGGACATCCTTCACTCATGTTACACTCGAACCATGAGAAAAAGAGGTGTCCTTATGTGTTGCACTCCTCTCCTGGGAAGGTGGTTTATTTCGCACCTTCCACAATCAGTCTTGAAGAATGAGTGGGGTTTGAGATGGTCACAACGGTTGATGACCCTTACACATGCAGATATACATTGGTGCCCTCGATCCAGAGAGGATGTCATTATCATTGATCGTTGCGGGGAGTACCCTAATGTTCCTTTACTTGGAATCAGAGGAGGTATTACTTACAACCCATGCCTGGCTTGGAGACAGTTTGGTTATGCTCGGAGGGATGGTCCCCATGACATGTTAATTCCTGACATAGTTTTTGATTTCGACAACGATGCACAAGGACTTCGCCAGAGATTTATCAGAGCTTGGAGGATGCCCAGTAGGATAGACAGCAAGACACTGGGGCACAGGAACTCCATCCCATTGGAACCTTATCTCAAGTGGGTACGCGCCCGCTCCCAGAAGTTAGTAATGCCTTATCCTCATATGCTCCCGGTAATCAAAGAGCCAGTCTTGGAAGGAGAAGTGTCCTACACCATTCAGCATCCTGATATGCCCACATCCTGGGAAGAGATGCAGAAGAGCTGGATCCAGCTTAAGGAAGAACGGAATTCTCTTGAGACCAGTCTATATGCTAGTGAAAATAAGGTCCTGGAGCTCACCCGCCTATTGCATGAGGAGAGGAATCTCAACACCTACATAGCTCCAAAGAGGACGCGTAGTGTCTTTTGGGATTGATTTGCTTTTGTATTTTGCCCATGAGGCTTTGATGTACTGAACAGTTTTTTCCTTAATAATAACGTGTGTTCCTTTTTGTCTACAACAAATTTGAACTTTCGAACCCTTGAATGCATTGCATAAACACATATCATTCATCATGTGCATAACAGGTTTTTCTTCTTTTCAGGTTGCTTACCGTTCTTCGCTGTTTATTTCAGCATCATGAACCCCGACTCGTCATCAACTGAGATGTCCATCAAAGCTCTTCAGGCGCAGAATGCGCAATTTCAGGAGCTAATCATGGGTCTGGCCCAGGGTCAAGAAGAGGTGAAGGCTCTGCTCCTGAAGAAGGAGAAGAAGAAGAAGAGAAGAACTGTTCTGTTCAACTCGGGCCGAAGGTTTGGCAACACTCTGCAGAATGAAGAGGCTGGTTCTTCTATTGGCAAGGGTACTCCTCAAGAGGGAAAGGGTCTTAGTTCGGTAGTCTCCGACAACGAGACTGATTTTGATAAAGAGCAATATCCTCCGGCAGAAGACCGTTACAAGCAGTTGGAGGACAGGCTGAATGCCATGGAGATACAACAGGTACCTGGGCTGGATTTTGGAGATTTGGGTTTGTCTACTGGTGTGATCATTCCTCGTAAGTTCAAAGCACCATCTTTTACTAAGTATGACGGGGCGTCTTGTCCCAAGCTACATCTCAGGTCCTATGTTCGGAAGATTCAACCGTACTCAGTGGATAAGAATTTGTGGATCCACTTCCTCCAGGAGAGTCTTTCAGGGACTCATCTCGAATGGTTCTATCAGCTGGATGGGACCAAGGTTCGTAACTGGGAGGAGTTGGCTACTGCTTTCTATAATCAGTATCAGTATAATGCCGACCTTGCCCCTACACGTACCCAACTCCAGGGTATGTCGTTAGGTTCAAGTGAAGGTTTTAAAGAGTACGCTCAGAAGTGGAGGGATCTGGCTGGCAGGGTGCAGCCTCCGTTGACTGATCGGGAGTTGGTAGACATGTTCTTGGGGACCCTATATGGGCCATTTTTCAACCATCTTATCGGTAACTCATCTGCAGGGTTTACTGATCTTATTCTGACTGGAGAGAGAATTGAGGCTGGGTTGAAGTCTGGAAAGATTCCGAAGGGTGCATCGTCTAGTTCTGAGAAGAAACCCTTCAAGAAGGAGGCTAGTGCTGTGTATGGTTCTAGACGACAAGAGAAACCTGAGCGCCGCCAATCTGTCAGTGCGATAATGATTGCTAAGCCTGCTGCCGCTCCTCGGCCAACCAATCCTCAAAGGGCTGAAAGACCCCGGAGAGAGTTTGCCCGTTTGAGCATGACCTTATCGCAAATCTTGCTGCAGTTGCTGTCCACCAATCTAGTGACTGTCAGAGAGGCCCCTAAAGTTGTGAACACTGCCTCCCCCAAATACAACCCAAATGCCCGTTGTGCTTATCACTCCGATAGCCCGGGGCATTCCACTGATGACTGTTGGGCTTTAAGGAATAAGGTGCAAGACCTTATCGACGCAAAAGAGATACAGTTTGAAGCGCCTGAGAGGCCGAATGTGGTGACTGCTCCTATGCCTCAGCATGGGGTAAATGCTGTTGATGAAGATGTGTACACTGTTTCTGTGGATGATCTAGTCACTCCCTTAATGACCGTCAAGAAGAACCTACTGCTGGCCGGTTTATTTCCGGGTTGCAGTGAGGGTTGCCTGTTCTGTGCTGTTTCTCTCTCTGGTTGTCCCTTGCTGAAGTTAGGCATCCAAGGCCTAATGGATAGCAAGGAGATTCTGTTTAAGAAGTCTGCTATTCAGTTGGTTCCAGTAGAAGAAGTTTCTGTGGTTACAATCTTCAATAATCCCATCAAGGCTCTCCCAAGGAAGCTTGTTCAAATCATGACTGTCGCACCTGTTGTTATTACTGTTCCGGGGCCTCTCCCCTACGTATCTGATAAGGCTGTCCCCTGGCACTATGGGGCAGATGTGTATGTGAACGGAATCAAGCAAGAGTTCAACACTGGCGCCAGTATCTGCGATATCACTGGTCCAACCAAGGTTACCCGCAGCGACAGGCTCTTCTCGCCTGACATTGCGCCGCCCGCTACTCGAAGACCCCTCCTTATAACACCTACAAGTGTACCTGTTCCTGTTGCTGATCAAATTGTTTCCCCTGCTGCCGAGTCATCTAATGCTCGAGGCAAAGGGATTGAAGTTGAGCCTGCCCGGATGGAGGCACCAATACCTATAAATGCTGAGGCCTCCCAATAAGAGATGGAGGAAATTCTAAAGATAATAAAGAAGAGTGACTTCAATGTTGTGGAACAGCTGGGGCATACGCCCTCCAAGATCTCCATGCTCTCCTTATTGCTGTGCTCTGAGGCCCATGCTAAGGCCTTAATCTCATTTCTCAAGACGGCTCATGTGCCACAGGAAACATCTGCAGTTCAGTTCACTGACTGCGTAGCAAATCTGACAGCAGACAATGGCTTGGGTTTCTCAGATGCTGACCTGACTGTGAAGGGAAGAGACCACAATGACGCCCTGCATGTCTCTATTGAATGCAGGGGCACTACTCTGGCGCACGTGTTGGACACTGGCTCTTCCTTGAATGTGCTACCTAAGAAGGCCTTGAACCGTTTGGATTGTGAAGGTCTGGAGCTGAAACCTAGCAATATTATCGTCAGAGCCTTTGACGGTTCCAAGAGGATGGTTCATGGAGAGGTTGACATTCCTATTCGTGTGGGCTCTCAGGTGTTTGACTCTACCTTTTATGTGATGGATATCCGTCCATCGTATTCTTGTCTACTGGGTCGACCTTGGATCCATAAAGCTGGGGCAGTGACCTCTACCTTGCACCAGAAGCTGAAATACCCCGTCAGAGGGAAGATTGTCACTGTGCAGGGAGAGGAGGAGTATATGGTGAGCCATTTGAATTCTTTCAGATACATTGAGATGGACAGGGAGTTTATTGAAACCCCCTTTCAGCATTTCGAAGAGGTACTTCCAATTTCAGCAGCAGCAGAAACAGCGGTCGAAGAGGATGTTCCTTTGAAGATGGCTTCCCTAAAGGATGCCCGGGCTGTGGTTCAGAAAGGTGAATGTGCTAACTGGGGCAGGCTTCCCGACTTTACACAGAAAACTGACAAATTTGGACTAGGTTTTACTGCAGAGGGTCAGAAAGCTATGCGGAAGGCGAAGACCGGAAGACCTCCTGTGCTCATTACAAATCCAGGGGTGAATGCTGTTGGGGAGGATAATGAAGTGGATGAAGCAGAATTCAATAGCTGGATCTACCCGATGACTGAAGGCGGATTGACCAATTGGATTGCCAAAGACCATACCCCTGTTACTTTTGTTACGCAGTAATAAACTTCTTTGTTTTATTATTTGTAATAAACAATAAATTGAACTCTATGGCCCGGTGTCTTACCCGAGGCACCGTGGTTTTATTTGTGAGGGCATATAAATTGTCATTTCATATGTCATAAATAAAAATATTGGACGCTTTCTCGCATTTCAAATCTTATGCTCCTTTTCTTTCTTTCCTTCCTTTACATATTTCAAAACAGCTGTATTTACACACACTCACTCATACAGGTTTCAATCCACTCTAGATCTCACTGGTAACGACTCTGCTACCGCCAGTTATGACTTCGAAAATCCGATCAACTTAGCCGAAGACGAAGGTGAAGATGATTGCGAAGTGCCTGGCGAGCTTGCAAGACTGTTACTCCAGGAAGAGAGGGAAATTCAACCACACGAAGAGCCAGTGGAAACAATAAATCTGGGTACTGATACAGACAGGAAAGAGGTAAAGATTGGTGCCAACCTAGAGCTCAGCGTGAAGCAACGGTTGACTAAGATGCTACATGATTATATGGAGATCTTTGCCTGGTCCTACGAAGACATGCCCGGGTTGGATACCGATATTGTGGTCCATCATTTGCCTACCAAGGAAGACTACCCTCCGGTTAAGCAAAAGGTCCGCCGTATGCGTCCAGAGATGTCTGAAAAGATCAAAGCCGAGGTTATGAAGCAGTTTGATGCTGGGTTCCTTGCAGTGACTTCTTACCCTCAGTGGGTTGCTAATGTGGTGCCGGTACCAAAGAAGGATGGAAAGGTCAGAATGTGTGTCGACTACAGGGATCTGAAAAGGGCCAGCCCCAAAGATGACTTCCCCCTACCTCACATTGATGTCCTTGTTGACAATACAGCTCAGCATAAGGTGTTCTCTTTCATGGATGGCTTTTCAGGTTACAATCAGATCAAGATGGCTCCTGAAGACATGGAAAAGACTACCTTTGTTACTCAGTGGGGCACCTTCTGCTACAAGGTCATGCCTTTTGGACTGAAAAATGCTGGGGCAACCTACCAACGAGCCATGGTTGCTTTATTTCATGATATGATCCATCATGAGATAGAAGTGTATGTTGACGACATGATCGCAAGGTCCCAAACTGAGGAAGAGCACCTAGATCATCTGCAGAAGTTGTTTGACCGTTTGAAACTGTACAAGTTGAGGTTGAACCCGAACAAGTGCACCTTCGGGGTAAGATCGGGGAAGTTGCTAGGCTTCGTTGTAAGTGATAAGGGTATTCAAGTGGACCCTGCCAAGGTCAAAGCTATTCAAGAGATGCCAGTTCCTAAGACAGAGAAGGAAGTCAGAGGCTTTTTAGGACGCCTGAATTACATTGCTCGGTTCATCTCACACCTGACTGCTACCTGTGAGCCAATCTTCAAGCTGCTGAAGAAAGATCAGGTAGTACGTTGGAATGATGAATGTCAGGCTGCTTTTGACAGAATTAAAGAGTATCTCCAAGAACCACCCATTCTTATGCCACCGGTTGAAGGGAGACCTCTGATACTATACCTGACAGTACTAGACAACTCAATGGGGTGTGTGCTGGGGCAGCATGACGAGTCTGGCCAAAAAGAGCATGCCATTTATTACCTTAGCAAAAAGTTTACCGACTGTGAGACCCGATACTCACTGCTTGAGAAAACTTGCTGCGCTTTGGTATGGGCTGCTCGCCGGCTGAGACAGTATATGCTGACTCATACCACCCTGTTGATCTCAAAGATGGATCCTATAAAGTACATATTTGAAAAGCCTGCTTTGTCTGGGAGAATAGCAAGACGGCAAATGATCTTGACAGAATACGACATTCAGTACACAACTCAGAAAGCCATCAAGGGAAGTGTATTGGCAGACCACTTGGCACATCAAGCTGTAGACGACTATCAGTCAATGAACTTCGAGTTTCCAGACGAGAGCATCATGATAGTGACTGATTGTGAAGTACCTGGACCGGATGAAGGACCTGAGGAAGGATCCCGATGGTCTATGCACTTTGACGGAGCCTCCAATGCTTTGGGTAACGGCATCGACGCTGTAATCATATCCCCTCAAGGCACTCATACTCCACTCACTGCCCGGCTATGTTTCAACTGTACCAACAACATGGCGGAGTATGAGGCGTGCATCATGGGTCTTCAAGCTGCGATCGACCTAAGGATCAAGTTTCTGAGTGTCTTCGGAGATTCCGCTCTTGTGATCAATCAGATCAAAGGAGAGTGGGATACGAAACATCCGAATCTTATTCCTTACAGAGAATGTGTGTTGACATTGATCCCCCACTTCACAGAGATAACCTTTGAACACTTTCCAAGAGAGGAGAATCAGCTGGCGGACGCGTTAGCTACATTGTCTTCTATGTTCAAGGTCAAATGGGATAATGAGGCTCCCCGGATCATCATCTAGAAACTGGACGAACCGGCATACTGTTGTGATCTCGAGACTGAATTGGTGACTGAGAAGCCTTGGTATCATGAAGTGAAGAGATATCTGGAAGCTCAGGAATACCCTGAAGGCGCCTCTGTCAATGATAAGAAGTTTCTGAGAAGGTTCGCAGCGAAGTTCTTCCTCAGCAATGGCATCTTGTACAAGCGAAACCATGATTCGACCTTATTGCGTTGTGTAGACAAGACAGAAGCAGAAAGGATCATGGAAGAGTTACATGAAGGGACCTTTGGTACACATTCCAGTGGGCACACTATGGCTAAAAAGATCCTTCGGGCAGGGTATTTCTGGTCCACAATGGAAGCTGACTGCTATCAACATTCCCGGACATGCCACAAATGCCAGATATATGCAGACAAGGTGCATGTTCCTCCAGTTCCTTTGAATGTTCTGACTGCGCCTTGGCCGTTTGCAATGTGGGGCATAGACATGATCGGTGAGATTAAACCTACGGCATCTAATGGACATCGCTTCATCCTAGTGGCGATTGATTACTTCACGAAATGGGTTGAAGCAGCTTCCTATGCTACGGTAACCAAGACTGTTGTGGCACGGTTCATTCGGCACAACCTGATCTGTCGATACGGCGTCCCAGAGAGAATTATTACAGACAACGGTACCAATCTGAATAACAAGATGATCACTAAGCTCTGCGAGCAGTTTAAGATACAGCACCATAACTCTTCTCCTTACAGACCGAAGATGAATGGGGCTGTAGAAGCAGCAAATAAGAACATCAAGAAAATCGTGCAGAAGATGACAGTGACTTATAAAGATTGGCACGAGATGTTACCGTTCGCTCTACATGGGTACCGTACCTCAGCCAGGACGTCAACCGGGGCAACTCCTTTCTCCTTGGTTTATGGCATGGAGGCAGTCTTACCGATCGAAGTGCAAATACCCTCTCTCCGGATAATTAAGGATGCAAATCTGAGCGAGGATGATTGGATCCAGACACGACTTGATCAGCTAAATTTAATTGATGAAAAGAGACTTGCTGCTATCTGCCATGGTCAGACGTATCAGAAACGGATGATCAGGGCATTTAACAAAAAGGTCAGACCACAGGAATATCGAGTTGGGGATCTGGTAATCAAACGAATCATCCTTCCTCAGAGTGATCCAAGGGGCAAATGGACCCCTACGTATGAAGGGCCATTTGTGGTTAAGCATGTGTTCTCAGGAGGAGCCATGATTCTAACCAACATGGATGGTGATGACCTTCCTCACCCCGCCAATGCAGACATAGTAAAAAGATACTACGCATGAAAAAAGACCCGCTAGGCTGACATGCCTAGGCAAAAATTAGGGCTTCCCGGCGAACCAAAAGGGTTCGGGCAAAATGAAGGGATGAAATGAAAAAAATCTGTACACCCGGCAAGTCAAAAACCTGAAAAGGAGGCTTGGGCAAAAATGGGTATCCCGGTGGACTGAAAACCCGAAAGGGCGGTCCAGGCAAAAGTTAGGGATAAAGCGTAATACTATGTCTCATTGGATCACTTTGCATTCAGAATCCGGTATCTACAGCAAGTTCAGACGACATCGATCAGTCAGCTTCATCTTCAACCAAGGTCATCAAGTGATGAGACGCTCGGAGTTATAAAGGCAATAGCAGAGTTGAAACCCAGTGGGATCATTCATTTCACACAGCTGTTTTATTTTCTCTTGTACGAAATTTGTATAAGCTCTTTTGTTCGGCGGCGTTCTCTTACTAGGACGTCAGCCTCTTGTACGTAAAACGCCTATTTACAGGCCATTCAAAAATCAATACAAATATACTTTTCAGTTAAAATTGCCAATGGTTTTTCCTTTTCTGTTTTGTTTTGCGAAGAACGTCCAAGGTTCAATTTGTGATATATGCATTGACAATAATTTGCTAACTCATGAATATTTGCATACGAAACAAAGGATTAATTACAGGTAACATTAGAAACAGGGGCAATAAAGAGTTGTCTAAGCAATCTAATTGTTCTGTCCTCCAAAGTACCAATGTAGGTTCAGCTAAAGAACATAACTAGTACATCCCAATTCCCCAGAGAGTGAGCCAGCAAGACAGCATACTCTCCTCAAGCAAAGCTATATTATCAAACTTAAGGAAGTTGGGTATCCTCCAGCAGATCTCAACATTCCCCAGCAGCATATATACATGTATTCTTAACAAGCATCCCCGACAGTCTTAACCTAAAGATTGTTCCCCAGCGGTATATCAGACATTCAATGAAGTCATTTCCCCGATACAATTCAAGACTTCCCCAGGAGAGTCCAATCCAGTTTCCTCAAGAAAGTTGGAATCATCTCCCAAGCAGTTAAGCTTATCCCCAGTAGATTCTGGAAGCTTATCCTCGCAGAGCACGAACGCGTCTCCCGGCTTTATTCAAAGAGTTATTTCCTTACCAGGATATAACTGGGTTATCCTCAGCCAATAGCCACGGAAAGAGCGTCCTCGACGAATTCTTCTTATCCCCAGCGAAGTCTATTAACACTTCCAACAACAAGGGTATCCCCAGCAAGTTATTATCAACAACTCAGCAAAGTACCTCTCTCCCCACAGAGTATTGCTTCCCAGCAAGATCGCTAGGGTACTTTTCTCCCCGCAGATAATCCATTCGCCAAGTTTATTCCCCGACAGAGTTATCTTCTCCTACTGGTATTCTTGCAACTATCATCCCCAGCGGAGACAAAATCTATTCTCCAACATCAGCCCAGGAGTGACTTCCCGGCACCCGTCAAGGATTTATTTTCCTAAACGAAAACATACATTCATAAACATCACATACATCATTATAGCATGCATATACGCATCATATCTTACAATCTCATTTATGTCGAGAACATCATTGCTTGATCCATATCACGCATTGCATATGACTGACCTTTACCTTTCAGGAAATATTCAGTTAAGTTCTCAATCATATTTCAAGACCTAGACCGGTTCAGTTAAATCGACTCCAAAGATTTCTCTGTTTCTTATCCAGTCAAAGGCCTTCTCTGGTTCAGTCAGATCGACCCTAAGATCTCCCTGTTTCTTACCCAGTTGAAGACATTTCAAGACCTAGACCGGTTCAGTTAATCGACCCTAAGATTTTCTGTTTCTTATCCAGTCCAAGGCCTTCTCTAGTCCAGCTAAATCGACCCCAAACAGATTTTTCTGATGAAGACTCAGTAGAAGTTATCCAAGATTCTCTCAATGATTGCTGTTGAGGTTGTAGTCGCCTATGATTCTCTCCCCGATACTGCAGAGGTAGTAATCATCCCTAGATTCGCTCAACGATTGCTGTTGAAGTTGAAGTTATCCAAGATTCTCTCAATGATTGCTGTTGAGGTTGTAGTCGCCTATGGTCCTCTCCCCGATACTGCGGAGGTAGTAATCATCCCTAGATTCGCTCAACGATTGCTGTTGAAGTTATCCAAGATTCTCTCAATGATTGCTGTTGAGGTTGTAGTCGCCTATGGTTCTCTCCCCGATACTGCGGAGGTAGTAATCATCCCCAGATTCGTTCAATGATACTGTTGAAGTCGAAGTCGCCCAAGATTCTCTCAATGATTGCTGTTGAGGTTGTAGTCGCCTGTGGTTCTCTCCCCGATACTGCGGAGGTAGTAATCATCCCCAGATTCGCTCAACGATTGTTGTTGAAGTGAAGTTATCCAAGATTCTCTCAATGATTGCTGTTGAGGTTGTAGTCGCCTATGGTTCTCTCCCCGATACTGCGGAGGTAGTAATCATCCCCAGATTCGCTCAATGATACTGTTGAAGTCGAAGTCGCCCAAGATTCTCTCAATGATTGCTGTTGATGTTGTAGTCGCCTATGGTTCTCTCCCCGATACTGCGGAGGTAGTAATCGTCCCCAGATTCTCTCAGTGTTACTGTTGAAGTTGAAGTCGTTCAAGGTTCGCTCACCGTTCCTGTTGAGGTAGTAACCATCCCTAGTTCATTCATCGCCGTTTGAAGCTCCAGATCCAACTCCTGTAACCAGTCAGGACACCCCTACACAAGAGTTTGAAAACCAGCTCCTGCAACAGGTCAGGTAATCATTTTTCTTTTGCAGGTACGCAAGTTCTCGCTAAGGAATCTCTTACGCGATCAACATCCAGATGGCATCTATAAGCCCATCATCCTATCCATCAATCTCTAAATGGCATCTATAAGCCCATTTCCCCACCATCACACTACTATGTGAGCGCAAATTTCTGGGCACTCTAGTGTTCAATCATCTTCCACCTTCGCATTACGAAAGGCACGTCAGCCAATCTGCATCCTCAGGTCTAAGAAGATTGAACAGGGGCAACTATTGTACCCTAAAATTTGCCCTCCCATATTCTTCAAGATTTGCCAAGTCAAAAGGTTCAAAAAGTTCCCCAAGGGTTGCACAGTTCAAGGGCCTCCTAACAGTCAAAATTAGGGTTTTGGTTCTGACAAAGAAAATGAAGTTTCCAAGGGTCCAATCAAGTCCCACATGCCTACAAATATGGTCAAGCATCCTAATACCAAGTTTCAAGACTTACAGCACAAAATTGCACAGTCAAAAACCCTAATTGCACTACAGTCAACTGTAGGGGCAAAATGGTCATTTGACAGTCAAAAGTTCAAATTTTTGGTCAACATCTCATTTTGAAGCCACAAACATCATTTGATCAATGCTTGATCATGATTCTCAAAGCTTGGCTCAAAAATCATCAAGATGCAAAAGTTTCCATATTTGGACAGTTGAAAAAGTCAACTGTAACTTGACCAGAGCATAACTTTCACATGGTTTATCAGAAAAATTCCCTCCAAAGCTCATTTTGAAGAGAAAGACATTTCCTACAACTCCTATTCACACTTCAAGTCCAAGAAATGCTCTCACAAAAAGTTATCAATGTCAACATTATAGGTCATTTTCAAAAGTCAACAAAAAGGGACTTTAAGTCAAAGGCCATAACTTGAGATTGATAAATCAAAATGACATGGGACCAAAGACATTGGTTATAGGACTCAAAGACCTTTCCAAAATGGCCAAGAACATGAGCAAAGATTAAAAATTGAGCAAGTTATACCTTGTAGAAGTTGGGAAATTTTTGGATATTTTGAAAAGTCAACATTACTTCAAATGACCTAAAATTGCTAATGGGCCTCTTTTTCTTCCACAATTCATCATCCAAGGCATGTGCACGACCATTTGGCCCAAAGGGAAGTTTTTTATCATTTTTATTTATTTATTTGGATTTTTAATTATTAATAATTCATTTAATTAAATTAAATATGTGGAAAATACTAAACTTAGGTTTTTAAATCTTTTTGTGCATAAAATATCTCCAAGATTTCGTGCAAATCAGGTTAGGAAAGAATCAAAGGTAATTGGACATGATTTGGTAGCAAATGTGCATGAAAAGATTTGAAAATAATAGCATGGAAAATCAAATATTGTATCATCAATTCAAGGATTCTTTGATCAATTTTCTCAACCCTAAACCTTCACACATATATAGATAGTGCAACCCTAATGCATAGAAGCTCCCGGCTGCGCCATAGACAAAGAATCAAACTCACACTTTTGCCTAAAATTTTCAAAACTGAAAACAGGGTTCCAAGAGGTTTCAAGCCAAAATAACCATCTCATCACATTCCTGAGACATCAAGCAACGTGCCTGAATAGGTTTCCACATTCCTAACACCCAGAATTGGTGAATAGGATTCAAACTTTTTCACATTTTTTTCCTAATCGTGTTTCAGTATTTAAGCATTTTCATGGCATTTTGTTTATGGATTCATACTAAGTGATGTATTTTGAAGCTAACCAGATAATTTAATTGTGTTTTTGTGCACTATACGCGATTCCACCATTGATACAGGCTAGGGTTTCTCAAGCTTTGAATTGGGCGTTTCTAAACACTGTAAAATTAGATCACCACGATACCATGACCATACTCAGCATGTTTGGACGATCTAAATAGCACCCTCGCGCCTAATTTATATTCAAAGATGGCTTAATCGCTATTATTGGATATGGCCTGTTTTGGGGGGGTTCAAAACCCCCGCTAACCCTTTTGTATTTTCAGGAAGAAACAAAGCCAAGGAAGAAGATGGTTATGTGGCCAGCAGTGATTGGGTCATTTAAAAATTCGCGCTAAAAAGTCCATCAACGCTTAGTTTATATCATATTATTTGTTTTCCATATTATAAACAAAGAGACAAAGTGGAGCAGTTGGAAAAGCGTCTTAGTGGTAATCCCTGGGACCTGGGTTCGAACCCCAGGCCCCCATCCCTTTCCATAATATTTTTATTAACGTTATCCCATGCAGATTATGTCTTGAAGACCACCATGCATCTCTCAAATCAAGCCATCCACGCATGTGCCAGGATCAATCAAAGGGCCACAGTTTGAGGAATATAGTGGACGTGAGTCAATGCATCCACACGCTGGCATGAGAAGTCAACCAGGCCAAAGCTATTGGGCCTGGATTTCTAAGTTATGACCTCCAACTGGGGACAGAACCCCCCCTAGGTTTGCAATGTTCCTTTCATTATTTTTTTTATTATTTCAATTATTGTTCTTTTTAATTAATTTCTTTAATTTAATAATTCCATAAAAAACAATATAAAAATCAGAAAAAAGACAAAAAATAGGTATTTTTATTTAATATTATTTTTGTAAATAAATATTGTTCATTAATTTTAGCTATTAAATTAGGTTTAATTCAAGCATTTTCTTAATTAACTCAAAAATTTGTAGAAATTAGGATTAATTATTTTAATTACTTTTATTCTTTTTTTCACCATTATTAATAACTAAGTATTATTTATTTTTGTAATTAAATTACCATGTAATTAATTAGGTTAATCTAGGTTTAACTTTAATATTTCTTCTTAATAAATAAAAAAAATTAGAATTAGGGTTAATTTCTCAATTTAATTCAATTTCATTAAAATCATAAAATACAAAAATACCAAAAATAATTTCCTTTCATTTTAATTAATTTAATCATTTAATTTAATTTCGTTAAAAAGGGTCCAACGCCCTCGTTTCTAATTTTAATTCAATTCGCGTATTTATTTCTTTTTATTTTAATTATTTGTGTAATTCTCCCAAAGCCGTGTAATATTAATCTTTCGCACTTTACTTTAATCCTTTATTTTCTGTCAAATCGGGTCCTGGAAATTTTGGCGATGTGGACCCGCGCCTTTTGTAATAATTTAGAACTTTACCTTTCTCGCACTTTTTTAACTGTTAAATAAACGCATGCAAGAATGAATGGCCTTAAATAAAAACAAACGCATAGATCACCTATACCATGACAAGACAAAAATAAATGAATCTGACACACAAATCACACACCACTCTTAGGGTACGCCTCACTGTTGCCTTGCCTCGAAAGGTGATCGTCGAGTAGAGGATATTTTAGTAAGTCCTCATGATCCGGGAACCTGGCATGAGGGTAGCTTCTAAGGTATCTTCCCATTACTCCGGTGATCACACTATTTCCTTGTCCCTCGAAACGTGGCCGTCGAGTATAGGACGTTTTAGTAAGTCCTTATGTCCATTGATCTGGTTGCCTCAAGACAAGTTGCCTCAGAATAGTTGCCTCGAAATAAAAGATCAATGGCATAAGGGTAGCTTCTAAGGTGTCTTACCTTTGCTCGGTGACCACAATGTCCCTAAACCCCGAATTGACCCGAATACCTCCAACGGCGGTGCTACCTACCTCTCAATGGTGGGATGGCACTACTTTAAGGACATTTACACAGACGAATTCCTTAGGGTAGGTAGATGACTCTAGATACTTGCTCTAATTTCAAAAACAAATCAAAAATACTTTTCACACCGACACCTTTTCAAAAAGCTTTCGAAAGCAATTTTTCAAACACTCTTGAGGACCGATACAAGAGTCGAACTGGAATTTTCAAAGAAACCTTTTAAAAACCCACAGTTGAAAAGCAAACAAACCATTTTGAAAACACAAATGAGCAAGTATCTAAGAGCCCATGGATAACCATGGATAGAAAGGGTGCTAACACCTTCCCTTTCTATAATCTACCTCCCGAACCGAGAGCAATCTCTATAAGGAATTTTTTTGTGCTTTTGTCCTTTCCCTTTGGAGAAAATAAAAGACGGTGGCGACTCTTGCTTCCGCGACATTTCGCGAAACCAGCTTTAAACAGTCAGTTCCAGATCCACCGATCACAGATTTCTTTCAAATAGGATCTCATGGCTGTCCATTAGGTATTGGACACCTCTTTTCAGCCATTGATTTGCATAACACAGTAACAACAATCTTCAAGGCAACCAGGGAAAACCCCAGCTTTCAACAAATTTTTATTGAAAAACTTCAGTGGAGTTGTTAAGTCATTAACAGAGGAAACAAAAATAGTATCTTCAATAGCGTTGACACCTTTGCCATGGTTTAACATAGGTGCGATGATTACATTTGAAGTTGGAGGAGGATCAAATTCAATGGTCTTGTTGTCAATGAGGTCTTGGATCTTGCATTTTAAGGCCCAATAATGATCAGTGTCATGTCCGAGACTATTGGAGTGGTAAACACATTTAGTGTTCAGGTTATACTTTGGAGATGAAACATTGGGATTTGAATGGGGATCATGCAATGTTACTAAATTAGCCTTCAACAAGTGTTGTAGGTGTGATACGGTGGGAAGAACTGACTGTTTTTGGAATGCTGGTTTGCGTTTTGCGTTTTTTCCCGCAAAATGTCGCGGTAAGCAAGAGTCGCCACCGACTTTCATTTTATCCAACAAGGAAAGGAAAAAAGTATAGAAAAATTCCTTTTTCGAGATGTTTTTGAATACGGGGGGTAGATTATAGAAAGGGAAGGTGTTAGCACCCTTTCTATCTGTGGTTATCCACGGGCTCTTAGGTACTTGCTCAATTGTTTTTAAAATTGTTTTCTTTGTGCTTGTGGGTTTGAAAAAGTTTTGGTTTTGAAACTTCGATTTAACTCTTGCTTCTGTCCTCAAGAGCGTATGAAGTGTTTTTGAAAACTTTGTTAAAAAAGGAGTGTAAGTGTGAAAAGTTTTTGTTTTTGAAAGAGCAAATATCTAAGAACCATCTACCTACTCGAAAAAGGAATCGTTCTATGCTAATTTCCTTTAGACAATGCTATCCTACTATTGATGAGTAGGTAGCACCGTCGTTGGAATTTGAGGGCCAATTCGAATGCGGGACTTACGGTCACTAAAGCAATGTTAGGACGCCTTAGTGGTAACCCTAATGTCTTAGATCATTTGTTTGAGGCAACAATATCCGAGGCAACCGTTTCGAGGCGACTATGATCTTTTAGACAAAAGGACGACCTCTAAAATGACCTATACTCAATGACCGTGTACGAAGGCAACCAAGTGAGGTGTACCCTAAGAGTGTGCATGTGCGAGTGTGTCATTTTCAGTTACTTTTATCTTTGTACATGTTAAAGGTGATCTAATTTGATTTTAAAATTAGCATTTAGTCTTGTCATGCAACCCTATTATCAAACATCTAACAATTATAATTTGGGGAAATAAAATGCGGAATTTAAATTACAAGGCGTCAGGTATTTACATCGCCAAAAACAACCCTTTGGAAAAAGCAAAATAAAGCGATAAAAATAATTAAACATCCTATTTAACTATTACAATCCGGGAGCAAGCACATTATGGGATAAAAATAAGTAACGCGCGCGGGAAATTAAATTGAGCGCATGATTAGGGTTTTGACCCTTTTGGTTAAAGAAAATATCTTTTTTTTGTTTTTTATTTTAAGAAAGAAATAACCTAAATTAATCACTAAATTAAATTAAATAAATTAATTAATAAAAATAAATTATTTTTTTTGGAGTTTTTATTATTTAGGAAAGAAATTATAATAATTAAATTAATGGTTAAAAACTAGTTAAGTCTAATTAATTTTATTTATTTTTTCAAAAGGAATTAAAGTTCTCTAATTAAAACCTAATTAATTAATAAATTTATTAAGAAAAATAAAAGATTAAAATTTGATTGAAATAAAAAAAATATTTTTTGTGATTTCATTTAATAAAAAAAGGAATTTTGTGATTGGTTAGAAATTAAACAAAAATAATAAAACAATTAATAAAACAAAATAAATAAATAGAAGAGAGAGGTATTGGGCCTGAATTTGTGGTGCTGGTAGCAATTTTGAAGCCCAACATTGCTGGCCTTCTTTGACTTTTTGGGATCTGGTATGCACGCCTTGACTTGGACTATGGTGGACCTCCAATTTCTAACCACCAGATCTAGCCCTTGGCCATCTGGCATTTGGATGGGAGAGGGAGCATGGTGTACTGCAAGCCAGTGTATGCACGTGATAGCCTGAAAAGAAATAAGAAAATACAAAGTGCTGGAGGCAGGGATCGAACCCCTGACCTCCAGCCCCTAATGCTTTGGAAGTTGACATGTTGACCACTGGGACACACTGCTGGATTTGTTATTACAATGCAGATAATGTGCATTATATAAAAAACAAATCTATTGCCAGAAATTAAAAAAACACGCGCTTGGTTTGAATGGCCCAATGATGGGATGCCATGTATCATCCCCAACATCTCGTCCGTGGCTAAAAGTGCAGAGACTTGTACCAACGGACAGAGGTCCATAGCTACAAGCTTGGTCCGTTCAAAACCTTGCATAGGCCATGAAAATGCATTCTACGAGCATGGTTGAATTCGTCGTCTCCTCCTGATTGCAACCATGCCCTTCATGTGGATCAATTATTCCTGAAATAGAAAACCCCAAAAAAGCTCCAAGAACCATAACTATGGTGATTCTTGTTATAGATCATATAAATGAAATTCACTAATACAAAAAGCTTGCAAATGTTCTTGTGATCACAAATATGCAATTACTTTGTTCAAATGATGCCAGAATAATGACTTACGATTTCAAGAAGGAAGAAAATCCGCGAGGTACTTACAGTGCTTTAGAGTTCTTGGAAACACGTGGTCTGGATTGTAAATGCTTCTGGAGATGATCAGCAATCGATTGAGACAAGTCCCAAGTCCTGAAAACGCCTCTAGCTTGGACTTTGATCTCTCACTTTTTTGTGAATTTTCCAATTCTGGTTCTGCCTCTCCCTGCACTTTCCAACCCTGATTTTTGTGTGCTTTTCTTCCTTATGTAATGCTCAGTGTATTAGGGTCAGAATCAAGGACTGAATCCCTTCATATCAATGCACATGAATGTGATTTGATCTCCATTATTAAACCTTTCCAAATTTGATTCAATTCAATCTTTTTGCACATGATTTGCTTTGATACGAGTTTGGAGATGTGCTAGCTGTCCATTGAAGCCTATAATCAATAAAAAATCTTTGGTTATCAATTTTTTTTTGATTTTATGTGATTTAATTTGATTTAAAATGAATAAATTCAAATAAAAATCAAATTAAATAATAAAAATGATATATGGACACATGGCTGAAGTTAGGACACGTTGACAATGGTGAAAACTCAAATAAAGTGGAAAAGAATGGGCCCATTTGACAAAATTTGAAGTTTTGGGGATAGTTGACTTTTGGCAATTTTGCAAAAAAGTCCAACTTCAACAATGCATAACTTCTTCAATTTTGAACTTTTGGAGATGTTATTAGACTTTTTAGAAAGCTTGAGATGTGCTATAACCAACCCTTTTGGTCTAATCTCAATTTGATATTCCATGCTCAAGTTATAAGCTTTGGCAAAAAAGGTGTTTTTGTTGACTTTCAAAAATGACCTATAATGTCCAAATTTATAACTTCTTGTGTGTGCATTTTTTAATCTTGGTGTATGAAGATGGATTGCAGGAAATTGCATCCTCTTAAAAATTAGCTTTGGATGGGTCATTTCTCATAAATTATGAGAACGTTATGCTTGGTCAAAGTTGAGTTGACTTTTCCTACAAACCCTAATTTAGCAACTTTTGAGTCTTGATGAATTTTGAGCAATCCTTGATGAATCATGATCAACCCTTGATAAAATGATGAAATATCCTTCAAAATGAGAATGTTGACAAAAAATCTTGAAGTTTGACTGTATTTGGGTCACAGTTGACTTTTGCCCTAGCACAGTCGATTTTTGGACCTTTGAGCAATTGACTGAGCAAACTTCCTCTGCAAGGCTTGAAATTTGACATGGATGATATTGAGAACATATTAGGACATTAGGGAGCACTTGAGGTCATTTGGATTCAAGTATCTTGATGCAACACAAAACCCTAATTTGGGGTTGACTGCTTTAGGAGATGGCTTGTCTGACCAACTCTTGAGCAACCTTGAGCCACTTGGAGATTTTTCTTGCAATGTCTTGAGAAATATGAGAGGTAAAATTTTGGGGTACAACAGCTGCCCCTGTTCAATCTTCTTAAACCTGAGGATGTAGATTGGCTTTCATGCCTTTCGTGATCCGAAGGTAGAAGATGATTGAACACTAGAGTGCCCAGAAATTTGCACTCGCATGAAGTGGTATCAGCCTTGTGATGTCGGGAATGGGCTTACAGATGCCATTTGGAGATTGCCGGCGGGAGGATTGGCTTAAAGATGCCATCTGCCGGAGTGTCGATCGCATAAGAGATTCCTTAGTGAGAACTTGCATACCTGTTGTTGTAGAAGATTCCGCTGGGGAAGTCTGATCTTTGTTGAGATTTAGGAACTTGCCTGTACTTCAACTGAGAGAACATCTCTGCTGAGTTTTAAGAACTTGTCCGTAATTCAACTGGGGGAAACATCTTCGTCAAGATTTAAGAACTTGCCCGTAATTCAACTGAGAAAACTCTGTTGAGATTTAGGAGCTGTCTGTACTTCGACGGAGGAGAATTGTTGAGATTTAGAACCTTATATGTAATTCAACTGAGAATAATTCGGTTGAGATTTAAGAACTGGTCAGTACTTCGACTGAGGGAAACATCTTCACCGAGATTTAGGACTTGTCTGTAATTCAACCGAGGATAATTCTGTTGAGATTTAAGAACTCGTCCATACTTAGACGAAGGAACTTTGTCGAGATTTAGAACCTTATCTGTAATTCAACCGAGGATAATTCAGTTGAGATTTAAGAACCGGTCAGTACTTCGACTGAGGGAAACATCTTCATCGAGATTTAGGACTTGTCTGTAATTCAACCGAGGATAATTTTGTTGAGATTTAAGAACTCGTCCATACTTCGACGGAGGAACTTTGCCGAGATTTAGAACCTTATCTGTAATTCAACCGAGGATAATTCAGTTGAGATTTAAGAACCAGTCAGTACTTCGACTGAGGGAAACATCTTCATCGAAATTTAGGACTTGTCTGTAATTCAACGGAGGATAATTCTGTTGAGATTTAAGAACTTGTCCATACTTCGACGGAGGAACTTTGTCGAGATTTAGAACCTTATCTGTAATTCAACCGAGGATAATTCAGTTGAGATTTAAGAACCAGTCAGTACTTCGACTTGGGTAAAAGCTTCGTAGCTGAGAACCTAACTGCATCCTTCCTGAAAGGTAAAGGTCATTCGTATGCCATGCATGATATATATCAATCAATGATGTTCTCAAAATAGATGGGATTGTGTTGTATGATGCATATATGCGTGTGTCATGATGTATGAAAGTGTAATGTTTTTAGCTGGGGAAAATAAATCCCAGATAGCTGCTGGAGAAAAAGAGTTGAATTCTTCGTTTCCGCTGGGGATGGCGAACGAAGATGATTGCGAGAATAAACCTGCAGGAGAGGATAACTCCGTTGGGGAATAAACTGATGAGGAAATTACTCTGTGGGGAAGAGATGCTCAGCTGAGGATTCCACCGATAAATTCCGCTGGGGATGAATTACCGTTGCTGGTGATACTGAATCCTGTTGGGGATTTGAGTTCCTGTTTGTGAAAGGAAAGAACTTCCGTTGGGGATGACCCTTCAGTTGTGACTTCACTAGGGATAACCTTTTAGACTCTTATGGGGATAATCCTTTGAGCTTTGCTGGGGACAATCTTCCAAAGTCTGCTGGGGATGATTCTCCAAACTTCACTGGGGAAGCTTTTTCAGACTGCACTGGGAAAAATTTCAAACTGCACTGGGAATATCTTGTACTCTTCCGGGGAATATTCTTATACTCTGCTGGGGAATATTAAGACCTTTCGGTGCTGATGGTAAATAAACTCTGCTTGGGGAGAATATTGCCGATTCATTTAGTTGCAAGTCTCAGCTGGGGAGAGCTATCATCACTGTCCTACTCCGCGGGGAGTGAAAGCACTTTAGCCATATTCTTTGGCTGAATCTACCTTTGTACTTGGTGGACAGAGCAACTGTACAGCTTGGACATTTCTCGTTTGCCCCTGTTTCTGATTTTACAAGTAATCATCTTTTGTTTCGCATGTAAATATTCATGAGCAACAATTAATGTTAAATGCATATATCAAAATGAACATTGGACGTTCTTTGCAAAACAAAACAGAAAAAAGGAAAAATAGTTTGAAATTTCTCTGAAAATGAATTGTATTGATTTTGAAGTTTGACCTGTAAGTAGGCGTTTTTGTACAAGAGGCTGACGTCCCAGTGAGAGAACGCCGCCGAATAACAGAATTTACATAATTTGTGAAAAACTAAACAAAACATCTATGTGAATAACCCCACTGGGTTCCAACTCTGCTATTTCCCTTATGTCCTCGAGCATCTCATCACTTTGCTACTTGGTTGAAGGTAAATCAGATTGATTAGTGCCGTCCGAGCTTGACAGTTGATACTGAAGTTTGGTTTCAAGGTGATCTAATGAGACATAGTGTTACGCTTTGATCCCTAATTTTTGCCTGGACCGCCCTTTCGGGTTTTCAGTCCACCGGGATACCCTTTTTTGCCCAAGCCGCCTTTTCAGGTTTTCGACTTGCCGAGTGTACAAATTCTTTTATTTTCATCCCTTACTTTTGCCCGAACCCTTTTGGTTCGCCGGGAAGCCCTTATTTTTGCCTAGGCCAGTCGACCTAGCGGGTCTTTGATCATGCGTAGTATCTTTTCACTATGTCTGCATTGACGGAGTGAGGAAGGTCGTCACCATCCATGGTGGTTAGAATCATGGCTCCTCCTGAGAAAATATTCTTAACCACAAATGGCCCTTCGTAAGTAGGGGTCCATTTTCCCATGGGATCACCTTGAGGTAGAATAATGCGCTTGATGACCAGGTCCCCAACTTGATACTCTTGTCGTCTGACTTTCTTGTTAAATGCCTTAATCATTCTCTTTTGGTACGTCTGACCATGACAAATAGAAGTAAGTCTCTTCTCGTCAATTAAATTCAGCTGATAAAGCCGGGTCTGAATCCAGTCATCTTCGCTCAAACCTGCATCCTTCATAATCTGAAGAGAGGGTGTTGTACCCCAAAATTTGCCCTCCCATATTCTTCAAGATTCCTCAAGGGTTGCACAGTCCAAATGCCTCCTAAGCCAGTCAAAATTAGGGTTTTGGTTCCTTCAATGAATTTGAGGTTTTCAATGGCTCAAGCAAGTCACATGTGCTCATATACATTGTCAAGCATCTACATGTCAAGTTTCAAGGTTCACAATGCCAATTTGCACAGTCAAAAGTTCCATTTGATCCACAGTCAACTGCAGGGGCAAAATGGTCATTTTACAGTCAAAAGTCAGAATTTTTGGTCAACATCTTATTTTGAAGCCACAATAATCATTTGATCAAGTCTTGATCATGATTCCACAAGTATGGCTCAGAAATCATCAAAGATGCAAAAGTTCCTATTTTTGGACAGCTGAAAAGTCAACTGTAACTTGACCAGGGCATAACTTTTTGATGGTTCATCAGAAAAATCCCATCCAAGGCTCATTTTGAAGGGGATGACATTTCCTACAATTCATCTTCACATTCCAAGTCCAAGAAATGCTCTCACAAAAAGTTATCAATTTCTACATTATAGGTCAATTTCAAAAGTCAACAAAAAGGCATTTTAAGTCAAAGACCATAACTTGATATTGGTAAATCCAAATAACATGGGACCAAAGGAATTGGTTAGAGGACTTCAAGACCTTTCCAAAATGTCCAAGAACATGTTCATATGATCAAAATTGAGCAAGATATGCATTGGAGAAGTTGGGAAATTTTTGTGAATTTGCAAAAGTCAACTTTGCTCAAAACACATCATTTTTGCTAATGGGCCTCAAATTCCTTCTTGAAACATTTCCCAAGGCCTATGCACGACCCATTGGGATTATTTGAACTTATTTTCTCATTTTCTATTAATTAATTGGATTTTTTATTAATATTAATTCATTTAATTGATTTAAAATGTAGGAAAGTATCAAGATATGTTTTTCTCAATCTTTTGTGAAGCAAATAAACTCAGTGCAAGCTGGCAAATTCGTGTATCAATTAAGGACATCAAGATCTCCAATTTTGGCAAGTTTTCCCAATCAAAAATATGCAAAAAGATTTGATTGGAAATCAAATATTGAAACATCAATGCAATGCATCTTTGGGCCAAGAATTAACCTAATTCTATTCCCATATATGCAAGCAAGCCAACCCTAATGATGTTCACGTGAGAATTCTGCATACAAAGCCATAACCATATTCAAAAAAATCAAGAAAAAAGCCAAAACAGTTTTCAATCTTCCAGGGCAATTCAAAGCGTTTTAGTGATTCAAACACATTGCTGGAGCTCTCAGTAACATTTTGCAATCAAAATCATACGCTAGAACTCAAGAAATCGCTCTACCCAGTCACACGGTTTAACTTTCTTTCTCAGAATCGAAATCCATATTCCATGCATCATTAACACAATTTGTTGTTTGTTTTGTATTGTATGAATCCACAGGAAGCTTTTGGCATGGTTTAATTGCATTATAACACGCAGAATCGTGGCTTACCATTAACAGATTTTAGAGTTCTTGAGGTTTTGAATTGGGGCTTTCCACATCCAGTATAATCAGAACCTCTCATGCCTATGGTTAAATTCGTGAGAATCAGACGAATCCAAATCACATGTCGCGCCATATTTATATAGCCTAGAATTCTAATCGCTATTATTCCTCAAGCTATTTTGTGGGGGTTAAAAACCCCCGATATCTGTTTATTATTTGCAGGTTTCAGCGAAGAAGACAGTGACGTGGGGGTGCCTGGTTGGTTCATTCAAAAAAATGCGCGCGTGTACATCATATGTGTTTGTTTCATATATTATATTAATTAATCATTATACTAACAAAGCATGCAGCGTGGTGTAATGGTTGGTGATCTGGCATATGATTATTGGGACCTGGGTTCGATTCCCAGGTCCCCCAAACCTTTGTTTCATATTTTTTCTAATATATTCTCATGCAGCGCTTTCCAATGATTCCACCATACACCTCAACCATCCAGGCGCCAGGTGTTCACAATCACAAATCCAGTGGCCAAAAGTGGAGAACACCATGCTCCCAGTCAAAGCAACGTGCAACCAATATCCAAAGTCAACGCAGGCTTGAGCTTATTGGGCCTCATATTTCTAAACAAAACCTCCTAATGGGTCCAACACCCCCCTGGTTTCTATTTCCTTTTTTTTTATTTTCTTTCTTTTTATTTTCTTTTAATAATTATTATTACTATTATCTAATTAATTCATAAATTATTTTTCATAATAAAATCAGCAACTTAAAATATTGTTTATTTTTATTATTTATTATTTTCATTATTAATAATTATTTTTGTAAATAAATATGGTTAATTAATTTAGTCTTTTAAAATTAGGTCAACTTTAATTTTTTCTCAATAACTTAAAATAGATTAGAATTAGGGTTTTTCTTTTGACTTTTAATTTCTTATTTTTATTTCATCAAAAACATAAAAAAACATAAAAAACACTTTTTCTTTTAATTTATTTAGTTAATTAGTTTTTAGGTTTAATATTAATTAATTGCAAAAAAGGACCAAAACTTCTTTATTTCTCAAAAAGGGTCAAAACCCTAAGGACGTCCCGATTCAATTCCTTGTCGCGCATTATTATTTTTGATTATATTTTATGTATATGCTCCGAGTATGTAATAGATAATTAGGACCTCTTTTATCGCTTTATTTATTTTCTCGCATTTATTTTCCAAACGGGTTTTGTTTTTGGCGATGCATAGACCCGCACCTTGTAATAGCGTAGATTTACCTTGCCGCACTTTATTTCCCGAAAACTATTTAACTGTTAATTATGCCTACAAGACTTGTATGAAAAATAAAATCAACCCGTAGCTCACAATGATGCATGTTCAAAGATAAATTAAACTGAAACAACACACATGCACATGCCACTCCTAGGGTACGCCTCACTGGTTGCCTCGACGTGGTCGTCAAGTATAGGGTGTTTTAGAGGTCGCCCTCCTGTCTAAAGATCCTGTTGCCTCGAAAACGGTTGCCTCGGATAAAAAAAGGATCTAGGACATTTGGGTTACCGCTAAGGTGTCCTACTATTGCTTTAGTGACCACATGTCCCAAAATCGAATTGACCTGAAAACTCCAACGACGGTGCTACCTACTTCTCAATAGTGGGATAGTACTGTCTAAAGGACATTTACACAACTTAATTTCTTTTGAGTAGGTAGAGATTCTTAGATACTTGCTCTTTCAAAACAAAAACAACTTTTCGCACTTACACTTTTCTGACAAAAGTTTTCAAACAACACTTCATACACTCTTGAGGACAGATACAAGAGTTAAATCGAAGTTTTCAAAACAAAACTTTTTCAAAACCCACAAACACAAGAAAAGCAAAACATTTTTGAAAACATAGTGAGCAAGTACCTAAGAGCCCGTGGATAACCACGGATAGAAAGGGTTCTAACACCTTCCCTTTCTATAATCTACCTCCCGAACCGAGAAACATCTCGAAAAGGAATTTTGCTGTGCTTTTGTCCTTTCCTTGTTGGAGAAAATAAAAGACGGTGGCGACTCTTGCTTACCGCGACATTTTGCTAAAACGCAAACGCGAACCAGCATTTCAAAATAGTCAGTTCTATTTCCACCAATCACAGAGGGTATCTGAACTTCAATGGGTAATACAACCTCCATGCCATATACCAAGGAATAGGGTGTTGCCCCTGTTGACGTCCGCGCTGAGGTACGGTACCCATGAAGAGCAAATGGTAGCATCTCGTGCCAGTCTTTGTATGTCACCGTCATCTTCTGCACGATCTTCTTAATGTTCTTATTAGCCGCTTCAACAGCCCCATTCATCTTCGGTCGGTAGGGAGAAAAGTTGTGATGCTGTATCTTGAACTGTTTGCAGAGTTCGGTGATCATCTTATTGTTGAGATTTGTACCATTGTCTGTAATAATCCTCTCTGGTACACCGTATCGACAAATTAGATTGTGCCGAATGAACCGTGCCACGACGTTCTTGGTTACTGTAGCAAAGGAAGCCGCTTTAACCCACTTCGTAAAGTAATCAATTTCTACCAGGATGAAACGATGCCCGTTGGATGCCGTAGGTCTGATCTCGCTGATCATGTCTATACCCCACATTGCAAAAGGCCACGGAGCTATCAAGACATTCATAGGAACTAGAGGTATATGCACCTTATCAGCATAGACTTGGCACTTGTGACATGTCCGAGAATGCTGATAACAGTCGGCTTCCATTGTGGACCAAAAATATCCTGCCCGTAGGATTTTCTTTTCCATGGTGTGTCCACTGGAATGAGTTCCGAAAGTACCTTCATGTAAATCTTTCATGATCCTTTCTGCCTCGTTCTTATCTATACATCGTAGTAAGGTTGAATCGTGATTACGCTTGTAAAGGATACCATTGCTGATGAAGAACTTCGCTGCGAACCTCCTCAGAAACTTTTTGTCATTAACAGATGCACCCTCGGGGTACTCCTGAGCTTCGAAATACCTCTTTACTTCATGAAACCAGGGTTTATCTGTTACCTCTTCAGTCTCGATGTCACAGCAATGTGCAGGTTCGTACAATCTTTCAATGATAATCCGGGGAGCTTCGTTGTCCCAATTGACTTTGAACATAGAAGACATCGTAGCCAGCGCGTCCGCCAACTGATTCTCCTCTCTAGGGAAGTGTTCAAAGGTTATCTCCTCGAAGTGTGGAAGCAACGTCAACACATACTCCTTGTAAGGAATAAGATTAGGGTGTTTCATATCCCACTCGCCTTTGATCTGACTGATCACGAGAGCGGAATCTCCGAAAACACTTAAGAACTTAATCCTTAGGTCAATAGCTGCTCGAAGACCCATGATGCATGCTTCATACTCCTCCATATTGTTGGAGCAGTTGAAACATAGTCGGGCGGTAAACAGAGTATGAGAGCCTTTAGGAGATATGATCATGGCGCCAATGCCATTACCCAAAGCGTTTGAAGCTCCATCAAAGTACATAGACCATCGGGATCCCTCCTCAAGTCCTTCATCCGATCCAGGTTCTTCACAGTCGGTTACTATCATGATATTCTCATCTGGAAATTCAAAGTTCAAAGACTGGTAATCGTCCACTGCCTGATATGCCAGATGATCTTCCAACACACTTCCTTTGATTGCCTTTTGAGTCATATACTGGATGTCATACTCAGTCAAGATCATCTGCCATCTTGCTATTCTTCCGGACAAGGCATGCTTCTCGAAGATATACTTGATTGGATCCATCTTTGATATCAATAAAGTAGTGTGAGTCAGCATATACTGTCTCAGCTGGCGAGCAGCCCATGCCAAAGCGCATCAAGTTTTCTCGAGCAACGAGTATCGGGTCTCGCAGTCGGTAAACTTTTTGCTAAGGTAATAAATAGCATGCTCTTTTCGGCCAGACTCGTCATGCTGACCCAACACACACCCCATTGAGTTGTCGAGTACTATCAAGTATAAGATCAGAGGTCTCCCTTCAACTGGCGGCACCAGAATAGGTGGCTCTTGGAGATACTCTTTGATTCTTTCGAAAGCGGCCTGACATTCATCTTTCCATCGTACCACTTGATCTTTCTTCAGTAACTTGAAGATTGGCTCACAAGTAGCAGTCAGGTGCGAGATGAATCAGGCGATGTAGTTCAGACGTCCCAGAAAGCCTCTGACTTCTTTTTCTGTTCGAGGAGTTGGAATTTCCTGTATAGCCTTCACCTTTGCAGGATCCACTTGAATACCTTTATCACTTACGACGAAACCCAGCAGCTTACCAGATCTCACCCCGAAGGTGCACTTGTTCGGGTTTAACCTCAGCTTGTACAACTTCAGCCTGTCAAATAGCTTCTGAAGGTGGTCAAGATGTTCTTCCTCAGTCTGGGATCTTGCAATCATGTCGTTGACGTATACCTCAATCTCATGATGGATCATGTCATGGAACAAAGCGACCATGGCGCGCTGATATGTTGCCCCAACATTCTTCAATTTGAAAGGCATGACCTTGTAGCAGAAGGTATCCCATTGAGTAACAAAGGTTGTCTTCTCCACGTCTTCGGGAGCCATTTTAATCTGATTATAACCGGAGAAACCATCCATAAAGGAGAAGACCTTATGTTGAGTGGTGTTGTCAACCAGAACGTCGATATGAGGCAGAGGGAAATCATCCTTGGGACTCGCCTTGTTCAGATCCCTATAGTCAACACACATTCGAACTTTACCATCCTTCTTCGGCATAGGAACCACGTTGGCCACCCACTGAGGGTAAGAAGTAACTTCTAGAAAACCGGCGTCAAACTGCTTCATCACTTCAGCCTTGATTTTCTCAGACATCTCTGGGCGCATTCGGCAGACCTTCTGTTTCACTGGAGGACAATCTTCCTTGGTAGGTAGTAGGTGAACCACAATATTGGTATCCAATCCAGGCATATCTTCATAAGACCAGGAAAAGATCTCAACGTAGTCACGCAACATCTGAATTAACTGTTGTTTAACACTAGCTTCCAGATTTGCACCAATCTTGACCTCTTTCTTGTCCATCTTTGTACCCAGATTTATTGTTTCCACTGGCTCTTCATAAGGCTGTATGGCCCTCTCTTCCTGAAGTAACAGTCTAGCAAGTTCACCAGACACTTCACAATCATCTTCACCTTAGTCTTCAGCTAAGTTGATCGGACTTTCAAAGTCATAACCGACAGTAGCAGAGTCGTTATCAGTGGGATCCAGAGTGGATGTAGACCTGTATATGTGAGTGTGTGTAAAATAGCTGTTTTTCAATATATAATAAAAGAAAAACAAGGAGCGCAAAATTTGGAATACAAGAAATGTCCAATGATTTTATTAATGATATATGTAAATGACACACATAATGCCCTCACAAACGAAGCCACGGTGCCCCGGGTAAGACACCGGACCATAAAGTTTAAAACACTGTCTGTTACAAATACACAACAAAAGTCTCATTACTGGGTAACAAAAGAAATTGGGATGAAGTCCTTTGTTGTCCAGTTGCTTAGTCCACCATCAGTAGTAGGATAGATCCAACTGTCGAACTCAGATTCTTCAACATCGTCTTCAATGGCATTCACTCTTGAATTGCTGATAAACAGGGGAGCTCTTCCGATCCGTGCACTCCGAACAGCCCTTTGAGCTTCTGCAGTAAAACCCAAACCAAACTTGTTAGTCTTATGTGCAAAATCAGGGAGTTGGCCCCAATTTGCACACCCACCTTTCTCAACAACAGCCCGGGCATCCTTGAGGGAAGCCATCTTCATTGGAGGATCTTCAACAACAGTTTCAGCTGATGCCAGTGTCTGAGGAACCTCTTCAAAATGTTGAAACGGGGTATCAATGAACTCCCCATCCATCTCTACATATCGGAAGGAGTTGAGGTGGCTCACCATGTACTCCTTCTCTCCTCGTACCATCACAATCTTCCCCTTGACTGGGTACTTCAGCATCTGGTGGAGCATAGAAGTGACTGCCCCAGCTTTGTGGATCCATGGGCGACCCAGCAAACAAGAATAGGATGGCCGAATGTCCATCACATAAAAAGTAGACGCAAATATCTGAGAACCAACCTTCACTGGAATATCCACTTCTCCATGTACCATTCTCTTTGACCCATCAAAGGCCCTAACAATAATGTTACTTGGCTTCAACTCTAAACCCTCACAGTCCAACCGGTCTAGAGATTTCTTAGGTAAAACGTTCAATGAGGAACCATTATCCACTAATACATGGGCTAGAGTAGTGCCCCTGCATTCAATGGAGACATGCAGGGCATCATTGTGATTCTTCCCCTTAGCAGGAAAGTCTGCGTCGGAGAAACCTAACCCATTATCCGCTGTCAGACTAGCCACACAATCTTTAAACTGATCAGCTGATGTTTCCTGTGGCACGTGCGCAGTCTTCAGGAAGGCAATCAGGGCCTTGGCATGGGCTTCTGAGCATAACAACAGAGACAACATAGAGATTTTGGACGGGGTTTTCCCCAGCTGTTCGACTACATTATAGTTTCTCTTTTTGATGATTTTAAAATTTCCTCCATCTCTTGTCTAGAGGCTTCAACAGTAATTGTCTTTGGTGCCTCCGTCCGGGCAGGCTCATCAGTGGTCTCTTTGCCCTGAGTATCAGATGACTCGGCAACAGGGGTAAGAATGGGGACTTGAACAGGAACAGTAGCATGTACACTGGCAGGTGTAATGACAATAGGCGTCCGAACAACTGGCGGAGAGATCTCAGGGGAGAAAAGTCTTCCGCTGCGGGTGACTTTGGCAAGTCCAACAATATTGCTGACGTCAGTATCAGCATTCAAGTCTTATTTAACTCCGTGATAATATACGTCAGCCCCGTAATGCCATGAGACAGCTTTATCGGATGTATAGGGGATAGGCCCAGGAACAGTGATGATCAAGGGAGCGATTCTTGGAACAAATGTAATTCTAACAGGCTTTCTCGAGGAAGCCTTGGAAGAATTGTCGAAAATGGTGATTATAGCAACTTCTTCAGTAGGAACCAAAGGAACAAAAGTCTTCTCAAACATAATTTCTTTATTATCCATCAGGCGTTGGACACCTGACTTCAAAAGATGGCAACCGGTAGGTAGGACAACACACAGACGACAACCTTCACCGCAACCCGAAAATAAACCGGCTAACAGAAGGTTCTTCTTCACAGTCATCAATGGAGTAACAATGTCTTTTACAAAAACCACAAATGAGTCTTCCTCTACAGCATTCACTCCATGCTTGGGCATGGGAGTAGTCACAACATTAGGTCTTTCTGGTGCTTCGAACTCAATCTCTTTAGCATCGATCAAGTCCTGTACCTTGTTCTTCAAGACCCAGCAGTTATCCGTGTCATGCCCCGGGCTATCAGAGTGAAAAGCACAACGGGCATTCGGATCGTACATCGGTGATGTTGTATTTGGATTCTTCAGGGCCTCCCTTGGAATCACCAGATTGGTCTTTAATAACTGCGGTAGAATTTGGGACAAAGTCATGTTGAGCTGAGTGAACTGTCTTCGCGGTCTTTCGGCCCTTGGCTGATTGTTGCGCTGAGGAGAAACAACAGGTCTTGATATAACCACCGCATTGACTTCTTGGCAGCGTTCGGGTCTATTATGGCTCTTTGCGTTGTAAAATGCGCTTGACTCCTTCTTAAAAGACTTCTTCTCGGTGCTTGATGAAGCACCCTTCTGTATTTTTCCAGATTTGATACCAGCCTCAATTCTTTCCCCGGTCATAATCAGCTCCGTAAACCCGGACGATGAACTCCCAATCAGATGGTTGAAATATGGACCAGACAGGGTCCCCAAAAACATATCCACTAGCTCCCTATCAGCCAGGGGTTGTTGCACTCTTCCATCAAGGTCCCTCCACTTCTGAGCGTAATCTTTGAAACCCTCGCCCGCACCCATGGACATACCCTAAAGTTGGGTATGCGTGGGAGCGAGGTCGGCATTATATTGGTACTGCTTGTAGAAAGAAGCAGCCAAGTCTTCCCAATTACGGATACTAGCTCCTTCCAGCTGGTAAAACCATTCAAGCTGAGTCCTTGAGAGACTGTCTTGAAAGAAGTGGATCCAGAGGTTCTTGTCAGTGGTGTATGGCTGAATCTTCCTAACATATGAACGGAGGTGCAACTTTGGGCAAGAAACCCGCCATACTTAGCAAAGGCTGGTGCTTTGAACTTGTTGGGAATCACCACCCCAGATGAAAAACCTAGATCACCAAAATCCAACCCAGGGACCTTCTGAATCTCCATCGCACTTAACCGGTCTTCAAGCTGTTTATATCTATCCTCGGCAGGAGGATATTGATCTTTGTCAAAGTCAATCTCGTGGTCAGATACCACAGGGCTAGGCACTCTCCTTTCTTCTTGGTTTTCTCCCCCTCCAGATGAGTGGGATAGATTGACTTCATCTCGCAGCCTGTTTCCAAACCTGTGCCCCATATTCAGGAGGACTATCTTCTTCTTCTTCTTCTTCTTCTTATCTTTTAAGATAAGGGTCTTCAGATCTTGCTAAACCTTAGCCAAATTCATGAACATCTCTTAAAATTGAGCGTTTTGAGCTTGTAGTGCCTTGATGGCTTGGTCAGTTGATGTTTCAGAAGACATGATGCTGAAATAAACAGCGAAGAAGATAAGAAGCCTGTAATGGGTACCTGTTATGAGGTGCATGGAATGAAATGCGCATGCTATGATTTCAAAGACTTTAGATATTCAAATTCGTAAACCAAAAATGAAACACACTTTATTAGATAAACTTTGAATTCAAATGTTCAACAGATGCCTTTAAGGCGTTAAAAAAAGGGAAATACTAAAAAATAAATCATAACTATAAATAATCAAAAGACACCAGCGCTCCCATGGTCGTTTGCCTTTGGTGTTGACATAGTCGTTGAGGATCTGCTCGTTTTCCAGCTGCCTTGTCAACTTCTGAATCTTATGCTCTTGCTCGTGATACTTTTCTCTGTAAGTATCCCGTTCTTCCTTTAGCTGCATCCAGGACCTCTTTAATTCCCCAATGTCAGTAGGCATGTATGGATGGAGGATAGTAGGAGGGACCCCTTCGTCATCAGTAACCTCAAGAGTTATAGGCAAGATGACTTCGTACGACATTCCCAGCTTTTGGGCACGAATTCGAACCCATCAGAGATATGGCTCCATCGGAAGAGAGGTCTTCGCACCTAGCTCGTGTGGATCAGACCTGTGTACTCTATCCCAAGCTCTTATGAACCTGCGACATTGCTCGTCACTATCCCCTTGGAAATCAAAGACAATACTTGGCATTAGCAACTCATGAGGTCCTTCCCTCCTAGCTCGCCCAAACTGACGTAAGGCCAAACACGAATTATAAGTGATTCCTCAATGGGTTCCTAGCAGTGGGACATTGGGGTATTCCCCACAACGATCAATAATAGCCACGTCTTCCATGCCCTTGATAGTCCAAATGATGTCATTATGAGAGAGAGACATAACCCTGTAGGCCCAACCCATGCCTTCCTTGTTCTTCAAAACTGACTTGGGGAGGTGAGAAATAAACCACCTCGCCAGCAATGGTGCACAACACATAAGGGTTCCCCGTTTCCGAGCAGTACGGGCATAAAGAGAGTGCAAAACGTCACCCAAGAGAGTGGGCACAAGATTACCGGATATGAAAATCTTTACTGCATTCACGCTGACGAAAGAATCTGAGTTAGGAAACAACACCAAGCCATATATGAGAAGAGCCAGAATGTCTTCAAATGCCTAAAAATCTAGACTGTCCCAAAACTGATTAGCCCGATCAACCAGAAATTTAGCCAAGAAACCTTTTGTACCACTTCTAGTCTCCAAGTTTGACATTACCTCAACCTTTGTCAGATGAAGGGCTGAAGCAATCTCTTCCGGCCTAAGGATCTTCTCCCAACCTGTAAACGGGGTCTGCTCTAGAATGGAGATACCCAGTAGATCAGAGAACTCTTCCAAGGTAGGGACCAACTGGTATTCCGGAAAAGTAAAGCAATGGTACAGTGGATCAAAGAACTGGACTAAGACACTCATCATCTGTTCATCCATCTTGGAGGTGACCAAACCTAGGAGGTGCCCATGTCTTCTGATAAAGGAAGAAGTATCTGGCATCTTTGCAACCAAATCCTTAAGCTGGGTGGGAATCTGGACAAAGTTGATCCGAATGGTGTTTCTACGCATGGGTGCGATGACCTACAAAACAGAACAAAGATGAATCCCCTCTGTCTTTGAAATGGGTTAGTCTTGATGCAAGATGCATGCAATGTCATGATGCATGATGCTATGATAAGAGACACACCACAAGTATTCACAAATAGCAAACATGGCAAGGGCAAACAAGTCACACAGATAGCCCTTAGATTTCAGGCTGGCATGGAGTTTAGGTATTACCCTCTTTCAGTTTAGTTGGTTCAAACCTGTCCTAAAATAGTAACCGGGTTCTAGAGGATCTCAATATCACTGACCACCCTCAATCGGTTAAAATTCCAGTTTAGCAACCTTTTCTTGCGTCCGGAATCATCGCGAGAGTTTGGTCTCCATGAGTGTAGCATACTGTTACTGTTCTATGGCCAAGTTGGTCAATTAAAGGTTCTAAGGTCAGTTGGTGCTTAATGACCCCTTAGCAGACCCATATTCTCCTCGTTGCGCCACAAGGGATATCGGTACATACTAAAGTGCCACACCAACGTAGCTACTACTTCAACCGTATCGGTCTATGACGTATAGTTCCCTCACAGTTTATTGCTACTTACCTAAAGGGTATCCCCCAGATCCGGGTTAGGATCTATAGTAACTCTGATACAAAGCCCACAAAATAAAGCAAACAAATCAAACAATTGAAACAATATGATGAACTATTCCTAAGGAACACCCCACTTATTAAATCCCCAGCAGAGTCGCCAGTTATGTGATACGGTGTGAAGAACTGACTATTTTTGGAATGCTGGTTTGCGTTTTGCGTTTGTTTTCGCAAAATGTCGCGGTAAGCAAGAGTCGCCACCGACTTTTATTTTATCCAACAAGGAAAGGAAAAAGTACAGAAAAATTCCTTTTTCGAGATGTTTCTGAGTACGGGGGGTAGATTATAGAAAAGGAAGGTGTTAGCACCCTTTCTATCCGTGGTTATCCACGGGCTCTTAGGTACTTGCTCAATTGTTTTCAAAATTGTTTTCTTTATGCTTGTGGGTTTGAAAAAGTTTTTGTTTTGAAACTTCGATTTAACTCTTGCTTCTGTCCTCAAGAGCGTATGAAGTGTTTTTGAAAACTTTGTTCAAAAAGGAGTGTAAGTGTGAAAAGTTTTTGTTTTTGAAAGAGAAAATATCTAAGAACCATCTACCTACTCAAAAAAGGAATCGTTCTATGCTAATTTCCTTTAGACAATGCTATCCTACTATTGATGAGTAGGTAGCACCGTCGTTGGAATTTGAGGGCCAATTCGAATGCGGGACTTACGGTCACTAAAGCAATGTTAGGACGCCTTAGCGGTAACCCTAATGTCTTAGATCATTTGTTTGAGGCAACAATATCCGAGGCAACCGTTTCGAGGCGACTATGATCTTTTAGACAAAAGGACGACCTCTAAAGTGACCTATACTCAATGACCGCGTACGAAGGCAACCAAGTGGGGTGTACCCTAAGAGTGCGCATGTGTGAGTGTGTCATTTTCAGTTACTTTTATCTTTGTACATGTTAAAGGTGATCTAATTTGATTTTAAAATTAGCATTCAGTCTTGTCATGCAACCCTATTATCAAACATCTAACAATTATAATTTGCGGAAATAAAATGTGGAATTTAAATTACAAGGCGTCGGGTATTTACATCGCCAAAAACAACCCTTTGGAAAAAGTAAAATAAAGCGATAAAAATAATTAAAGATCCTATTTAATGTTGGTGTAAGCCCTAGAGGCCAATACTTTTGGTACTTGTATCGAATTATTTATTAATAATAAAAAGTATTTCTTTATTATGTTTGCTTTCCAAAATAATAAAGTCCCTAGAATGGTTTATTGGTTTAATGAAATGTTAAGTGTGACTTAATCATGAGATCCCATTAAACATAAGAAACTATTCTTAAAGTATCCGTAGTCAAGCTTTAATGTGAAGTGGGATAACATTAAAGCATTAAGATTATTATGAAGATAGATTGATGATCACATCTCATGGATCATAGATAAGGAGTTATCAAGTCTTGACATAGGTATGAATATTAGGAGTAATATTTATACTGGATTGACCCGTTATGAGAATACTACATAGAATGTTATGCAAAGTGTCATAAGTTATTCTCATGATGATAATGGTGTATACCACCCTTCGACCTGAAACCACTATGGACCCTAGATGTAGAGTCAAGTACTTTATTGCTGATCAAACGTCATCCGTAACTGGATGACTATAAAGATGGTTGATGGGTACTTCACAAAGCATGCTAAGGGACATGAGTGACCTAGATGGAATTTGCTCATCCTGCATAACAGGATAAATGTCTGAGGGGCCAATATTGAACTGGATAAGGGTGACACAGTGTATGCCTTGTGTTCAATATAGACATGAGGGCAAAAGGGTAATTGTACAACACAAATATTATCACGGAAAAGGTTTGGTCAGATCACATGACATTTTCGTGACTTGGGTAACAGTGATGTGTTGCTAGATACCGCTCACTGTTTATTATATTAAATGTGTGATTTAATATAATTTCCAACGTCGCGAAAACCTACAGGGTCACACACATAAGGACAGGTTGATGAGAGATAGAATAAATAAGGAACACCGTAAGATACGATGCACTTAAGTGTAATACGGAAAGTGGTAAGGTACCACGTGGATAAGTGATATATGGTACATCGTAAGGTATGATGTCCATAAGCTTAATTGGGCTTTTAGCTTATAGCCTTAATTGGGCTTTTAGCTTGTAGCCCACACGAGTGATTCTATAAATAGATCCCTTGTGATGAAGCAATTTCACTTGATGCATTTTCGTTTTTGATTCTCTGTCTCACTCAAAGTTTCCGTTCGTGATCAGCTAGCACTGTGACCGGAAGCGATCTGTTCGTGTGGACTGAGTAGAGGCATTGTTCTTCATCAACGCTCGTGATCACAACATCAAAGGTCTGAATCGCCACAAGAGGTAAATGTTTCTATCACTGACCATGCTCATTCGTAAGGACCGCTAAAGGAAAATTTTAAATTCCGCTGCGCTTTTTGGTCGCGATTTTCCTTCATTTAACTATTACAATTCTGGAGCAAGCACATTATGGGATAAAAATAAGTAACGCGTGCGAGAAATAAAATCGAGCGCATGATTAAGGTTTTGACCCTTTTGGTTAAAGAAAATATCTTTTTGTTGTTTTTTATTTTAAGAAAGAAATAACCTAAATTAATCACTAAATTAAATTAAATTAATTAATTAATAAAAATAAATTATATTTTTTGGAGTTTTTATTATTTAGGAAAGAAATTATAATAATTAAATTAATGGTTAAAAACTAGTTAAGTCTAATTAATTTTATTTATTTTTTCAAAAGGAATTAAAGTTCTCTAATTAAAACCTAATTAATTAATAAATTTATTAAGAAATAAAAGATTAAAATTTGATTGAAATAAAAAAAAAATATTTTGTGATTTTATTTAATAAAAAAAAGGAATTTTGTGATTGGTTAGAAATTAAACAAAAATAATAAAACAATTAATAAAACAAAATAAATAAATATAAGAGAGAGGTATTGGGCCTGATTTTGTGGTGTTGGTAGCAATTCTGAAGCCCAACATTGCTGGCCTTCTTTGACTTTTTGGGATCTGGTATGCACGCCTTGACTTGGACTATGGTGGACCTCCAATTTCTGACCACCAAATCTGGCCCTTGGCCATCTGGCATTTGGATGGGAGAGGGAGCATGGTGTACTGCAAGCCAGTGTATGCACGTGATAGCCTGAAAAGAAATAAGAAAATACAAAGTGCTGGAGGCAGGGATCGAACCCCTGACCTCCAGCCCCTAACGCTTTGGAAGTTGACATGTTGACCACTGGGACACGCTGCTGAATTTGTTATTAGAATGCAAATAATGTATATTATATAAAAAACAAAAATATTGCTAGAAATTAAAAAAATGCGCACTTGGTTTGAATGGCCCAATGATGGGATGCCACGCATCATCCCCAACCTCTCGTCCGTGGCTAAAAGTGCAGAGACTTGTACCAACGGACAGAGGTCCATAGCTACAAGCTTGGTCCGTTCAAAACCTTGCATAGGCCATGAAAATGCATTCTACGAGCATGGTTGAATTCGTCGTCTCCTCCTAATTGCAACCATGCCCTTCACGTGGATCAATTGTTCCTGAAATAGAAAACCCTAAAAAAGCTCCAAGAACCCTAACTATGGTGATTCTTTTTACAAATCATATAAATGAAATTCACTAATACAAAAAGCTTGCAAATGTTCTTGTGATCACAAATATGCAATTACTTTGTTCAAATGATGCCAGAATAATGATTTACGATTTCAAGAAGGAAGCAAATCCGCGAGGTACTTACAGTGCTTTAGAGTGCTTGGAAACGCGTGGTCTGGATTGTAAAAGCTTCTAGAGATGATCAGCAATCGATTGAGACAAGTCCCAACTCCTGAAAACGCCTCTAGCTTGGACTTTGATCTCTCACTTTTTTGTGAATTTTCCAATTCTGGTTCTGCCTCTCCCTGCACTTTCCAACCCTGATTTTCATGTGCTTTTCTTCCTTATGTAATGCTTAGTGTATTAGGGTCAAAATCATGGACTGAATCCCTTCATATCAATGCACATGAATGTGATTTGATCTCCATTATTAAAACTTTCCAAATTTGATTCAATTCAATCTTTTTGCACATGATTTGCTTTGATACGAGTTTGGAGATGTGCTAGTTGTCCATTGAAGCCTACAATCAATAAAAAATCTTTGGTTATCAATTTTTTTTTGATTTTATGTGATTTAATTTGATTTAAAATGAATAAATTCAAATAAAAATAAAATTAAATAATAAAAATGATATATGGACACATGGCTGAAGCTAGGATACGTTGACAATGATGCAAACTCAAATCAAGTGGAAAAGAATGGGCCCATTTGACAAAATTTGAAGTTTTGGGGATAGTTGACTTTTGGCAATTTTGCAAAAAAGTCCAACTTCAACAATGCATAACTTCTTCAATTTTGAACTTTTGGAGATGTTTTTTGACTTTTTAGAAAGCTTGAGAAGTCCTATAACCTACCATTTTGGTATCATATCAATTTTATATTCCATTCTCAAGTTATAAGCTTTGGCAAAAAAGGTGTTTTTGTTGACTTTCAAAAATAACCTACAATGTCCAAATTTATAACTTCTCGTGAGTGCATTTTTTGATCTTGGGTTATGAAGATGGATTGTAGGAAATTGCATCCTATTCAAGATGAGCTTTGGATGGGTCACTTCTCATAAAGTATGAGAAAGTTATGCTTGGTCAAAGTTAAGTTGACTTTTCCTACAAACCCTAATTTAGCAACTTTTGAGTCTTGATGAATTTTGAGAAATCCTTGATGAATAATGATCAACCCTTGATAAAATGATGAAATATCCTTCAAAATGATAATTTTGACAAAAAATCTTGAAGTTTGACTGTATTTGGGTCACAATTGACTTTTGCCCTAGCATAATCGATTTTTGGACCTTTGAGCAATTGACTGAGCAAACTTCCTCTGCAGGGCTTGAAATTTGACATGGATGATCTTGAGAACATATTAGGACATTAGGGAGAACTTGAGATCATTTGGATTCAAGGATCTTGATGCAAGACAAAAACCTAATTTGGGGTTGACTGCCTTAGGAGATGGCTTGTCTGACCAACTCTTGAGCAACCTTGAGCCACTTGGAGATTTTTCTTGCAATGTATTAAGAAATATGAGAGGACAAATTTTGGGGTACAACAGAAGGGCTTGAGATAGTGACATGTTGATCTTTGTAAATTATCTTCTTGGAATATCAGGTCTTTGGTAGTTAGCTTGTTGTTGTGGTCTTTGAGTAAAGGTCTGATTGGAGATGATAACTGCATTAACCAACTGACGATGGTCCTTCTTGACATAGCCCCTTGACCCATATACGACATTAGTTTCATTTTTGCTGGTAAACGGTTTTTTCACAGCATTTGATGTTGAGGTAGAAGCCATGGGTATCTTTCCACTTTTAATACCTCTTTGAACGCATTCACCGGTCAAGATTAACTCAGTGAAACCAGATGATGAGCTCCCAATTAGTAAGTTGAAAAATGGCCCATTCAATGTTCCCATGAACATATCTGCCAATTCCCTGTCAGCCAATGGTCGCTGCACCCTGCCCACTAAGTCTTTCCATTTTTGTGCATATTCTTTGAAGCCTTCATTGGAACCCATGGTCATTCCTTGTAACTGTACTCTAGTTGGAGCCAGATCGACATTATATTGATATTGAAGATAGAAGGAAGTGGCCAAGTCTTTCCAGGTATGGATGTTGGAACCCTCTAACTGGTAAAACCACTCCAATTGAATCCCAGACAGACTCTCTTGAAAGAAGTGTACCCACAAATTCTTATCAGTGGTATGCATTTTAATTTTACGGACATAAGATCTTAAGTGAAGCTTCGGGCACGAAATGCCATCACACTTGGCAAAAAATGGAATCTTGAATTTGTGGGGGATTGCCACCCCACGAACCAAACCCAAATCACCAAAATCTAGGCCAGACACAGCTTGAACTTCCATAGCCTTCAATCTATCTTCAAGTTGCTTATACTTGTCTTCAGTCGGTGGATATTATTCATCAAAATAGTCCCCATCCTCAGAGATTGGGCTGTTACCACCCCCAGCATGGGTGCTCCTTGGTTCTTCATCCTGATTCTCATCCTCCTCGGAGGAGTCTTCTACCACTTGAACTTGTCGAACGGGACCCTTGAATCTCTTCTCCATGTTGATTAAATCCTTCTTCTTGGTTTTCTTCTTTGCAACCAGAAGTGACATCAGTTCTTGCTGCCCTTTGGCCAAGTTGAGCAAGGTTTCTTGAAATTAAGAATTTTGTGTTTGTAAGTGCTTCCCAATCTGCTCGAGATCCATCTTACTGAAATAAACAGTAGAAAGATGAGGAAACCGGTGTCGGAAAACCTGCTTATGTTATGATGCATGTAATGTGAATGCAAATGTTTTCAAGGACCTCTAATTTATATTTGTTTAAACAAATAAGGAACAAATATTGATTGTATTAATAAGTTCAAGCGGTTACAAAAAATGCCTCTTTGGCTTACAATGGAAGAAGCAAAATAATACAAAATAAACTCCTAAAACAAAAGGACTCAAGTTTCCCATGAGCGCATCCTCTTTTGTGCAATATAGGCGTTCAAACTCTGCTCTTCATGAAGTTGTCTCGTGAGCTCCAAAACCTTCTTCTCGCTTGCGTAGAATTGGGTTTCAAAGGTGTCTCTCTCCCCTTTGAGTTGAATCCATGACATTTGCAATTCCTCGAGAGTGATAGGCATGCCAGGGTGAAAAATAGTGTAGGGAACATCTCCTTCAGCAATAGGTTCCATGATGATAGGTAGGATGGCCTCATATGGTATCATGAGGTTTTGAGTGCGAGCTCAAACCCACTTGAGATAAGGCTCCAAAGGAATAGAGTTCTTATGCCCCAACGTCTTGCTATCAACTTTTTTCACCATGCCCCAAGCTCGTACAAATTTTTAAAGATAACCATGGACATCGTTCTCATTGTCAAATACAATTCCTTGGACAAGTGCATTATGAGGGCCATCCCTCCGAGTATACCCAAACTGTCATAGAGCCAATCAAGGATTATAAGTGATACCTCCCCTAATGCCAAGGAGAGGGACATTAGGGAATTCTCCACAACTGTCAATAATGATAACATCCTCCAAATATTGAGAACACCAATGAATATCTGAATGCGAGAGTGACATTAACCTACTAGACCATCTCATGCCTTGCTCATTCTTCAAAATAGATCAAGGAAGGTGCCAAATAAACCACCTAGCCAACAAAGGAGTGCAACATATAAGAATTACCCTTCTCTTCATGGTGCGAGTGTGAAGAGAGTGCAAAATGTCTCCGAGTAAGGTAGGCACCGGGTTACGAGATAGAAAAACTTTGAACGTATTCATATCTATGAGTTGGTTCGGGTTAGGAAATAGTACCATCCCATAGATTAGAAGAGCCAAAACCTCTTCAAAATCTTGCAAATCCAGAGCATCCCAAAAGAGTTGAGCCTTCTCAAACATAAATTTGGCTAGAAAACCCTTAACACCACTTCTTGTTTCCCAATTTGCCACAACGTCGGACCGTTGCAAATGTAAAGCTCGAGCAATCTACTCAGGTCTTGGGTCTTTCTCAATATTGGTGAAGGGTAGTTGATCAAGAATAAGCACTCCCAATAACTGAGAAAACTCCTCCATGGTAGGTGTTGTACCCCAAAATTTGCCCTCTCATCTCTCAAGGAATCACCCGGGACCCTCAGGTTTGATTTCATCCAATTCCAAGCTTTGAACTACAAATTTTCCAAGAAAATCACTCACAAGGGCAGAATGGTCATTTACACATTGAAAAGTCAGGCTTTGACTTTTGGACCAAAACCAAGTTTCAAGAATCATAGTTCATCAAGACATGTTTAAATATGAAGTTTGTTTCATCAAGAAAATCAAAAGTCAATTTACTTTGAGAAAAGTCAAATTTTAAATACTTAGAATTTTTCTAAGTGTTTAAGAAGCATGACAAAACTCAAAACTTCTGGCCAGATTTTCACCTTGATGCAAGTTGATTCTGGACCAGCTTCTGACACAAGAGTTATAGACCCCCATTATATTTAGAATATTGTTGAACATAACTTCTCTTAGAAATGCTGAGATTTCAAGTTATAACTCCTCAAAGATGCATCCTTGAAACTGAAACACTCAGCAAATTCTGGATACTTCTAAGACAGAGTTTGGTCAGAACTTCTGGACAATTTTTCACAAAGGATCAGTCAGAGTTTGGTCAGAACTTCTGGGTAAGTTTTCACAAAGGGTCAGTCAGAGTTTGCAAGAACAGTGCAAAGAACGTTTACAAAGCATGTCACAAACTTCCTGGAAAGTCTGAGAGTCCCTTCAGAACCTGTTGGGGCCAGAAGATAAAAGGATCAGAAGATGGGATGCTACGCTGAAGTAGAATTTCTGATCAAAGCAATGATGCAAAATATCACATTTGCAGGATTTCTGGTTTGATAAGTCTCATCATCATTTAATGCTCACAACCACTTTTGAGTCTTTATCCAAAGGATCTCCCCACGTGTGGCATAGAAATACCTTTGCTATCCTTAAAAGAAAATTTTGTACAGAAATATGTGAGGGCCCATGCATTGCTTTTTGCTTTTGGGTTTACATTTCCTTGATCCCTGCTTGCTAATCCAGTTTAAGCAGGGCTAAAAACTGCCAACTATCACACCTATTTGAACTTGCTTCAAGAACAAGTCAGTGCCTAGCGCATGATAGTTGTACCCTTGATCTCTCCAAGCTACAAAATCCTTGCCTATAAATTGGAAACCTTGGAAACTGAAAAGAGGTCGAAAATTTGAGAAAGAAAAGCCTTGAACCCCTGTAAAAATTCCAAGAATCCAAGAAACTGTAAACACCAAAATACAAAACCTTAGAATTTGATTCTTGGATCAAAACTCCATTGTTCCTTGACTAAAACCACCCCCACAGTTTCTAATTCATATATTAGAAGCTATTCTAACTTCTGTATTCATACTGCCATACGCTCTCCATCCACCTCCACCTCAAAGAAGTCAGAATATCACCCCTTGGCTGTTCCAAAAGTTGAAAACTTCCATCCTGCTGAGTACGTGAAGAAGTTGCTCAGAATATCACCAGAGTTCAAGACCAACCTCCAGTTCACAGAATCTTTTCAGCTGCAAGGTAAGCTTCTGCTGACTCTTATCACGTTAATTAAGCATTACCAGATTTGCATGTTCAAAAATACAATGTAGACATCATGTTTCTGATGTTGTACATATTCTGAGGCTTCACGTATTTATCTGCCTAAGTATGGAATAAATCAGTTCAGAACTACTGGAAGAAACTAGAACTCAGAATTAGGATTATCAAATTCACGCTTGCCTCTGATTTATAGTTTTGATATTTCTTGTTTCTGAAATGCTATGAAACCTGTCATAACTGTTATATGTGCAACTTCTGTTCTGTTGAAAAATGACTAAGTTGCAGATGTTCTGACTAGCACGGAGAGGGAGACGAAGTTCCGTCAGTTGGCATCAGAACTTCTGAAGACTTTTGTGTTCTCAGCAGACCCAGTACTTCTAACTTTCCCTCTTTCTATTAACGTTTGTTTCTGTTTGTACAGCACGTTAGAGTCAGAACTTCTGACCTCTTCTGTTTCAGCATTTACGCTGATTCTGTTTTCTTTCCTTCTATTATTTTTGCCATCTCTTTTATTTTTTCAACAATCATAAAAGACCAAAAAATATTTTCTTAAACAAAACTTATTTCTTTTCTTAAATAAATAAGCAATTTATGTTTCTTGCACATTCTGATCCATTTCGATGTGGTTGTAATAGTAACTTAGGATTTAATTTTACTTGCAACCCCCATTCATAAATATGTACCCCCATCCCCCTAATGATTGTAATAGCGTAGGATGTTTACTTTCCGCACTTTTATTGCTGCCATATATTGCTAGTAAATAGGATGTATGGCAAGATAAAATCAACAAATAGATGACTTTCAAATACAAGACAAAATGCATGCAAACTAACACACTTGCACACTAGCACCCTTAGGGTAATCCCACTTTGTTGCCTATCGGAAAAATAGTCATGTCCCCCGAGCATGGGCATTTTAGCAAAGACCCTCGATAAAAGATCGTAGTCCCTCGATGACCCTTGATGTTGCCTTCGGTAAAACGATCTAGTCCCTAAACAAAATTGCTAAAATGTCTCATAAGTTGCCTTCTATGACTATACAAACGTCCCAACGCCCGTCCCTTCACATCCAACGATGGGGCTTCTTACCAAATCAATGGTAAGATAGCAACATCTAAAGGAGGAAGAAAAGCACATCTAAGACCTTTTAAGTAGGTAGGTTCGCTCTTAGTTACTCGCTTGCTCACAATAAAAACATTTTTATACACCCACACTCTCATCTTTGAACTATTTTCGAAACAAACACTTTGTATGTGTTCTTATAAAAACGAGAATCATTATAAAGTTACATTTTCAAAATACTTTCAAAAACACATCTCCCAAACACATCTTTGAACTATTTTCGAAACAAACACTTTGTATGCGTTCTTATAAGAACGAGAATCATTACAAAGTTACATTTTCAAAATACTTTCAAAAAACCACACCAAAAGCACAATTTCAAACAAAAAGCTAGTGATCTAGCGAGTAACTAAGAGCCCATGGAAAACCATGGATGACAAGGGTGCTAACACCTTCCCTTTTCATAATCTACCCCCCGAACTCAAGAAAACATCTCTAAAGGTCTTTCCTGTGCTTTTTCACCTTTCCTTTTTGGATAAAAGAAAAGTCAGTGGCGACTCTTGCTAAACCACAACATTTGCAAACACAAACGTAAACCTCAAGTCAGTTCTCCCACCGTATCACAGAACTGACGACTCTGCTGGGGAAATTCTAAAAGTGGGGTTACCTTAGGGATAGATCACATTTATTTGCTTACATTATTGTATGCTTTACATTATGGTTCTTTGTTTGGGTTTGAATCCTCTACCCAGATTTGGGATACATTATAAGTAAGTAGCAATACGTTGTGGAAACTGTACGGGGTATACCGACATGGTCTAAGAAATAGCTATGTTAGTGCGACATATTTGTGGGTACCGGTAGCCTTTGAGTTAATCAAAGAGAATACGGGGCCGCTGAGTGATGTCATGAAGCACTAACGAACTTCTAGAACCTTTACTTGACCAACTTGGCTTTTAGGATGTAGTGATATGATCGGCTTTGGTACATTCCAAAGTTGGTAGATACTCGATACTACACTCATTGGGGTTTGGTTTCTTGTTATATTTCAGTCGCCATTAAAGAGGCTTGAGCTGAAACAATGACCAAGGAAACAATCCAGTGATATTGAGCTCCTTAGAACCCGGTTACTATTACTAGGACATGTTTAAGCCAACTATCTTCAAGAAGGTACTTACCTATAAAACTCCATACAAGCCTAAACTAAGGACTTGTTTGCTTTGTTTGTATATGCATACTTGTACATAACATCATGGACATCACGAACATCACATACATCCACTAACCATTTCAAGGATTTTGAGATTCATCTTTGTTCTTGTTTTGTAGGATATGGATTCACTTCGCAGGAAAACTATTCAAGTCAATCTTGTGAGAATCCCTCCATAACTTAAGGAGCTAGCTTCAAGGATTCCTGAAAACTCTCCATTCACCGAGAGACATGGTCGTCTACTTAACTTGGTTACCTCCAACACAGATGAGGACATGATGAAGGTGCTTTTTCAGTTCTTTGATCCTTTGCACCATTGCTTCACATTTCCCGACTATCAACTTGTGCCTACTTTGGAAGAATTCTCCCAACTCTTGAGGATTCCCATTCTCAATCAAATACATTTCAACGGTACGGAAAGAGACCCAAAGCCAGAAGAGATTGCTCAAGCTCTACACTTGCACTCATCTGATGTCACAACTCATTGGGAAACAAGAAGTGGTGTCAAGGGTTTCCTAGCAAAGTTCATATTTGAGAAAGCCCAAAACTGTTGGGATTCCTTGGATTTGCAAGCCTTTGAGGAAATTGTGGCCCTCCTCATCTATGGGATGGTTTTGTTTCCAAATCCTGACCAACTCATAGATGTGAACACCGTCAAAATCTTCATATCCCGCAACCCGATGCCTACATTACTAGGGGATATCCTACACTCTTTTCACACTCGCACAATGAGGAAAAGAGGTGTCCTTATGTGTTTCACTCCTCTCTTGGAAAAATGGTTTATTTCTCATCTTCCCTAATCTGTATTAAAGAATGAGCAAGGTTCAAGGTGGTCACAAAGGTTGATGACACTCAAACATTCAGACATCCATTGGTGCTCCCGATCCATAGAGAATGTTACTATTATTGACCATTGTGGGGAATTTCCTAATGTCCCTTTACTTGGCATTAGGGGAGGCATCACCTACAACCCGTGTTTAGCCTTAAGACAGTTTGGTTACGCTCGAAGGGATGGCCCGCACGAGATGCTGATTCAAGGTTTGGTATTCGACTACGACAACGACGATCAAGGTCTTCGCCAGAGATTTATCCGAGCTTGGAGGATGCTAAACAAGGTGGATAGCAAGACTTTGGGGCCTAAGAATTCCATCCCTCTTGATCCTTACCTGAAATGGGTACGAACCCGTGCTCAAAGTCTTATGATGCCTTACCCTTCCATCCTTCCGGTAATCATTGAGCCTGTCAATGAGGGAGATGTTCCATACACTATCCTACATCCTGACATGCCCACATATCTTGAAGACCTACAAAGAGATTGGATACAACTCAAAAGAGAGCAAGATACTTTCGAAACCCAATTCTACACAAGCGAGAAGAAGGTTTTGGAACTCACTAGGCTATTTCATGAGGAACAGACTCTAAATGCCTACATTGCACCGAAGAGGATGCGCACTACTTTTTCATCTTAGAGTTTTATATTATTTTGTAAAAGGGGCATTGATGTACTCAAACTTTATCTTATTAATATAACATGTGTTTCTTTTTGTCTAAAACGAACTTGAATCTTCGAAATCCTTGAAAACATTGCATATTCATCATAACATAAACAAGTCTTTTGCAATAAGTCTCCTCATCTCTCTACTGTTTATTTCAGTAAGATGGATATCGAACAAATAGTGCAAGATCTCCAAGCTCAGAACATGCAGTTTCAACAGTTGCTCATGACCCTAGCCAAGGGGCAAGAAGAATTGAAGACTCTGCTAGCTGAGGAGAGGAAAAAGAAAACAAAGAAGGTAACTAGAGTCTTAAACATGGGGAGAAGATTTCAGGGGCAGACAAGAAGTACTTTGAACTTTGCAACAACTTCCGGTGAAGGAGAAGGGAAAGGCAAGGAAACAACGGTCCCGTCAGAATCTGAAGGGGAGGAAGAAGAGGAGGACTACTATGAGGAACAATACCCTCCAGCTGATGACAAGTACAGACATCTTGAAGAACGGTTAAGCGCCATGGAAATACGAAAGGTGCCAGGCTTAGACTTTGAGGAATTGGGACTAGTGTCGGGAATTGTGATTCCTCCGAAATTCAAAGCGCCTACATTTTCCAAATATGATGGAGTGTCATGCCCTAAGATGCATCTCCGGTTATATGTAAGAAAAATCCAACCCACACCACTAATAAAGACTTATGGGTGCACTTTTTCCAGGACGGTCTGTCTGGAATACAACTCGACTAGTTTTACCAACTAGAAAGAGCCAATGTCCATAACTGGGAAGATCTTGGCGCAGCTTTATACAAGAAATATCAATATAATGCCGATTTGGCGCCTACCCATACTCAACTCCAGAGTATGGCCATGGCTTCCAATGAAGGTTTCAAGGATTACGCACAAAAATGGAGAGATTTGGCTGGAAGAGTTCAACCCCCTCTGTCTGAAAGGGAATTGGTGGACATGTTCTTAGGCACCTTATCTGGCCCTTTCTTCAACCATTTAATCGTAAGTTCATCTGCATGCTTTACTGAGCTAATACTGACCAGAGAGAGAGTGGACGCTGGTATAAAAAGTGGAAAGATTCAGAAGGATTCATCTTCTTCTACAACTGTAAGGAAGCCTTTTACTGGGAAGAAATAGGTAGCTGCTGTATACCAGCAAAGGAACTAAGGTAGGGCCGAACTCCGACCAATGGTGGGGGCTGTTATAATTCCGAAGCCTATGTCTGATCAACAAAGAAGTAATCAACCAAGGGTGGAAAGGCCAATCAGGCAATTCACCAGAATTAACATGACTCTGTCTCAAGTATTACTGCATCTCCTGAGATCCAACTTGGAAACCTTGAAAGAAGCTCCAAAAAACCCCAATACAACATCCCCTCATTATCACCCCAATGCCCGTTGCGCATATCACTCCAAAAGTCCTGGTCACGATACTAATAACTGTTGGGCCTTGAAAAACAAAATACAATACCTCATTGAAGCAAAAGAAATTGAGTTTGATGCGCCCGAGAAGACAAATGTCATTTCTGCTCCTATGCCCAGACATGGTCACAATACCAATGCTATTGAAGAATATTTGTTTGTTACCACAGTTGATAAACTCGTGACTCCACTTCCGACGATTAAGATAAACTTGTTGAAAGTCGGTGTGTTCCCGGGCTGTGATGAAGTTTTCCCTCTCTACTTGTCCTCACCAACTGATTTCCCTTTGTTGAAAGAAGGCATTCAATGCTTGATAGATAACAAAGAGATTTTGTTTGAAAGTACACCTGTTTCACCTATTCCTGTTGAAGATGTTTCAATCATTACCATTTCTGCCAATTCTTCTAGGGTCTCCACCAAAAGACTCGTTAGAATTACATCAGTTCCGAAAGCAGCTCCTCTAATAATTACAATGCCTGGGCCAGTCCCATATGTATCAGACAAAACCGTGCCGTGGAATTACGGAGGGGATACTTACTAGCATGTCATCAAACAAGACTGGTCGGCCGCCAAAGAGATAAACTCCAAAGAGGAAGATTCTGACATCAGCAATATTGCCGGAACTAGTAAAATCACCCGAAGCGGTAGGATCTTTTCTCCAGAAATTGCTCCCCCAAAGGCAGTTTCTGGACCCGTGGCTGCTCCAAAGATTACTTCCATACCCATAGTCATCTCTGCAAGTGCTCCTATTGACGAAGCCGTTACAACCCCTGTTGTCATTCCTACCAACACTCCTGCTGCTGAAACTCGAGGGAAAAGTATTCAAGTGGAGCCTGTCCGGATGAAGGCTCAATCACTGACTATCCCCGAGACATCCAAGAAAGAAATGGAGGAGATCCTAAAAATTATAAAGAGGAGCGACTACGATGTAGTTGAACAATTAAGGTAAACTCCCTCCAAAATCTCCATGCTGGCATTACTACTGTGTTCCGAGGCACATGCGAAAGCCTTGGTGAAGTTACTAAAAACAACCCAAGTGCCTCAAGAGACGTCTGCTAATCAATTTCAAGACTGCGTGTCCAGCTTGACAGCGGATAACGGCCTAGGCTTGTCGGATGCTGATCTGACACCGAGGGGAAGAAAGTACAATGAGGCATTACATGTCTCAGTGGAATGTAGGGGCACAACTCTGGCCCATGTTTTGGTGGACACAAGCTCCTCCTTGAATTTATTACCGAAAAAAGCTCTTGACAGACTTGATTGCGAAGGAATGACGTTAAAGCCAAGCAACATAGTAGTAAAGGCATTTGATGGCTCGAAGAGAACGGTGCACGGGAAAGTGGATATCCCCATAAAGGTTGGGACTCAAACTTTCAATTCAACCTTTTATGTAATGGACATCCGCACTTCGTATTCTTGCCTGCTTAGTCGGACATGTATCCACAATGCTGGCGCTGTCACCTCTATATTGCACCAGATGCTGAAGAATCCAGTTCAAGGAAAGATTATTACTGTCCATGAAGAGGAAGAATACATGATCATCCATCTCAATTCCTTCAGATATGTGGAATTGGACGACGAATTCATTTAAAATCCATTTCAACACTTTGAAGAGGTCCCCCAAGAGGTAGCAGTGACCAAGACCGTGTCCCAAATTCCCAAGATTACAAGACCTCCGCTCCGGATATCATCTCTGAAGGACGCCAAAGAAGTGGTAGAGGAAGGTGGATGCACCATCTGGGGGAAACTTCCGGATATCCCGTATAAGTCTGACAAGTTTGGCTTAGGTTTCACTTCAAGTGCTCAAAAGGCTGTACGCCGTGCCCGTGCTTGAGGGACACCCTTGAAGATTAGCAATCGTGAGGTCAACACGGTAGAAGATGGTGAAGATGATTGCAACTTGGAGGATTAGATCTTTCCGACTGTCAATGGAGGGCTCAGCAATTGGGAGGCTAGAGACTTCGTCCCAATAACCTTTATCCCGCAGTAATTTATCTTTACATTTTGTTGGATCTGTAATATTCAAAAAGAATTCGTACTCTTAAAACCTTGTGTCTTGCCCGAGGCACAATGGTCCATTTGTAAGGATTATTATTTCATCTTCATATGACATCAATGAATCATGGATGTTTTTTGCATACAAACTTTTGTGCTCATTATTTTTCTTTTACATTTTACTTTCTTTCAAAGATAGTTATACCCTTACACACACCCACACTGCAGGTATTCATCCATTATGGATCCCATGGGTAACGATACTGCTATGGCCTTTTGTGACTCTGAGAATCTAATCTATCAAGCCAAAGAAGAAAGTGAGGAAGATTGTGAAGTACCAGGGGAGCTTGCCAGACTGCTACAACAAGAGGAAAGAACAATTCATCCTTACGAAGAACCCGTGGATACAATCAACCTAGGTACCGAAGAAGATAAAAAAGAGGTCAAGGTGGGTGCCAATCTGGAACCCAGTGTCAAGGAGCGTGTGATTCAGTTGCTACATGACTATGTTGAAATCTTCGCCTGGTCATATGAAGTCATGCCGGGACTTTATACAGACATTATGGTACATCATTTGCCTACAAGAGAAGATTGCCCACCAATAAAACAAAAGGTTCGCCGCATGAGACCTGATATGTCAAAAAAGATTAAAGCAGAGGTCATAAAGCAATTCAATGCTGGATTCTTGGTTGTCACTTCCTACCCTCAATGGGTGGCCAACATTGTTTGCGTACCTAAAAAAGATGGCAAAGTACGAATGTGTGTGGACTACAGATATTTGAAAAGGGCGAGCCCTAAAGATGATTTTCCGCTTCCCCACATTGATATCCTAGTTGACAATACGACACAACACAAAGTGTTTTCCTTCATGGATGGATTCTCAGGTTACAACCAAATCAAAATGGCACCTGAGGACATGGAGAAAACAACATTTGTCACACAGTGGGGCACATTCTGCTACAAGGTGATGCCATTCGGACTGAAGAATGCTGGGGAAACCTATCAACACGCCATGGTAGCTTTATTTCATGACATGATAAATCATGAAATAGAGGTCTACGTAGACGATATGATAGCCAGATCGCAAACAGGAGAAGAGCATCTTGACCACTTACAAAAGCTGTTTGATAGACTGAAGAAGTACAAGCTGAGGTTGAACCCAAACAAGTGTACATTTGGGGTACGATCCGGTAAACTCCTAGGCTTTATCGTCAGTAACAAACGTATTGAGGTCGATCCTACCAAAGTTAAAGTCATACAAGGGATGCCTACTCCTCGTACTGAGAAGGAAGTCAGAGGATTCTTAGGACGTTTGAACTATATTGCCAGATTCATTTCCCATCTGACAGCTACTTGTGAGCTAATTTTCAAACTATTGAAGAAAGAACAAGTAGTCAAATGGAATGATGAATGCCAAGTTGCTTTTGACAAAATCAAAGAATACTTACAAGAACCTCCTGTATTGATGCCACCAGTCGAGGGAAGACCGTTGATCATGTATCTGACTGTTTTAGAAAACTCAATGGGGTGTGTATTGGGGCAGCATGACGAGTCTGGCCGAAAAGAGCACGCTATTTACTACCTGAGCAAAAAGTTTACTGACTGTGAAACCAGATATTCACTACTCGAGAAAACTTGTTGCGCTCTGGCATGGGCTGCTCGCCGGCTAAGACAGTATATGCTGACTCATACTACCTTGTTGATATCTAAAATGGATCCGATAAAATACATCTTCGAGAAGCCTGCTCTTTCTGGGAGAATAGCTAGACGACAGATGATCCTGACAGAGTACGACATACAATATACTACCCAGAAAGCTATAAAAGGCAGTGTGCTAGCTGATCACCTTGCTCACCAAGCTGTAGAAGACAATCAGTCCATGAAGTTTGAATTCCCGGATGAAGACATCATGACATTAGACAACTGTGAAGAATTCAGGCCATATGACGGACCTGAACAAGGATCCCGATGGACCCTGTTCTTTGATGGAGCCTCCAATGCACTCGACAATGGTATTGGTGCTGTACTCATATCTCCAGAAGGGTGTCATACTCCTTTTACTGCCAGACTTTGCTTCAATTGTACGAACAACATGGCAGAATATGAAGCGTGCATCTTTGGTCTCAAAGCTTCCATAGACTTGGGGATCAAATCATTAGATGTATTCGGAGACTCAGCCTTGGTCATCAGTCAGATCAAACGGGAATGGGACACCAAATACCCTAACCTTATCCCTTACAAAGAACATGTTTTGACATTGCTACCATATTTTGAGAAGATTACCTTCGAGCATTTCCCGCGAGAAGAAAATCAGCTAGAAGACGCTCTAGCCATAATGTCATCTATGTTTAAACTTAATTGAGGTAACGAGGCTCCCCAGATCACCATCGGACAAACGGATGAACCAGCACACTATCACGAGATTAATACTGAAGAAGTAGTGGACCAACATTGGTTTCATGAAGTCAAGAGGAATATCGAGGCTCAAGAATATCCAGAAGGAGCTTCAATCAATGATAATAAGTTCTTAAGGAGATTCTTTGCTAAATTCTTCCTTAGTAATGGCATCCTGTACAAACGCAATTATGACTCCGTATTGCTTCGGTGCGTAGATAAGGTTGAAGCAGAAAGAATCATGGCTGAATTACATGAAGGTACTTTTGGCACCCATTCTAGTGGGCATACGATGGCAAAGAAGATCCTATGGGCAGACTATTATTGGTCCACCATGGAAGCAGATTGCTATCAACACTCTCAAACCTGCCATAAGTGTCAAATTTATGCTGACAAGGTGCACGTACCTTCAGTTCCTCTGAACATCTTGACAGCTCCTTGGCCCTTTGCTATATGGAGGATTGATATGATTGGGGAAATCAAGCCGACAGCCTCCAACGGACACCGCTTCATCCTAGTGGCCATTGATTATTTTACAAAGTGGGTTGAAGCAGCCTCCTTCGCCTCCGTTACCAATAATTTTGTTGCCCGCTTCATCAAGCAAAACCTTATTTGCCGATACGGTATCCCGAAAAGGATCATCACTATCAATGGTACAAATCTCAACAATGCTATGATTACCGCATTATGCGAGCAATTCAAGATTCAGCATCACAATTCTTATCCCTATCGGCCAAAGATGAATGGTGTTGTCGAAGCGGAAAATAAAAACATTAAAAAGATCATACAAAAGATGACAGTCACATACAAAGACTGGCATGAGATGCTACCATTCGCTCTCCATATGTATCGTACTACATCTCGCACATCAACCGGGGCAACACCCTATTCTTTGGTTTATGTTATAGAGGCTGTCTTGCCTATTAAAGTTCAGATCCCCTCTCTGAGAATTATGAAATATGCAGGCTTAAACGAAGACGATTGGATCCAGACTCGACTTGATCAATTAAACTTGATTGAGGAGAAGAGACTTACTTCTATTTGCTATGGTGAAATGTACCAAAAACGGATGATCAAGGCTTTCAACAAGAAAGTCAAACACCAAGTGTATCAGGTTGGGGATCTAGTGATCAAACGCATCATCTTGCCACAAAGTGATCACAGGGGCAAATGGACTCCTACCTATGAAGGACCATTTATAATCAAAAACATTTTCTTGGGTGGGGCAATGATCTTGACCACCATGGATGGCGACGACCTGCCACACCCTGCAAACGTAGACATAGTCAAAAGATACTACGCATAAGAGACCTGCTAGGTTGACATACCTAGGCAAAATAAGGGCATCCCGGTGAACCAAAAGGTTCGGGCAAAAATTAGGGATAAAACAAAAAAATCTGTACACCCGGCAAGTTGAAAACCCGAAAGGGCGAATTGGGCAAAAAAGGGTTTCTCGGTGGACCGAAAACCCGAAAGGGCGGTCCAAGCAAAAGTTAGGGAATTAAGGAGTACGACTATGTCCCGTCAGATTACTTTACAAACAACCTTTGACTTCCATTGACAAACTCAGAGGTTCTGATCAATTCAATCATCTTCGGACAAGGCAAAAATCGACAAGATGCTCAGAGATACGAAGGCTATAGCATAATGGAAACCCCATGGGATTTTTATACACATAGCTATCTTTTCTTTGTATCAAAATTTTCCTTTTTTTACGACAACATTATCTTACTAGAATGTTTGTCCCCTTGTACAAAAAATATTTACTCAAAGTCAATACAAAGGTATCCCTTTGAAAGTGCAAAAACTATTCGTATTTTTCTTTACGCTTGTGTTTTGTTTACAAAAACGTCCAATGATTCATTGTTGAACATATGCATTTGAACATGATTACTGTTTACAAATAAACAAAATGAGAAAGAGACAATTACTGATAGGTTGAAAGGATAGGAAAATATCTCTAGGCCATTCCATAAATATTCCCCACAGAGTTTTCATTATTCCCCAGCGGAACAAAACTCCCAGTTATCAATCCCCAGCAAAAATCGTCAAATTTCTCGGGACTCCCCAACAGATCTTACAAGCAGTACATGGCATTGCCCTCACAACAAAATTTACTTCTTTCAACAAAAGTTCATCAGTATTTCAACTTCAAGACATGAAGACTCACATATCCTCAGCAGCATTCAGGGATTTGTTTTCCTCAATCTGACAACAATACAACAAATCAGCTCACATACGCATACATTGCATCCATATATCATAAACATTGATAAAGCAAATACATTGCATCATACATTCCATACAACATAACTTTGTATTTTAGCTAACATTTTACCCTTTTCAAGATAAGATTAATAGCTACCATTAACAATATGCAATCTTGATACAGTTCAGATACGCTCCAGATACGGATGCCATCCTGATACTCATTCAATTTCAACCTTTTGATATAGTTCAGATACGCTCCAGATACGGATGCCATCCTGATACTTATTCAAAGACAGCTTTCAGATACAGTTCAGATACGTACCAGATACGGATGCCATCCTGATACTCATTCAGATTCAGCTTTCATATACAGTTCAAATACGCACCGAATACGGATGCCATCCTGATACTCATTCAAAGATAGCTTTCAGATACAGTTCAGATACGCACCAGATACGGATGCCATCCTGATACTCATTCAGATTCAACGTTTGATACAGTTCAGATATGCTCTAGATACGGATGCCATCCTGATACTCATTCAAAGATAACTTTCAGATACAGTTCAGATACGCACCAAATACGAATGCCATCCTAATACTAATTCAGATTCAGCTTTCAGATAAAATACATATACGCGCCAGATACGGATGCCATCCTGATACTCATTCTAACACAGCTTTCAGATACAGTTCAGATACGCACCAGATACGAATGCCATCCTGATACTCATTCAAAGACAGCTTTCAGATACAATTCAGATACGCACCGGATACGGATGCCATCCTGATACTTATTCAGATTCAACATTTGATACAATTCAGATGCGCTCCAGATACGGATGCCATCCTGATACTCATTCAAAGACAGCTTTCAGATATAGTTCAGATACGCACGGGATATGGATGCCATCCTGATACTCATTCAGATTCAGCTTTTAGATACAATTTAGATACGCACCAGATACGGATGCCATCCTGATACTCATTCAAAGACAACTTTCAGATATAGTTCAGATATGCACCGGATACGGATGCCATCCTGATACTCATTCAGATTCAATGTTTGATACAATTTAGATACGCTCCAGATACGGATGTCATCCTGATACTCATTCAAAGACAGCTTTCAGATACAGTTCAGATACGCACCAGATACATATGCCATCCTGATACTCATTCAAATTCAGCTTTCAGATACAGTTCACATACGCACCAGATACAGATGCCATCCTGATACTCATTCAAAGACAGCTTTCAGATACAGTTCAGATACACACCGGATACGGATGCCATCCCGATACTCATTCAGATTCAATGTTTGATATAGTTCGGATACGCTCCAGATACGGATGCCATCCTGATACTCATTCAAAGACATCTTTCAGATACGAGTCAGATACAATCCATTTATGGATATTATTCTTCCCATTCCCTACACAATCAATCACCACATCATCGAGTGCAAATTTCTGGGCACTCTAATGTTCAATCATCTTCCACTTTCAAGTCACGAATGGCGGATCCACCAATCTAACTCTTCAGGTTCAAGAAGTTTGAACAGGGGCAACTGTTGTACCCCAAAATTTTCCATCTTATCTCTCAAGGAATCACCCTGGACCCTCAGGTTTGATTCCATCCAATTCCATGCTTTGAACTACAAATTTTCCAAGAAAATCACTCACAAGGGCAGAATGGTCATTTACACACTGAAAAGTCAGGCTTTGACTTTTGGACCAAAACCAAGTTTCAAGAATCATAGTTCATCAAGACATGTTGAAATATGAAGTTTGTTTCATCAAGAAAATCAAAAGTCAATTTACTTTGGGAAAAGTCAAATTTTAAATACTTAGAATTTTTATAAGTGTTTAAGAAGCGTGACAAAACTCAGAACTTTTGGCCAGATTTTCACCTTGATGCAAGTTGATTATGGATCAGCTTCTGACACAAGAGTTATAGACCCCCATAAGATCTAGAACATTGCTGAACAGAACTTCTCTCAGAAATGCTGAGATTTCAAGTTATAACTCCTCAAAGACGCGTCCTTGAAACTGAAACACTCAGCAAATTCTGGATACTTCTAAGACAGAGTTTGGTCAGAACTTCTGGACAAGTTTTCACAAAGGGTCATTCAGAGTTTGGTCAGAACTTCTGGGCAAGTTTTCACAAAGGGTCAGTCAGAGTTTGCAAGAACAATGCAAAGAAGGTTTACAAAGTGTGTCACAAACTTCCTGGAAAGTCTGAGAGTCCCTTCAGAACATGCTAGGGCCAGAAGATAAAAGGATCAGAAGATGGGATGCTACACTAAAGTAGAATTTCTATTCCAAGCAATGATGCAAAATCTCACATTTGCAGGATTTCTAGTTTGATAAGTCTCATCATCATTTAATGCTCATTTAATGCTCACAACCACTTTTGAGTCTTTATCCAAAGGATCTCCCCACGTATGGCATAGAAATACCTTTGCTATCCTTAAAAGCAACTTTTGTACAAAAATGTGTGAGGGCTCATGCATTGAGTTTTGCTTTTGGGTTTACTTTTCCTTGATCCCTGCTTGCTAATCCAGTTTAGGCAGGGCTAAAAACTGCCAACTATCACACATATTTGAACTTGCTACAAGAACAAGTCAGCGCCTAGCGCATGATAGTTGTACCCTTGATCTCTCAAAGCTACAAAATCCTTTCCTATAAATTGGAAACCCTTGGCAACTGAAAAGAGGTCGAAATTTTGAGAAAGAAAATCCTTGAACCCCTACAAAAATTCCAAGAATCCAAGAAACTGTAAACACCAAAATACAAAACCTTAGCATTTGATTCTTGCATCAAAACTCCATTGTTCCTTGACTAAAACCACCCCCACAGTTTCTGATTCACATATTAGAATCTATTCTAACTTATGTATTCATACTGCCATACACTCTCCATCCACATCCACCTCAAAGAAGTCAGAATATCACCCCTTGTTTATTCCAGAAGTTGAAAACTTCCATCCTACTGAGTACGTGAAGAAGTTGCTCAGAATATCACTAGAGTTCAAGACCAACATCTAGTTCACAGAATCTTTTCAGCTGCAAGGTAAGCTTCTGCTGACTCTTATCATGTTACTTAAGCATTACCAGATTTGCATGTTCAAAAATACAATGTAGACATCATGTTTCTGATGTTGTACATATTCTGAGGCTTCACGTATTTATCTGCCTAAGTATGGAATAAATCAGTTCAGAACTTCTGGAAGAAATTAGAACTCAGAATAAGGATTAGCAAATTCACGCTTGCCTCTGATTTATAGTTTTGATATTTCTTGTTTCTGAAATGCTATGAAACCTGTCATAACTGTTATATGTGCAACTTCTGTTCTGTTGAAAAATGACTAAGTTGCAGATGTTCTGACTAGCACGAAGAGGGAGATGAAGTTCTGTTAGTTGGCATCAGAACTTCAGAAGACTTTTGTGTTCTCAGCAGACCCATAACTTCTGACTTTCCCTCTTTCTATTAACGTTTGTTTCTGTTTGTACAACACGTCAGAGTCAGAACTTCTGTCCTCTTCTGTTTCAGCATTTACGTTGATTCTGTTTTCTTTCCTTCTATTATTTTTTACCATCTCTTTTATTTTTTCATCAATCATAAAAGACCAAAAAATATTTTCTTAAACAAAACTTATTTCTTTTCTTAAATAAATAAGCAATTTACGTTTCTTGCACATTCTGATCCATTTCGATGTGGTTGTAATAGTAACTTAGGATTTAATTTTACTTACAACCCCCATTCATAAATATGTACCCCCATCCCCCTAATGATTGTAATAGCGTAGGATGTTTACTTTCCGCACTTTTATTGCTGTCATATATTGCTAATAAATAGGATGTATGGCAAGATAAAATCAACAAATAGATGACTTTCAAATACAAGACAAAATGCATGCAAACTAACACACTTGCACACTAGCACCCTTAGGGTAATCCCACTTTGTTGCCTATCAGAAAAATAGTCATGTCCCTCGAGCATGGGCATTTTAGCAAAGACCCTCGATAAAAGATCGTAGTCCCTCGATGACCCTCAATGTTGCCTTCGGTAAAACAATCTAGTCCCTAAACAACATTGCTAAAATGTCTCATAAGTTGCTTTCTATGACTATACAAACGTCCCAACGCCCGTCCCTTCACATCCAACGATGAGGCTTCTTACCAAATCAATGGTAAGATAGCAACATCTAAAGGAGGAGAAAAAACACGTCTAAGACCTTTTGAGTAGGTAGGTTCTCTCTTAGTTACTCGCTTGCTCACAATAAAAACATTTTTATACACCCACACTCTCATCTTTGAACTATTTTCGAAACAAACACTTTGTATGCATTCTTATAGAAACGAGAATCATCATAAAGTTACATTTTCAAAATACTTTCAAAAACACATCTCACAAACACATCTTTGAACTATTTTTGAAACAAACACTTTGTATGCGTTCTTATAAGAATGAGAATCATTACAAAGTTACATTTTCGAAATACATTCAAAAAACCACACCACAAGCATAATTTCAAACAAAAAGCAAGTGATCTAGCTTGTAACTAAGAGCCCGTGGAAAACCATGGATGAAAAGGGTGCTAACACCTTCCGTTTTCATAATCTACCCCCCGAACTCAAGAAAACATCTCTAAAGGTCTTTCCTGTGCTTTTTCACCTTTCCTTTTTGGATAAAAGAAAAGTCGGTGGCGACTCTTGCTAAACTGCAACATTTTCAAACACAAACGTAAACCTCAAGTCAGTTCTCCCACCGTATCATAGTAGGCATTAATTGGTAATCAAGAAATATAAAGAAATGGTGTTTAGGGCCAAAGAATTGGAAAAGCACATGTACCATGTCCTCTTCAAAGTTTGAGTTAGCCAAGTTGATGAGACAACCATACTTCTTGGTGAGCGGAGAATTATGGGGAACCCTTGACACTAACTCCTTGAGTTGAGGAGGCACTTTCACAAGGTTTATTCGGATGGTATTTCTTTGCATGGAAGCCATGTTCTACAAAACAACACAAAGGTAAATCCCAAAAGTCCTTGAAATGGTTAGTGCAAAATGCCATGGTATGATGTCATGATGTTATGTACAAGTAGACATATACAAGTAAAGCAAATAAATCCTTAGGTTTAGGCTTTCATGAGGTTTCATAGGTAAGTACCCTCTTGAAGTTTAGTTGGTTCAACCTGTCCTAGGAAGTAATCGAGTTCTAGGGAATCTCAATATCATTGATCTTTCTTCATTGGGCATTGTTTCAGCACGAGCCTCTATTTTTACTGCCGAAATATCCCAAAATTCCGATCTCAATGAGCGTAGTATCGAGTATCAGCCAACTTTGGACTGCACCAAAGCTGGCTATCTCACTACTTCTTAATGGCCAAGTTGTTCAACAAAATATTCTAAGGTCAGTTAGTGCTTCATGACACCACACAACAGCCTCGTATTCTTCTTAATTCGCCATAAGGGATATCAGTATCCATAAATGTGTCACACTAACATAGCTATTGTTTTAATCATATCGGTCTACGCCGTACAGTCTCCATGATATTTGCTACTTACCTAATAATGTTCCCAGATCCGGGTAGAGGATTTATACAAAACCCAAACATGGACCCAAAATGTAAAGCAAACAAGTAAAACAATGAAAGAATTTAAAGGTGATCGAGTATCTAAGGTAACCCCAATTTTAAGGAATTCCCCAGCAGATTCGCCAGTTCTGTAATACGGTGGGAGAAATGACTTGGGTGTTTTGTGTTTTATCGCAATTGTTGCGGATAGCAAGAGTCGCCATCGACTTTTCTTTTATCCAATAAAGGAAGGACGAAAAGAACAGGAAAGACCTTTTGAGAATTTTCTTCAGTTCGGGGGGTAGGTTATTAAAAGGGAAGGTGTTAGCACCCTTTTCACCCGTAGTTATCTATGGGCTCTTAGTTTCTAGCTCATTTTGAAATGCTTTGTTTGAAATATATTTGTGATTGGTTTTGAAAGTATTTTTGGAAAGTGCCTTCGTTTAGGCGAACTTTGTAATGATTCTCGTCTCTATAAGAACGCATACAAAGTGTTGACTTTTTAAAATATTTCATGGAAAAGTGTTGGTGTATTTGAAAGATATTTTGAAATGTTTGTGAGCAAGCAACTAAGAACGTTCTACCTACTTAAAAAGTCTTTGTTCATTTCTTCCTCCTTTAGATATTGCTATCTTACCATTGATTGGTAAGAAGCCTTATCATTGGATGTGAAGGGACAGGCATGGGTCATTGTATAGTCATAGAAAGCAACGTTGTAGGATACCTTAGAAATTTTTGTAAGGGTCTAAGATCACTTATGAAGCCAACATTTGAAGGTCATCGAGGGACTATGATCTTGTTTTCGATTGTTTTTGCTAAAGTATCCCATGTTTTGCTTAACATGACTATTTATTTAAGGCAACAAGTGAGGTTAACCCTAAAGGTTTAAGTGTGCAAAGTGTTTTATTTCATGCATTGTTTGTCTTGAATTAAGGTTTTCTATTTGTTGGTTTTATGTCTTGCCATACAAACCCTAATTACTAGCATTTATATTGAAAGCGATAAATTGCGGAAATGTGAAATTCTACGCTATTACATCATTTGGGGATGGGGGTATGATAACACGAAATTGTATCGTTTATTTTCCATGAAATTTACCCGTTCTGTATTATTTTGACCCGATTAACTCCCGAATATTTCGAGTTTGTCATTACTTTTTGCAGGTATTCATAACTCAGCTCAAAACAGAAGAAAACATGAAACAATGCAAGAAAGCATCAAAAGAACAGAAGAAAAAGATAAATCTGTCAAAGAATTACATTTTTGTAGCTGTGACGGTCGTAATGCATCTGCCACGACCGTAAGCCATCTTGAAGCGTGTTACGACCGTAACACATTGGCCACGACCGTAACACGGGGAAAGACCAAAGCTTCTCGTAACGCTCATGTAACGAACGTAATGCGTATATCAGTTTATTGAAAAGTGCAGAACATGGCAAAGCAAAACAGAAGGAGTGTCCAAACTCCTTATTTCTCTCCATTCAAACTCCACGTTCACCACTTCTTCCTCAACTACTCGCGTTCCTACATTTTTGGAGATTTTCAAGGAAAGCTTAGTTACAAGTTTTCAAGCCAACTGCCAAATTTATTCTTCTATAAATACCTCAACATTCAACGTTAGAAGTACAGAGATTTTTACAGTTTACTTGTGCGGAAGCTCTGCCGAAATCAAAAACGATTATTCCTTCAGTTATTATTTTTCTGCATTCATTTATTTCCGTTCTTTTACTTTCACTGCCCAAGTAATAATTTCCAACATCAGGGAATTATTATTATAGTTTAGGATTTATTATTCAAGCCTCAGAATTTGTCATATTACCGATACCAAGTCCGAGTTTCCGATTTGTGGAAGAGGGATTGAAGTATTGGCTTTATTTTCAGGTTTCTATTTTGCAATTGTATTACATACCTTTTAATTAATTAATGCATGTTTAATTTATTATTTATAATGTCCAATTTATATTTGTTTGTTTTTATTTCCAGTACGTTCATTATAATTTCCATGGCTAGCTAAACCTTTAGTGTCAGTATGGGATAGTAAGAGACATTAGGCATCTGATCAAACTTAGGCTAAAACTTTAATCAACTTAACTCTGGTTATAACTTTTTATGCTTAATAATAAAACCTTTGTTACGAAAGTAAGAAGAGTAAATAGGTTAGATCGAGACCACGAAAGTGTGAGGTTTTTAACCGGATAGCTAAAGTTAGGCATTTGATTTAAATACAGTGAAAGTGCTTTAAACCAAATTAGAATTAATTAAGTTTCCAAAAAATACTTCTAAACACTTATAGGCTAGCGAAAGCAGGTATAGGGATTTAGACGTATAATCCGAGATAAGACCATGAAAGTGTGAGTTGAGGGTTTTTAAACTGATTGATTCTACAGATAAACCAAGTTGACCATCCTTATATGCCTAGGTCCGATTAGATCCTTTAGGTCGACTCTATTGCATACCGACCATTTCATTTTATAATTACTTTAAAATCAATTAGTTTACCTTCCTTAACCTTCCGAAAACCAAACGTGACAATTTCCGCCTTAGCTAAACCAACTTGTTTTACAACACTAGAGTGATTACAAAGTCCCTGTGGATTCGACAATCTTTTATTACTACCGCGATAGGTTGTGCGCTTGCAGTTAAGATACCGTTAGACATTAGGTCGATCGCAGACACATCAAGTTTTTGGCGCCGTTGCCGGGGACTTTAGTTTAGTCACTAGTGTAATCTGAAAAAAACGCTGTCTAGACTAAGGCAACTTTTTATATTTCCCTCTGTTGTATGCCAAACACTCGTTCTCAAAACGAGCCTTTGCATTTACAAATTAACGATATCGAGCGTTACTTAAGATTAAGACGCCGAATTCAAGAATACCGATCTCTCAACAATCTTCCTCCGACTAAAATTCCTGATATCCCGTTATCGCTCGAAACGATTTCGAGCTGAAACCTTCGCTTCTATCCGCCGTTCAGCAAAACCAATTTTCTGGAGCTCCTACTGACGACCCTAACCTACATCTGTCAGTGTTTGTGCAGTACGCAGACACTGTAAAAGCGAATGGTGTAAACCCCGAGGCGATACGATTGCGCCTATTTCCTTTTTCTTTAAGAGACAGAGCCCGAGCCTGGCTCCAATCCCTTCCTTCAAATTCAATCACCACATGGGATGAATTGAAAAAAGTCTTCTTGGCTAGATATTTCCCACCAAGCAAAACTGCTATGCTTAGAGCTAACATCAACGATTTTATACAAAAAGATAACGAATCACTTTTCGAAGCATGGGAACGTTACAAGGATATGATTAGACTCTGTCCTCATCATGGTTTAGAAGAATGGCTAATCATTCATACGTTTTATAATGGTCTGTTGTATAACACAAGAATGACTATAGACGCCGCTGCTGGTGGCGCACTGATGGATAAACCATATACCGAAGCGAATCAACTTATCGAAAGTATGGCCCAGAACCACTATCAATGGGGAAGCGAAAGAGCTAATATGGAGAAAGCCCAAACCAAAGGTGGAATGTCTGAAGTGAATATCCTGGACCAAGTCAATGCTAAAGTGGAAGCTCTTACCTAAAAGCTAGAAAACCTTACCACTGCTCCTGCAGCTACCGTGGCTGCAGTTATCCAAACTTGCGATCTATGTGGTCTTCAATCACATCTTGCTCCAGAATGCCCACTTCTAACAGGAGTTCCAGCTGAACAAGCAAACTATGTACAAGGGAACCCTTATAGCAATACCTATAACCCTGGATGGAAAAATCATCCGAACTTTTCATACAAAAGTAACAACGCGTTATACGCGCCTGTACAAGCTCCTGCCACACCACCCGGTTATCCAAAAGCTATCCCAAATCATCCTGGAAATGGACCTAATGCTCCTAGGAAATCTAACCTAGAAATCATGATTGAACACTTCGTTGCTTCCCAAGCTCAGACTAATAAAGACGTTATGAATCAAAATTTACATACTAATGAGCAGATAAAACAATTAGCTAGCAAGGTTGATGCTTTAGCCACCCATAACAAGATGCTTGAGACGCAAATTTCACAGGTAGCTCAACAACAAGCACCTACTGCAGCACCAGCTGGAATTTTTCCTGGTCAACCACAGCCCAACCCGAAAGGACATGCTAATGCTGTGATACTGAGAAGTGGAAAAGAACTCGACAGACCTGTTGACCCGAGACTAGAAAATCCAGCCATGTACCAAAAGCAGAGCGAGCCGCCTGAACAAGCCAATGAACCTAGAGAAAAAGAAAAGGAAAGCGAAACTCAAGAGGTAGTGGAGCAAGAGAAGCCTTATGTACCTCCACCACCTTATAAACCACCAATCTCGTATCCTCAGAGACTTACAAATTCCAAAACGATGGGCCGGTTCAAGAAATTCGTTGAACTTCTGAAACAACTCAATATAACAATACCTTTTACAAAATCCATCACTCAGATGCCCTCGTACGCTAAATTTCTTAAGGAAATCCTATCCAACAAGAAGAAGATAGAGGATAACGAAACAGTTGCACTCACTGCCGAGTGTAGCGCGATCATTCAAAACAATATGCCTCCTAAGCTAAAAGACCCAGGTAGTTTCTCTATACCTTGTAATATTGGAAAATTTGTCATAGACAAAGCTCTATGTGACTTAGGAGCAAGCATTAGTGTCATCTGCAAAAAGCTAGAGATGGGAGAACTCAGACCCACGAAAATGTCCGTCCAATTAGCCGACCGATCGGTTAAATAACCTGTAGGTATACTGGAAAACGTTCCAGTTAGAATAGGTCAATTCTATATCCCTACCGATTTCATCATCATGGACATAACCGAGGACTCAGTTACCCCTATCATATTAGGAAGACCATTCCTAGCCACAGCTGGAGCTATAATTGATGTAAAGAAGGGCAGATTAACATTCGAAGTCGGAGAGGAAAAAGTGGAATTCATCCTCACTCAATTTCTACAAGCACCCGCCATGAATGACACATGTTATTTACTCGATATTATAGACGAGTGCGTGAGAGAGATGGAAGTTGAACAAACCACATATTCCGAAATAATGAAAATTGAAACCCCTCTGATATTCGAAGACGACAATTGGCGAGAACCATATAAAGATGACAGTCTAAGCGAAAGTCTAGCACTTACACCCGATCATATGCCATGTTCCAAGAAACAAAAACTAGAATTGAAAGTTCTACCTAAAAATCTACGATACGAATTCCTTGATACTGAACAAACTCGACCTGTAATAGTGAATTCCAGTTTAGGAACGCTCGAAACTCAGAAACTTTTAGACGTTCTAAGGAAATACCCTACTGCGTTAGGTTACAACATATCAGACTTAAAAGGAATTTGTCCTTCAATTTGTATGCACCGTATTCTATTAGAAGAGGATTGCAAAACCTCTCAAGAACCTCAAAGAAGAATCAATCCGATTCTAAGCACTGTAGTCAGAGATGAAATCAAAAAGCTGATGGAAGCTGGAATTATATACCCAATCTTCGACAGTAAATGGATTAGCCCAGTGCATGTCGTACCTAAGAAAGGTGGTGTCACTGTCGTGAAAAACGCACAAGGCGAATCAATAACACAAAGAGTAGTTAGTGGACACAGAGTGTGCATTGATTATCGAAAACTGAACAAAGCTACTCGGAAGGACCATTTTCCTTTACCCTTTATTGATCAAATGTTAGAACGATTAGCCAAACACTCCTATTTCTGCTATTTAGACGGTTATTCCGGATTTTTCCAAATCCCGATTCACCCTGATGATCAAGAGAAGACTACATTCACGTGTCCCTATGGAACGTTCGCGTACAGACGAATGCCATTTGGATTATGTAATGCTCCCGCAACTTTCCAACGATGTATGATGGCCATCTTCGCAGATTTCATTGACGACATCATGGAAGTGTTTATGGACGACTTCTCTGTGTGTGGACAAAGCTTTGAAGGATGTCTATCTAATTTAGAAAGTATTTTAGAACGATGTGTGAAAGTAAACCTTGTGCTCAACTGGGAAAAATGCCATTTCATGGTCAGAGAAGGAATCGTACTTGGACATGTCATTTCTAATAAAGGAATCGAAGTTGATAAAGCTAAGATAGAAGTGATTAAAGAACTCCAACCACCAAAGACCGTTCGAGAGATACGAAGTTTTCTAGGACACGCCGGTTTTTACCGACGTTTTATTAAAGATTTCTCGAAAATTACAAAACCACTTACCGGTCTATTAATGAAGGATGATGAGTTCATATTCGATGACGATTGTCTTAAAGCTTTCGAAACCCTTAAAGCCGCACTTATTTCTGCACCAATCATGCAACCGCCCGATTGGAGGTTACCTTTCGAAATCATGTGCGATGCAAGTGATTACGCTGTGGGCGCAGTTCTTGGACAAAGGAAAGATAAGAAACTTCACGCAATTTACTATGCCAGTAGAACGCTAGACTCAGCTCAGATGAACTACGCCACCACTGAAAAAGAACTCTTAGCCGTGGTCTTCGCGCTTGACAAATTCCGTTCTTACCTTGTAGGAGCAAAAATCATCATTTACACGGACCACACTACTATCAGATATTTACTTGCCAAGAAAGATGCAAAACCCAGACTCCTCAGATGGATCTTACTTTTACAAGAATTCGACTTGGAAATTAAAGATAAGAAAGGAACCGAAAACGTCGTAGCGGATCATTTATCCTGTTTAGAAGGTATAAAACCCGAACAAGTGCCAATTAACGACGATTTTCCGTATGAACATCTGATAGCACATATGATAAGCGACCTAGCTCAATTGAATTTAAATAAACCAGAAGCTAAAGAAGTCGTGGAAGCCATCGACATGACCATAGGATTTCCTTGGTATGCTGACATCGTTAATTATTTAGCTGTCGGAGCGCTTCCACCTGACTTAACTTACCAACAGAAAAAGAAATTCTTCCATGATCTCAAGAGTTACTATTGGGACGAACCACTTTTATTTAAACGAGGACCTGATGGAATTTTCCGCCGGTGTATACCCGACGAAGAAATAGAAAACGTCATTTCCCATTGTCATTCATCTCCTTATGGCGGACATACTAGCACCTCTAAAACGTGTGCCAAAATTCTCCAAGCCGGCCTTTTCTGGCCTAACCTGTGGAAGGATGTCCACGTCGCCGTTAAAAACTGTGACCGATGCCAACGCACCGGTAATATCTCAAGACGCGATGAAATGCCTCAGAAAGGAATACTTGAAGTTGAAATCTTTGATGTTTGGGGAATAGATTTTATGGGACCTTTCCCATCTTCTTTTGGAAACAAGTTTATACTCGTCGCTATCGATTACGTTTAAAAATGGATCGAGGCAATAGCTTCTCCTACAAATGACACACGAGTAGTGATAAAGCTTTTCAAGAATATAATTTTCCCGCGTTTTGGTGTTCCCCGACTTGTTATCAGTGACAGTGGATCTCATTTTATTTCGAAGATATTTGATAAATTACTATCTAAATATGGAGTGAACCACCGCGTAGCAACACCTTATCATCCACAAACTAGCAGACAAGTCGAAGTTTCGAATAGAGAGATTAAACAAATATTAGAAAAAACCGTCGCGATATCTCGAAAAGATTGGTCATCCAAGCTTAACGAAGCTTTATGGGCTTATAGGACGGCTTATAAGACTCCTATCGGAACTACACCTTTCAAACTTATTTACAGAAAATCATGTCACCTCCCGGTAGAATTAGAGCATAAAGCTTATTGGGCGATAAAGACACTCAATATTAATTACACTGCTGCTGGCGAGAAACAAATCCTCGATTTACATGAATTGGAAGAATTAAGACTAGACGCTTACGAAAACGCTAAAATATACAAAGAACGAACTAAAAAATGGCACGATCAGCGTTTATCTCGAAAAGAATTTAGTGTGGGAGATGCCGTACTTTTATTTAATTCTAGACTTAGACTCTTCCCTGGAAAACTTAAATTTAGATGGTCCGGTCCTTTCGAAATTACAAGAGTTTTTCCTAGCGGAGCGGTAGAAATCAAGGATAGAAATAGCGCCCCGTTTATTGTAAACGGGCAGCGGTTAAAACAGTATCATCGTATAGATAATAGATATTATACGAATAAGCTTAAACTCGTAGAACTACTACCTATTTCTCCCGACTAATCTTTCACTAGGCATTTCGTCAGGCTTATGACGTTAAAAACAGCGCTTCATGGGAGGCAACCCATTTTATTTGTTTTTACCTGCTATTTCGTTTGTATTATTTGATTTTGCTTGCTATATAAGTATTTTTCATTTTTTTTAAAACTTTTATGAAACTGCTGCTGATTTCAAAACAATTTTACTTGCCACAGGATTTCTGAATAGTCTTTTTCTCTTTACTTTCTCCTCTACTCTGTTTCCCCGCTTTGTTTTTGCTATGGCTCCTCCACATAACTATATGGAAACCACCTTTAGAGGTAGAAACCAACGAAGAAGATTTGAGGCTTTGTCTCAGCGAGACATCAGTTTAACCCTGTATCATGACGAACCCACTATGGACTCCTTAGGCATTACTGACAGTGTTCACTACATGTTTAACCGGTTGGGATGGGAGAAAGCCCACCTGAAAAATAGGTTTGTCACTTACCGAGAGCTTACCCTTGAGTTCTTGAGTTCTCTAGTTTACATCCCTGAACACGGTGTCGGAGCCCGAAAAGGAATCATTACCTTCAGACTTTTTGGTATTGAGTTCACCTATAACCATAGGGACTTAGCTGCTTTATTAGGATTCCCCAGTGGACCCTTAGCTTTTACTACCCCTGAGGCCGATATATTGGATTTTGAGCTGGATTACTTCTGGGGTACTTTAACCGGAAACTATCACCCCGACCCAGAAAGTATGGATAACAATGAGATACATAACCCAGCCATCCGTTATTTCCATAGGATTCTTGCCCACACTCTGTTTGGAAAAGAACAAAATCAAAATGCTGTATCCAAGGATGAACTATCTCTGCTTTATTGTATGAACCTGGGACGCCCTGTCAATGCTGTCCCACTCCTGATGAAGACCTTTACCCGCATTAGTGAGGACCCTAATGTTCCTGTCAGTGTGGGAGGATTAGTTACAATGATTGCACATGCTCTTGGACCTCGTTGCCAACTTAATAACTGTGCACCATTTGGATCAATTAGGCCTATGAATATTAATTTCTGTTTCAACAACCGGATAATAGGAAATTTAGGCCCTGCACCTTATGATTACCTGATCAGAGACGAAGTTGTTACTCTTTTTACCCTCCCGAACCATGCCCGAATAAGTGTCCATAACCGGGAAAATTGGTTGTACGAATTGAATCCACCCGACCATCCTTCGACACCAGAAACACCACAATCATATTTTGTTGCTAATAATTTCATGTCTGAAAACGAAACAGATCCTGAAACTCCTCCTAGTTATCATGACTTTACAAATATGGCTGAAGCACAAGCAGCCCCTGATACAAACCAAGGAGAATATACTACACAATTAAACACCATTCTGACCACTTTGGATGCTTATAAAACTGACATTGATGGAATAAAGAATGAATTGAAGACTATGCGTTTGGATCTAATTGGTTTAACTGACATCTCGGTGGAGCAATTCTATAACATCACCCAGGCTTTGGAAATATTAAAAGAAAAGATTGGATGAAGCAGTTTTTAGTTTCTTAGTTTTTCAGTTTTCAGTTTTTCAATTCTTTGTTTTTAGGTTTTTTTCCATTCTGTTTTGTTCCTAGGTAGTTTCAATTTTTTGTTAAGTTACTGCATTTCAATTTACAAGTCATTTATTTTCTGTCAAAAAGAACAAGTTACTAAATTTGAATTAATGCAATTGTTTGTTTTCAATTTTAAACTTACAATCATTATGCTGCTTATAATGTTTTATGGTTTTCTACTCTATTGCGAATTATATATGTTGGATTATATGTTGAATAAATTAATGTTGTGTTTATGTTGGAATGCCTGAGATGTTCTGCCTGCTATAAAAATATATACTCTGTGTAATTGTGTTCTGTGCTGTAAATTTTTTTTGCAAAATTTGCAGCTGCCACGATCGTCATCCACCCCCCACGACTGTAACACGCCTTTCAGAGCGTTACGCTCGTCAGCTTGGTGTTACGATCGTAACACGGGCTACATCAGTAACCCTGTTAGCAGAACGTTCCCTTTTCCTGAACCTTTCTCTCTTCTTCTTCCATAACTCCCCATTAACCCCATTCAACCCACCATTAATCCCTATCAATTTTCAAACTTCCACTACCTCCTTCCACCATATATACATCCATTACCCGTATCATCTTCTCATTCTCTCATTCACCAACCAACAACCATTCTCACTCAAACAATCTTGCATGCAAATGGTGAACAATCTCCAACCCATTCTTGGCATTACCCTACGAAATGGCGAAGCAGGTGAAACTAAACGCACACGGTTCCTGAAGTTCCAATGCCGAGGCATCCATCCTACGAGGTTCGTCGACACTGACTGCCTCCGAAACCTCGGGTTACTTGAAAGTGTCCAACACCTACTACAGAATGTCAACCTTTGGACGCTATGTAGCCAGCCACAACCAACGTACGAGAATATCACCCTTGAGTTTCTCAGTTCATTTTGCTATATCACTCCAAACGGCCCAAGAAATCAACTTACCGGTGTGGTAAGGTTCCGAATTTTCAGCACCGAATACGAATTCCCTCAGAACGCATTCGGTCGCCTACTAGATTTCTGTACTGACGAAGGCGCTCACCTACGTGTGCCCGACACCTTTCATGAGGAATCATTCAACCTTTGGCATAGCTTGACCAATAATCGGGCTGATTCATACGATCACCTCAATGCCACCCAAATCCACAACCCCGCCATTCGCTACTTCCACCGCATCTTGTCCAACACAATCTTTGCAAGAGATAGTAACCACAAGCTCAACTCAAAGGAGCTATTTTTCATGCATTGTGCATTCTCGGGTCAGAAAATTAATGCCGCACCTTTCCTCCTGGCTCATATTCACTCCATCTGCACCAGAGGCGGCAAACCTTTCTATTTCGGAGGGCTTGTCACTTCTCTTGCTTTAGCACTAAACCATGGTGACACCCTTGTTCATCTGCCATCCCGACCACCGGTTCTGCTTACTTTGGATCATTGCAAATCGGCCCACCTCATCCACGAGTGGGACGACGGAAGATATCATCCAGTGATACAAAACCGAGTTTACACTAACATTGTTTTGCCTTGCAGGGACCGAATCGACCCTCAGAACCGAGCCAACTGGCTATTTAACCCTGAAGGCTCTGCTGCTGCTCAAGAAGAACCTCATGTCGGCCCCGCTGATGAGATGCAGGAAGAAATGGATCGAGCCGCTCCCGCGCCTGACATTCCTGAGTCGTCCTCTTCTACACCACCTCCTTTTACTATGGAGGACGTCCTTAGAGCCCTCCATCAGATGGTTGTAGCTCTTGAAAGAAAGAATCAGGAGCGTTTCGACGCCTTACATCAGTAAAATGTCCAAATCTTAAGTGGTCAACGCTCGACGAATGAAAGGCTTGATGAAGTGCTATGCGAGCTTAATGCTTTAAGGATGGATGTTACATCTCTTGGACCCCAGGACACTGACCCTGAAGCTACTCCTTCCAGACGGTCACGAACCAGAAGCCGCCGTGGTCGCCAGTAGTTTTTCATTTTCTTGTTATTTTCCTTGTTTTTCCGATGTACTTTTCATTTAACCTCGCCATTATATCATACATTGAGACAATGTTTGATATAGTGTGGGAGGAGTACTGCATTCTTAATTTCAGAACGAGTAATTTCATTTCTATTTCAGTTATATTTCGTTATTTCATTTTCTCCCCGTTTTATTTAGCCATACAAAAAATTTTCGCCTTTTATATTCGCATAACCGTTAGTTACCTACTTTAACTGAAATCTTAGTTAGAAGGCCGAGAGAGATCCAACGAGAACTATACGATTATGACACCTTCGACTCTCTACTTACGCGAATCGTCTCCATTTTCGTTATACCGATACTTTGAGTTTTGAATCTTAAATTAGCCCCTAGTAGTTTATATTAGCAGTCAGCACCAGTCTTAACACAATCCACGTGGAAAGTCGATGAACATAAGTGGATGATCTTGCAAATTAATTTAAATAGAATGTTACATGCGTTAAGGAAATAGATATTGCACCAATTAAATTGGGCGATCCTCACCCGATCGTTTAATCCAACGGATGCAAAAGCTTCTACTAAGTAACATGAGAATCCATTGTCTAGGTGGTTCGGAAGCATCTGGTACTGAACTCGGTAGGGAAAACTACGGTTTGATCCCTCGCATCTTACAATTGGATAAAAGAGGTTGCCAAATAATTGTGCCAGAAACCGTCGTGTTTTGATCAGAACCACTAACCGGCTATTCCACTACGTGCGTGCAAGGATAATGGGCTTAATGTGATTGCGCAAGAACGAAACCGGGTGAAATATGAACGAGAAACCTTGAGTTGAATTATAACGGTATAATTGGACGTTTCGTTTAAAACGGATAGTCGTCGACTAGCTTGTAGCAAGTGTCATTTACGTATCGTTGTTGTTTCATTCGATTTTCTCGGCCGAACTAACTTAGGATTTCTTGAAATTATTTGAAAACGAAAGGTATACTAGTTATGTGCGTTTATAAAAACTTGTCCGATATTTTTAATTGATTATTTTGCTTGAGGACAAGCAAAGGTTTAAGTATGGGGGAATTTGATAACACGGAATTGTATCGTTTATTTTCCATGAAATTTACCCGTTCTGTATTATTTTGACCCGGTTAACTCCCGAATATTTCGAGTTTGTCATTACTTTTTGCAGGTATTCATAACTCAGCTCAAAACAGAAGAAAACATGAAACAATGCAAGAAAGCATCAAAAGAACAGAAGAAAAAGATAAATCTGTCAAAGAATTACATTTTTGTAGCTGTGACGATCGTAATGCATCTGCCACGACCGTAAGCCATCTTGAAGCGTGTTACGACCGTAACACATTGGCCACGACCGTAACACGGGGAAAGACCAAAGCTGCTCGTAACGCTCATGTAACGAACGTAATGTGTATATCAGTTTATTGAAAAGTGCAGAACATGGCAAAGCAAAACAGAAGGAGTTTCCAAACTCCTTATTTCTCTCCAGTCAAACTCCATGTTCACCACTTCTTCCTCAACTACTCACGTTCCTACATTTTTGGAGATTTTCAAGGAAAGCTTAGTTACAAGTTTTCAAGCCAACTGCCAAATTTATTCTTCTATAAATACCTCAACATTCAACGTTAGAAGTACAGAGATTTTTACAGTTTACTTGTGCGGAAGCTCTGCCGAAATCAAAAACGATTATTCCTTCAGTTATTATTTTTCTGCATTCATTTATTTCCGTTCTTTTACTTTCACTGCCCAAGTAATAATTTCCAACATCAGGGAATTATTATTATAGTTTAGGATTTATTATTCAAGCCTCAGAATTTGTCATATTACCGATACAAAGTCCGAGTTTCCGATTTGTGGAAGAGGGATTGAAGTATTGGCTTTATTTTCAGGTTTCTATTTTGCAATTGTATTACATACCTTTTAATTAATTAATGCATGTTTAATTTATTATTTATAATGTCCAATTTATATTTGTTTGTTTTTATTTCCAGTACGTTCATTATAATTTCCATGGCTAGCTAAACCTTTAGTGTTGGTATGGGATAGTAAGAGACATTAGGCATCTGATCAAACTTAGGCTAAAACTTTAATCAACTTAACTCTGGTTATAACTTTTTATGCTTAATAATAAAACCTTTGTTACGAAAGTAAGAAGAGTAAATAGGTTAGATCGAGACCACGAAAGTGTGAGGTTTTTAACCGGATAGCTAAAGTTAGGCATTTGATTTAAATACAGTGAAGGCGCTTTAAACCAAATTAGAATTAATTAAGTTTCCAAAAAATACTTCTAAACACTTATAGGCTAGCGAAAGCAGGTATAGGGCTTTAGACGTATAATCCGAGATAAGACCATGAAAGTGTGAGTTGAGGGTTTTTAAACTGATTGATTCTACAGATAAACCAAGTTGACCATCCTTATATGCCTAGGTCCGATTAGATCCTTTAGGTCGACTCTATTGCATACCGACCATTTCATTTTATAATTACTTTAAAATCAATTAGTTTACCTTCCTTAACCTTCCCAAAACCAAACGTGAAAATTTCCGCCTTAGCTAAACCAACCTGTTTTACAACACTAGAGTGATTACAAAGTCCCTGTGGATTCGACAATCTTTTATTACTACCGCGATAGGCTGTGCGCTTGCAGTTAAGATACCGTTAGACATTAGGTCGATCGCAGACACATCAGAGTACAAATTTACAAATGGGGGGAGCAAGTAAATAAAAACCTAATTTACTATTACAATCATATTGAACTTTAATAAATAATGTACAAGAATGTGAGATAATATACAAGAAAAAGAAAATTGTTTTTGTTTGAGTTTTTGTGAAAGGGTTTAACCTAATTAAACTAAAAAGAAAATAATTAATTATTCTAGATTACTTTGAGAGAACTAAACCTAAATTAATTAAGGAGAGAAAGTAAAATAATTAAGAAAACAAATATTTTTAGGGTTTTTATGAAAAAGTTTTTAGTGTTTGATAAAAGCGAGAAATTAATTAATAAAAATTCCTAAGTTCTAAGTTAATTTAATTAAAATAACTAAGTCTAATATTATTTTAATTAAGAAAAGAATTTTGTTAAAGAAATGTTTTTGGTCTTTTTTATCTAAAAGAAAAAAGATAAAAATATACTAAATATCTAAATAATAAAAATATAATATTTTTGTATTTTTTGTTCAACCACGGGCCTTAGTTCAAACAACGTTCAACCTCGAACGACCATCGGAGCCCCACTACCCTCCAGTTCTGAGGAAGTCAAGCCACTACCGAGAGTCTACCCCAACGACCTCGACAACCGCTTCTCCAAGGAAGATCGTGTCGAGCAAAGAAGGAAGGGAAATGAGCCCATGGTCGAAGGTGAAGATTCGAACCCCCTGCAGATCGCGACGAACTTCGAGTCATGCATGAACAATTCAGGACGGTGACTTCAAGCTCGTTCCCCTCGGAGAAGATCCCACCAGAGGAGTAAAGATTGGAGCGGACCTCCCCGACCTGGAAAAAAGGTAACTCAAGGCTTGCCTAAGGGAGAATGCCGACCTATTCGCCTGGAGTGCGGCCGAGATGCCCGGATTAGATCTAGAAATCGCATGCCATCACTTGACTATAGATCCTGTCCTCAAGGTGGTCGCCCAACATAGAAGAAAACAGTACTCCGAAAAAGCGGAGGCTGCAGAACTAGCTGTGAAACACCTCCTAGAGGCATATTTTATTTCTGAAGCCCAGTACACAACCTGGCTCTCAAATGTAGTTCTTATAATAAAATCTAATGGAAAGTGGTACATGTGCATTGATTATACCGATCTCAATCGGGCTTGCCTGAAAGATTCTTATCCCCTCCCCAATATTGACAAACTGGTCGATAACTCGTTCAGTTTCAAATCACTATCATTTTCGGATGCATACTATGGTTATAACTAGATCCCAATGGCGAAAACTAACAAAAAATATACCGCTTTCATGACCGAATCAGGCAACCATTACTACAATGTAATGTTCTTCGACCTAAAACATGGCCGCTACATATCAGCGTGTGATGAACAAAGTTTTTCGCAACAAGATAGGCGACATGCTCGAAGTCTATATGGGCGACATGATCGTCAAGTCCATGGAAGAGCTCGACCATTCCCTCCACTTAAAGAAAGTGTTCGAGCAGGCACGAAAGTGCCGAATGCGATTCAACCCCGACAAGTGTAACTTTG